>JANUYF010000001.1:43691029-44163529 GCA_026167975.1 Phrynosoma blainvillii | reverse complement strand
TAGATCAGGGGTAGGCAACCTTTCCCCTTTAAGGGCCGAGGGACTTCAGCTCTCAGAAGCCTCAGCCATATTGGCCAATAGTCCCATGTTGGCAATAGCTCCTGGGATTCTGGGAGCTGAAGTCCCTCGGGCCTTAAAGGGGAAAGGTTGCCTACCCCTGGCATAGATCATCAAAAGCTATGCAACACCCCTAAAGACATGGAAGTGCTACCACGTCAGATAGTCCTGATGAGGAATCTGTACTTAGGGCTGGAGACTACTGTCAGAACAGAACACGGAGAAACAGAATGATTTCCAATTAGCAAAGGGGTCAGACAAGGCTGCATCGTATCACCTTAGCTATTCAACTTATATGCAGAACATATTGTAAGGAAAGCAGGTTTGGACACAGAAGAAGAAAGAGTGAAAATAAGATGAAGGAACATAAACGATCTAAGATGTGCCAACAAATTCATCTTACTAACAGAAAACATCACAGACCTGGAACAACAACCGAGGAAGATCAAGGCAGAAAGTGCAAAAGCAGACTTACTGGTGCACATGAAGAAAACAAAAATAATGACTACAGAGGATCTGCAGAAATTCAACTTAGACAGTGAGGAAATAGAAATACAGTCGTCCCTCCTGATTCACGAGGGATCCATTCCGGATCCCCCCCCCCCCCCACGAATCAGGAATATTGCAAATCCCATTTTGCCCCTTCCCGCGTGCTGTCTGTGAAGGAGAGAGACCATGGACTCCAAGTTCACGAATGGGAGAGGGGATGAGTGTTGTAAGAGTTCCCATAGGGTAAAGGTATTCCCCATTGACAAGGTTGTCAAATCATGTCCGGGCACAAGGATGCAGTGTTTATGTCTGTTACTAAGCCAAAGAGCCAGTGTTGTCACAGACTACTCTGTGATCATGTGGCCAGCATGATTGCCCAGAACGTTGTTTACCTTCCCACCAAAGTGGAACCTATTTATCTACTTGCATTTGCATGCTTTCAAACTGCTAGGTTGGAACTAGTGATGGGAACTCACCCCATCACGTGGCAAACTGCTAGAAGCTGGAACTAGTGATGGGAACTCACCCCATCACGTGGCACCTGGGCCTTGAACTGCCAACCTGCCAACCTTGCAATCAACAGAATCAGCGTCTCAACCACTTGAGCCACCTTGGATCAGACATTGATCAGAATGGGGACTGCAGTCATGAAATCAGAAGATGAAGAATGAGAAGGGCAGCTATGAAAGAATTAGAAAAGATCCTGAAGAGTAAATCAAAGAGTACTGAGCATGAAAGTTAGCATCGTACAAGCCATTGTATTCCTTATTATCATGTATGTGAGAACTGGACAGTTAAGAAAGCAGATAAGAGGAAAATCAACTCACTTAAGATGCAGTGCTGGAGAAGAGTGCTGGGGTTACCATGGACAGGCAAAAAGACAAACAAATGGGTCTTAGAGCAGATCAAGTCTGAAACCTCCCTGGAAGCCAAGATGATTAAATAGAGACTGTCGCACATAGAGACTATCACACTTTGGCCACCTCATGAGAAGGCATGATTCATTGGAAAAGACAATAATGCTGGAAAAGGTGGAGGGAAGTAGAGAGGAAAACTGAATGCTGGATGGATGGACTTTATTAAGGAGGCCACAGGTATGAATTAACAGGACCTAAGCTGAGCAGTGGAGGACAGGAAGTCTTGGAGATGTCTTATTACAGGGTCTCCATGAGTTGAGATGGACTTGAAGACAGTTAACAACAACAACAACAACAATGCCTGCTATGTTCCTGTACTTAGGCTCACCAGCATTTGATCTTTCTTTTCCTCCATTTTCCTTGTGTGATAAATATTCATGTCTTTAGTCCCTTTGCTTAAAGAGGTAAATCAAATTTTCCAGACAAATATACTCTTTACTGTGAAAGTAGATGATAATTTTTTAAAAAAACAATCTATACTTAAATCCTTCTCTTCACAATTGCATAATTTCAAGAGTATAGTAACTTCAAATTCTGGTGATGTTCACTAGGCCTTGGTGAGCAAGCCAGTGTTCTGTGTTGCGCTTATTTCTGGAATTACTATATACTGTGTAAGAACATTGTTTAGTCTTGCTCTGTATTGTTGACTCTGACTGGTAGTGTCTGTCCAGAGGCTCACAGAGGCCTCTTCCAGCTGCAGATGTTGGAATTCAAACCTTCATGGAGAGGATCATCAGAAAGCTTCATCGTACTGTCAAGGCCATGGGTCCATTTATCATAATGCTGTCAACACTGACTTGTATTGGCTTTCTAAGATTTCAGACATAGTTTTATTTATTTATTTACTTATTTATTTAATGGTTCTTAAAATATGTGACTCTATATTGCAGAATCTCTGGGCAATATTGGGATAAAATCAATTTAAAGTAATTTAGAACAATTGAAATTTAAAATCATGAAGAATAATTTAGATAATCAAATAAATTGTTAAACCAACCAACAGTTGCAACATTGAACAATTAAGATTAAGCCACTTAAAATTTGCACAGATATGGGTAAATTGTTAAATCCTCAAAGACCTAGATAAAAAACTATATCTGGCACTGGAAAGAAATCTAACTGGAGAGGTTGGGAACTGAATCAGGGAACCATCTGCATGCAAAACATGTGCTCTACTACTGAGCTGAACCCTTGTGTGTTTTTTTTCCCTGTATGAAAGCAGTCCATTCCAGTAGTGGATTATTACTGTGAAAAGCTGCTTGAAAGGTCTTTCATATCACCTGGTACCTGATCCTTAAACTGTAGTTGGCTAAAGGATTGAATATAGGACTTCCACAGGCAAAGTATGTTCTTTCAGTGCACTCTGGTCCTGTAATGGGGAAGCTTTTCCACAGTGTTTTAGCCACAGGACCAATTACTCCTTTGCTGCTGTGTTTAGCTTACTGTAGACATCCGTGTAGGTTGGTGTTTGCAATTACATGCATATATGTAAATATGAAGTGTTTGAAGAATGTACATTCCTGATGTTGTCTTCTTTGCTTGCATAACATATGCATGTATACATTCCATAACAGAAAGTCTGTAGGCTTGACAGTGCTAAAGATTTGTTTGCAAAGTTAGAATGACTTCAGTTTTTAGGGACTGTAGCAGGAGCTGGAACATTCAGAGGGTAATGTTGCCAGATTTCCAAACCATGACATTTTGAAAACTGCCCCCTCAGTCTGTCTCCATTTTTGAGAAGTAGCTTGTGATGTGGTGGTGGGGTTTTGCTGATCAAAGTGCAGGAAATAGTAAGAACAAAAATCCCACGGGGTCTTGCCAAAGCCTTTGGATACACATAAATTAATTATTGAACCCTGGTCCTTGTTGCCACAGAGCTGAAAAAGTAAAAACCTCAGTCGTAAAATGAAGTATGCACTTGAAGAAATTATTGAATATATGGATACACTTGCTTAAATGTTCCTGATTTTGCTCTTATATTCTGTAGTTGGAACTCTGTTGACACAGAATGCTTATTGTTATTTGATGACTGTAAGTTTACTTCATTTTACGGCAACCCTATGATTCCAGTGAATCATCTTTTGTCGTGGTATGTCCAGAGTATAACAGCCTCAGTTTAGCTTTCTTGGCTTCTGAAGAAAGTTCAGGCCTGTTTTGTTCCAGGATGCATTCACTTGTCTTTTTAGTGGTTCCTGGTATTTGTAGAGCTCTCCTCCAGTGCCAGATTTTAAATGAATTGATTAATTTCATGTCAGCTTTCTTAACTACTCAGCTTTCATAACCATACATAGCACAATCAGCCCTGTGTATCCACAGAATTTTTAATCTACGGATTCAAGCATCCACAGCTTGAAAATATTTTTAGAATATATAAATTACAAAACAAAACAAAGCCCAACACACCTTGATTTTGCCATTTTATACAAGGGACACCATTTTACTATGCCATTGTATTTAATGGGACTTGATCATCCATGGATTTTGTTATCCAGCAGATACCAAGGGCCCACTGTAATTGGAAATACTATGGCATGAAGGTTCTAACTTTGGTATTTAATGCTATATCTTTACACTTTAGGATCTTATTGAATTCTTTGTAGCTACCCCTCCAAGTCCTAGTCTTCTTCTGATTTCTTGACTACAGTTTCCATTTTGGTTAATGACTGAGCCAAAATATACAAGATCTTTAACTGTTTCAATGTCTTCATTACTATGTAAATACTCTCTTGTCATTATTCATATTTTCTTAATATTCAAGTGTAACCTTGCTTTTGCACTTTCTATCTTAACATTCATCATAGTCATTCCAAACAACTGCAGTGAAAAGCAAATCCCTGAAGATCTTTACCTTTCAAGTCACAATATATCTAAATAGACATATATAAGCCCATGATCTACTCTCTCTAGTGAGACCCCCCAGAAACTTTAATATGAAGTTGGCTTTTTGGAATGTCTCCCAATCCATTAATATTTTTATTTCTCTTACTCTTTCCTTAACACTATTTTGTTTAATGTTTTCATCCTTTTTTTTTTCACTAGGCCGTTCCAAACATAATCATGCTTTTGTACAGTTGCAGAGTGAGTCTGATAATCTAACATAAAAAAAAAACTTTAGCACTTGTTGGCAAGACAAAACTATGATGATTATTAGTTTATATATATATATATATATATATATATATATATATATATCTTTTTCTGACATCATGTTTGAACTTTTGAAACTTTTTTTTGTTCGTGGAAGGTAGAGACATTTGTAGTTTGTTTTTTGCATCAGAAATGGATCTCAGGGTTGTCAGCCTACTGATAATTACTCTGTTAGTATAACTGACAAGGGGTGGAGGCAATTACTGCTTTGTTGCTATAGCCATTAACGTTAAACTCTGTTATTATAAATATATAGGATTTTTCTGCCAGACTTGCAAATGGTAATTTTGGATTTTAAGGTTGTGATGTAATGGGAATGAGTTAACAACTATCCAAGTCATCTGGCACTCCTTAAATATTTAGCTCTTCTGACAATTGCCATTAGCTGTCTTAAAACCACTCTGAAAACTGTGATTCCATTCTTTCATGTGGAATTTTATGGATATGAATATTTGTTTGACAAGACTATGAATTCAAGCAAGCCTCTTTATCTTAAATCTTTTGCATGGGAATTCAAAAAATGTCAGCATTAAGTGATTCTAGGAGATTCTCAGATGTCTGCAGGAGATCAGTCTCTGAAATGTCAATTAATGACACTGGAGAGTGTGAGATACATTCCTTTGTTCTCCCCTGCCTTCCTCCTAGAGCAGATACACAGTTGGTCCTCTGTATACACAGATTCTGCATCCAGCGATTCAACTATCCATGGCTTGAAAATATTGCTGAATAAATTAATACATAAGAATCCAAAAAACAAACCTTAATTTTGCCGTTTCATATAAGACAGTGGTTTAAAGAATCTTTTCTTTAAAAAACAATAACAGCAGCATTGTGTTAGTTGTGAGCAATTTTCACACCCCCATGAGAATTTGAAAGTATTGTGGGTTAGCATTAGGGAAACATGTTCACCTCATGTATTTCCTGAACCCAGTGATAATTCCAGTATCCCTCCCACCAAAGAAACTTCAGTTTCACCAGAATGGAGACACCCTACAGACAACCAGGTCATATAATTTTGCATTGTTTTCCACAGAACACCATAGATCATTTTGGAAGAATTTTTCAAGTGGTCTCTAGAAAATTCAAAGTATTTTTGTTTACTTATGCAAGACTTTCCTTCTCTGAGTATTTTATTTTATGTGTGCATAATGTTGTGTGTATCTGTGCCTTCGTGTTGCCTGTCCACTTATGGCAACCCTATATGGCAGGGGTAGGCAACCTTTCCCCTTTAAGGGCCGAGGGACTTCGGCTCCCAGAATCCCAGGAACTATTGGCCAACATGGGACTATTGGCCAACATGGCTGAGGCTTCTGGGAGCTGAAGTCCCTCGGCCCTTAAAGGGGAAAGGTTGCCTACCCCTGCCATATATACCATCAACACTCCATGCTATGTTTCCTGAATAAAATACAGTCTGTCCATAATCTCCCAGAGAATGCCATCTGAGCCATTATGGATGTGGGATCCCTATATATCAACATCCTTGGAACAATGCATCCAAAAACCTCTCCTCTATCTATGAATTCTTGATGATATCCTTGTAATTTGGAGACATGGAAAACAATGACTTGAGAAGTTCCGCCGGGATTTCAGTAACTTCCACCAATCTGAGCCTGGAACAATCCCAATAGCCCCTGGGATTCTGGGAGCTGAAGTCCCTTGGCCCTTAAAGGGGAAAGGTTGCCTACCCCTGGTGTTAAGTTTTCTTTTTGTTTGTTTGATTATTATTATTAAAACATATTTAGAAGTACCCTCCCATGACAAAAACTGGAATTTATGACATATAGAGCAACCTTCATTTGCATGTCAACATAGGAGGGTACAGTCATATGAAATACCACCAAAACTGATGTGATAAAATTAGTTCTTGGTGATTTCTAACGTATCTGTGGGGTGAAACATACTGCCCCTGTGTGCTGCCTTCCAGGTGGCTTGGAAGTGCATGGCCCAAAGGCTCCTGGAAGCCGGCTGGCTGTTTACACGGGGGCAGCTTCATGACCCTCCGGCAGTGTGGCGTTTACATGCTGCACACTGCCAAAGCACCATGAAGCTGTCTTCCAGCTGTGGTGTGGGCGGAACAGCCAGCCTTTTGCCATCTAATAAAGGATGGCTTTGGGTGGCTTCAAGACGGATTGGGGCCATGATATGTGGTTGCCACAGCCCTAATCTGCCTTCCACCGGTCTATTTTAGCCCTGAGTCATATGAGAATCTCTTTCACTTACTGCTATACATTCACAAACTGTAGTATTCCTTGGTGTAAATATTTTTGTATCCGCAGAATAAGAAGAATAAAGAACCAGAGTTGTCATTTTTCATATAAATCCATAGAATATTGTGCTGTAGAACAGGAACATTTAATATATGTATATTGTGTGTGTGTATCTTATTTAGAAAATTTTAAAACTATACAAAAAAGCAAAAAATATAGTATAAGGCACTGGTGGCGAACGTATTGCACACATGCCACAGGTGGCACTCAGAGCCCTCTCTGTGGGCATGCGCACTATCATCACAGCATAGAGTTCACCAGAGTTCATTACTAGAAAGCCAGAGGGATGTGGCACTTTGCAAAGCAGCTTCATTTATATACTGCTTCATACTGCGCTATGCAGTGTCTAAGTGGTTTACAACTGTAAGCTCATTGCCCCCCAACAGCTGGGTACTCATTTTAGCAACCTTGGAAGGATGCAGGCCTGACCCAAGCCTGAGTCCTGACTAGTATTAAACTTGCAACCTTGTGGTTTATTTATCTGTGATAAATAAGTGGGTTTTGGGTTGCAGTTTGGGCACTCGGTCTCTAAAAGGTTCGCCATCACTGGCATTAGGCAAATATATCAAATGTCAATATATCAAATTTCAAATATATTTCAGTATATCAAATTTAAAGTTTGTCAGAAATCTCTGAAAGTTGAAAATCTAACTCTGGGGAAACAGTTTAACTTGATGTCTCTTCGTTTAGGATACAGGCTTAATGTCCCCAAATTTCTTAACCATTTCTTTCTTTCTCTTACTCTTTATCTTGTGGATTTCTGCCTTACTACCTTATTTGTGGTAGTTAACTGCCATTGATTCTGACTTATGGAGACAGTATGAATGAGAGACTTACAAGTCACACTATCATCAATAGCTCTGCTCAGATCTTGCAGACTCAGGACTGTTGCTTTCTTCATTAAGTCTATCCATCTGGAATGCGGACTTCCTATTTTCCAATTGACTTCTACCTTACCAAGCATTACTGTCTTTTCTAGTAAGTAATGTCTTCTCATGATATGTCCAGAGTACAACAGTCTCAGTTTAGTTATCTTGGCTTCCAGGGAGGCTTCTTGCTTTACTCTAGGACCTATTTGTTCATCTTTTTAGCAGTCTGTGGTACCACATTCTATATGAGTTGATTGTCTTCTATCAGTTTTCTTTACTTTCCAGCTTTCACAACTATACAGAGAAATTGGAAATAAGATGGGATGGGCCATCCTAAAAGCATAGTGTCTACATCAAGGGAAGTAATAGTGCCACTTTGGTCAGGCCTCACCTGGAATACTGTGTCCAGTTCTGGGCACCACAATTCAAAAAGGATTTTGACAAATTGGAACTTGTGTAGAGGAGGGTTACCAAAATGGTGAAGGGTCTGGAAACCATGCCTTATGAGGAAAGACGTAGGGAGCTTGGTATGTTTAGCCTGGAGAAGAGAAGGTTAAGAGGTGATATGATAGCCTTGTTTAAATATTTGAAGCATTATCATATTGAGGATGGAGCAAACTTTTTTTCTTCAGCTCCAGAGAATAGGACTCTGAACAATGGATGGAGGCTATAGGAAAAGACATTCCACCTCAACATTAGGAGAAACTTCTTGACAGTAAGAGCAGTTTGACAGTGGAACACACTCCCTTAGAGTGTGGTGGGGTCTCCTTCCTTGGATAAATAGAGGCTGGATGGCGATCTGTCGGAGATGGTTTAATTGTGAGTTCCTGCATGGCAGGGGGTTGGACTGGATGGCCCTTGATGTCTCTTCCAGCTCTGTGAGTCTATGATTAATTTTCTTGTGATTTCTTGACTACAGTCTCCATTCTGATTATTGGCTGAGCTAAGATATGGAAAATCTGTAGGGATAACTAATATTGTATAGCTGCACTGAGGATAGCACTAAAGGTTTCTGTAACCAGGTTGTGCAAGTATACTTCAGATATAATTTGCAGACTCTGATTTGAAACCAGCCTTTCTTAGTATTAAAATGATTTAGCATTAACAGGAGGTAGAATTGCCCCATAGTTAACATTGAAATAGGGGTATCTGAACTGATGACATAGGACCTTTACAGACTGCCAGAAATAATGCAGCTTGAGGCCACTTTAAATGTCTTGGCTCGGTGCTAAGGAATCATGGGAACTATAGTTTATTGTGGCACCAGAGCTCTCTGACGGAGAAGGCTCAATGTCCCAGAAAAAAATACAATTCCCATGATTCCGTAGCACTGAGCTAGGACCGTTAAAGTGGCCTCAAGCTGCATTATTTCTGGCAGTCTGTAAAGGCCCATACTTCCAGTGTCTTAAGAATGGGAAGACATGAATGTACCAGGATACTTGGAGCTATTCCACACTCATATCCAATGTCAGGATGGTGATAAATTCCTATCCAAGCCATTGACTTGGGTTATTTAATCAAAAGATAGTGTACAGTTGACACAGTTTTTAAAATAATTGCAGGATTTTGCTGCTGCTGTTGTTACTAAATACTCCATCTTTCTCCCAAATGGGACTCAAGACGACTTAAAATATTTATAATATATTGAAAGCCAACAAGGCCATGACTTTTTCAGACAGGAAATATGAGTTTAGGTCTCTGTAATGAGTTTACAAAGCTTCTTGCTTGTGTGTGTGTGTGGTGTTTTTTTTTAAATTACAATGGCACTTCTATGAGGACAATGGCAGTTGAGTGAGGACTGCCTTGGCAATGATCCGAGCATCTCAGATGGAAAAATCAACTTTTGGACAAAGTCTCTGTATTTCCATATTCTTCTCTTTTCCTCTCTGCCCCAACTCTTTCTTGAAGAACAAAACCCTTATAATTCTTTCTTGATGGCTTATGACTTGCTTATGGTCTCCCTCCCCCATTAATTAAAAAATTTAGCTCAATTTTGAACAAGAGGGTTGGTCTCCTAACTATAAGCCAGCAGCGATGTGTGTGTGGCCTTCCATTTCTGTGTGTCTAGAGGGGAATACAGCCCTTAATTATCAAATTAGATGCACATTCTGGTCCTCTGGCATGCCTGGTTGGCCATCTGTTAGGCTGGATCTGGGCCCACTGAGAAAGTAGCCTACTGGTTTCCAACAGTGCCCAGCCGCCAACCAATGTGGGTTAAGAGGGGCAGACTGGAGAACTGTTTATATTCAGGTTCCTCCTGCCAGGAGCTCTTTCTGTGAGCAAACCAGTGCCAGCTTAAGCCCATATGTCTCATTTGCATCAGTTCACATCTGTGGAGACAGATGTGGCTATTGCTACACAAAGAGTAAACGATAAGGAATGGGGACTGTTGCCACAGTTTATAAATCAAGAGGCCCTTTGCAAATAAGTTAATAACATCCCAACTTCATCACTGGAAGGAACTAAGAGAAAGTCTTACCAAGGTCAGTCAGATCATCAGCTCATCCTGCCATTGCTAATACCCAGAAGCAGCTGGTTAGCGTAAGAAGGCCTGCCATAGAAGGTCTGAGTATTAAGGGGTTTATATGTTTCACTCTCTTAGTAGCGGGTTTAAGCATTATTAAGAAAGTGTGTTTCTCATTTCAGATGGAAAAGGTTGTTATTTAAATTTGTTTGCAAGCATTTTTATATTTGTATACTGAAAAGTCACATAAGCTACTTTTACTAGGGGGAAAAATTTCCTCATTTGCATTTGCCTGAGTCTTCACATTATGGTAACAGTTGACAACAAGCATGTAGGTTTGGGGTAATCTTGGTGAAATAATTTCATCATTAGAGTATTGCCAAAATACTGTACAATCATCCCTCATTCATTGAAGGGGATGTGGATCTCACCCTGTGACCATATGCTGCCTATATATGCACCACCCGTATCTTGAGAAAAACACCCTACATGTATGTGCATGGAGTTCTTCCACAAGGCGAGAATCTCAGGTTACTAAGAAGAAGAGCCCTCCCTCCATTCCATCCAGTGTCATCTGAGGGAGAGACACTAGGCCCAGCACCTTCGGGCCTAGTGTAAGAAGAAGAGCCCTCCCTCCATTCCATCCAGTGTCATCTGAGGGAGAGACACTAGGCCCAGCACTTTCGGGCCTAATGTAAGAAGAAGAGCCCTCCCTCCATTCCATCCAGTGTCATCTGAGGGAGAGACACTAGGCCCAGCACCTTCGGGCCTAGTGCAAGAAGAAGAGCCCTCCCTCCATTCCATCCAGTGTCATCTGAGGGAGAGACACTAGGCCCAGCACCTTCGGGCCTAGTGTAAGAAGAAGAGCCCTCCCTCCATTCCATCCAGTGTCATCTGAGGGAGAGACACTAGGCCCAGCACTTTCGGGCCTAATGTAAGAAGAAGAGCCCTCCCTCCATTCCATCCAGTGTCATCTGAGGGAGAGACACTAGGCCCAGCACCTTCGGGCCTAGTGCAAGAAGAAGAGCCCTCCCTCCATTCCATCCAGTGTCATCTGGGGGAGAGACACTAGGCCCAGCACCTTCGGGCCTAGTGTAAGAAGAAGAGCCCTCCCTCCATTCCATCCAGTGTCATCTGAGGGAGAGACACTAGGCCCAGCACTTTCGGGCCTAATGTAAGAAGAAGAGCCCTCCCTCCATTCCATCCAGTGTCATCTGAGGGAGAGACACTAGGCCCAGCACCTTCGGGCCTAGTGCAAGAAGAAGAGCCCTTCCTCCATTCCATCCAGTGTCATCTGGGGGAGAGACACTAGGCCCAGCACCTTCGGGCCTAGTGTAAGAAGAAGAGACCTCTCTCCATTCCATCCAGTGTCATCTGAGGGAGAGACACTAGGCCCAGCACCATCGGGCCTAGTTTAAGAAGAAGAGCCCTCCCTCCATTCCATCCAGTGTCATCTGAGGGAGAGACACTAGGCCCAGCACCATCGGGCCTAGTGTAAGAAGAAGAGCCCTCCCTCCATTCCATCCAGTGTCATCTGAGGGAGAGACACTAGGCCCAGCACCATCGGGCCTAGTGTAAGAAGAAGAGCCCTCCCTCCATTCCATCCAGTGTCATCTGAGGGAGAGACACTAGGCCCAGCACCATCAGGCCTAGTGTAAGAAGAAGAGACCCCCCTCCATTCCATCCAGTGTCATCTGAGGGAGAGACACTAGGCCCAGCACCATCAGGCCTAGTGTAAGAAGAAGAGCCCTCCCTCCATTCCATCCAATGTCATCTGAGGGAGAGACACTAGGCCCAGCACCATCAGGCCTAGTGTAAGAAGAAGAGACCCCCCTCCATTCCATCCAGTGTCATCTGGGGGAGAGACACTAGGCCCACCACCTTCGGGCCTAGTGTAAGAAGAAGAGCCCTCCCTCCATTCCATCTAGTGTCATCTGGGGGAGAGGACACTAGGCCCAGCACCATCGGGCCTAGAATAAGAAGAAGAGCCCTCCCCACCTTTGGGCCTAGTGTAAGAAGAAGAGCCCTCCCTCCATTACCATCCGATGTCATCTGGGGAAGAGACGCTAGGCCAAGCACCACCCAGCCTAGAATAGGAAAGAGGGATGAGATTTGAATGTATCTGCTTTAATGTTTGTTTTGATGTTTTGAAATGCTGTATGCCGCCCCGATTGCCTAGCAGAGGGGCGGGATATAAATAAAAATTATTATTATTATTACTATCATACCCTTTTTTCCCCTTTGGTTAACATATGCAAGCAAAGATTTAATGTAGTGAATGGAATCCCCCCCCCCCCCCCCCGTAAAACCACCTCTGAGTATTCCTTGCCTTAAAAATATCTTGTGAAATTCATGGAGTCTCCATAAGTTGACAGGCAACTTGAAGGCATAAACACACATCACCTACCTCAAGGTAAAATTTTAGAATAGAGCAAGATGAATGAGCCTGGAGGCTGATTCACCCCCCACCCCCTGTCACAGGCAACACCCATCAAAAATTTAAGAAATTAGAAGTTTACTTCTGCTGTAACAAAGCATACATTGGCTTTATGTCAAACAAGGCACATCTGGCATGCATGCACATTTGTTGTTTTAAAAGTGACTCATGTTTCCTGGGTATTTCCATGTGTTGGAAGGCTAAGAGAGTGTGACTTGTGCAGGGTCACCCAGTGGGTTTCCAAGGCTGAGTGGGGATTCGAATCCTGGTCTCCAAAGTCATACCCCAACTTTCAAACCACCACACCAGCATTGTCAAAATATACAGGAAAAATACAGCTAGTCAATTATATGCTGACCAATCATTCCACCCACCTCGTAATATTTTATTTCTGTTGGCTCATTAGTAATGGTTGCTTATACATTTGTTAACAGTGGATCAACATGTATGCTGTGTGCATAATTTTTCTTAATATTTGGAGAAATGTTACATGCCCCTTTCCTCATTCTTAATGTATAGTGAAAACATGTACATAACTTTAGGAAATAGTTCCATCTCCCTCAGCTCTTTGTTTCTAATTAGTCCTTTTTCTGATGAGATGTCCTTAATGACTTGGTTAATTGTTTGAAAGATAAAGATATCTATCCCTTGAAAGAGCCTCATTTTCCCAGTGAAAAGTTGTTAATGAGTTTAGTCCTATAATGTTGTAGATGACTAATTTCTTCAGAATGAAAGCTGGCTAGGAAATGAAGGAAAATGTTAACAGCACACAGAAAATCAGTTTTGTACTAACAGTGTGGATTTACTATTTTGGTTACCAGTTACTGTATTTTGGAATAACATGCTATTCATTTTACAAAATATTTACTGCATCATAGAAACCTATTATTCCCATGAAGAAGAGTATTGGAAAGGCAGAGGCCATATGGTTTCTAAGACCAATTGCCAGGTGTACAGGATCTACTTTTCTTTTTGTGTTGTTTCTTTACTTGGAGCCTAAGATCCAAACTCCAGCCTGATGTAAAAGGCATACACTTAAACCCTGTCCAGTTCCCAATTAAGCAAGTACAGCTTGTGTAGGAGACTGTGCAAGCCAGCACATTCCCAATATCTTTGGCCTCACCTGCTTTATCTCCGTCTTCCAGCATTGGATGGGAAACCCTCTTTGCTGAAGGTGACATTTGTGTATGTTTGTGTATAATACATTAGCCCCTTTGCTGTTGTATTATACATTCATTGAAAATTCTACCAATACATCTAGATGTACCTTCTTGCCAACCCCCAAAGTATACCAAGTAGTACTCTACATACTTATAAGACAGCTTTAAGAATTGTGGTAAAAGAAATACAATAGGATGGAAATGCAGTGCCCTTAAAGTGTAGCTATTCCACTGATTTGGAATATATCTATAGAAAAGCCCTAACATCCTGCCCGTTTTCATATTTGGTCATACTTGAAGTGTGAACAGGAAACAGAATGTAAGACAGAAGTATTCAGTGCAGAAATGGGCTTAATTCCCAGTGGCCAAGTTTACCATGGGCAGAGAGTAGTAGTATCATGACACTGATATCCAGCCACACTGCCTCCTTTCTTTGAAATAAGTACAGTGGGCCCTTGATATCTGCTGGGATTTGGTTCCAGGACCTCTGTGGATAGCGAAATCTGTGGGTGCTCAGACCCATTAAATACAATGGCATAGTAAAATTGTGTCCCTTATATAAAATGGCAAAATCAAGGTTTGCTTTTGGAATTTATATGTTTTTAAAAATATTTTCAAGCCATGAATGCTTGAATCTGTGGATAAAGAATCCGTTTTTATGGAGGGCTGACTGTAAATAGCTTCCAACTGGTAAACATAAAGCCCAGCAGAATTTGGGATATAACTGGCAGTAACTTTAAATAGATATAGCTATTATAGTTGTTACCCACTGTTTATTACACTCTAGTACAACAGCCCTGATCATCAAAGCCAGTGTGAGGAATGCTGGGAACTGCAGTCTGTTGACATCTGGAAAGTCATATATTGTCCACCCCTGCTCCACCATGATCTAGAACAGTGGTCCCCAAAGGGGGTGGTAGTGTCGTTGGAAAGCTGAGGAAGGAAAGTGCAGCAGGGGGGCACTGGGAGGAAAAAGGGGGGAGGCAGGGAATTGTGGGGTGGGTTGCGAATAGAGTTCCCATTACTTATGAAAATCTGTGAAAGTCCCTAACTGAAGTCTTTGAAAACACTCCCGGCTGGTTCAAGCAGCATGTTGTTCCTGAAAGCAGGAATGAAACCTTGAAAAAACTCATTCAGATCCCTCTCTTGAAGCTTTGGGTCGTACTATGCACCTGTGCCTGACCCAGAGCCCAGAGACAGGAAGAGAAAGGTGGCAAGCAGAGGCCTGAGCAGTGAGCAGGGTTTCTTTTGTCCTGGTAAGTGTGTGGCCGTGCTGCATGTATGGTGGAAATATGTGAAGTTGAATATCCTCCCACCCTGAGGCCTTGCCTCAACAGAAGAATACACAGATTTACATGTTAATCCTCTCAACCAAGGATCCCACAGTGTGTGTGTATATATATATGTACACACACACACACACACACACACCCCACTCACTTCCATGCCACCATTCGCTGAAGATGCCAGCCACAGATGCAAGCAAAACTTCAGGAATACATTCTTCTAGAACATGGCCTGACAGCCTGAAAACCCACAAAAATCTATGGTGGGACTTTTTGCTTGCTTGGGACAGGAGCTGCCCTTCCCTCAGCTTCCCTGTGTGCTATAAATGGTTTCCTCAGCCAGCTATAGCACAGGGGAAGAGAAAGGAACGCCCGCCCCATGCCTTCGCCTGTGCTATAAATGACTTCCTATCATGGGGCTTTCTTGAAAAAGTTTCTTCAGAGGGGGTTTGCCATTGTCTTGCCATGTGGCTGGGAGATTGTGATTTGCCCAGGGTCACCCAGTAGGGTTGCATGGTAAACAGGATTTCATTTACTTCATTTGCAAAATTACCCAAAAGCAGCCACTTCCCTTGCTTAGGATACTTAGGATACTCTCTTCTTGCCCCCATCCCAGTAGAACAATGGACCTAATAGCAAGAAATAGGCATGGGGCGCGCGCTAGGGTTGTCACCTAAGAGGAAAGGGGTTGGTAGCCTGAAAAAGTTTGGGGACCATTGATCTAGAAACAAAACCCAAGAGGAGTCAGTGCACACAAGTTTGCTTCTTAGTGGTTAGGATTACTAGGCAAAGGGTGCAAGTGTAAGCTTCATCAACACAAGAGTACCATTTTCCTTTCTCAGACATTGGGGAGATGTTGCCAGACCTTCCTACATGGAATTCTCATCCAATGTACCAAGGATACTGTTGAAGAAATAAGAAAACCACTGCTTCTGTCAATGGGTAGTATAACTCCATGACCATCAACATGAATTCTGAAAAGAGATACAAGATACCTTTGTTTGTAGTGCCAACAGAGATGGACCACACTCACTGTATTGTCCTTGCAGTAAATGAGTCCTCCTTCCTGTCATCATAATGAAAATTTGGCAAGAATGTGAGTTTGAGATAATCTCTTGATGCCTCCTTCCTGTATTAGGTGGAGAATTAAAATGTTGTCCCAAACATCATCCCAAATTCTTGATGCCCTGATGTTGCCTGTCAGAAACAAGAGTGGTTTCCAGTATCCTCACTTCTTGGCATGCATATAGTGTAATGGGTTGTGATTGCTTGCTTAAGTAGTCTAGTATGTGTCTCTGAAAAAAGAGAATAAAGAAGGAAATGCCACTCAATAATACCAATCATATGTAGTTTAAATAAAAAAGTTGCCTAGAAATTATCAGGGTTCTAAATACTTTAGTTTGGTTTACCAGTTACACATAATTTGTGGTTGCTACTGGTATTCTGCTCTCATCAGATCCTTTATGTATGCCAGAAAACTTTATAGTGAGAGTCTCTCATGCTGTTCTGGGCTTTTATGCAAGGAAAAGCAATGTTTTTCCAAACGGCTAACGAGAGAATCTTATTCCTCTTTTTTTCAGAAGTATCTCATATTATCCTCAGGCTAGAAGCAAGAGACTATCTCTACCTGCTTTGAAGATCAATGCAGTTAGATATATTATTTTGTTTCTTTCACCTGTGGTAAAGGTAAAAGAGGATTTTCATTACACTGTAATGTAGACTTCCTCTTCAGCTCTTCAGAGTTTGAATCATGGCCAGGAGGTGGGAGAATGATAAAGGACTTTCAGTGAAATTCACAGTTCTGAAAGGGAAGGTAGCTCATCTTTAGACAAGCCAACATGGCTTTCTAGCAGGTATGGAGGTTGCCACAAAAGGCAAGAGTGCTATTTCCCCTTCTATCCCTTGGAAAGCAGCAACTTTCCACCGATAAACTCAAGTGAAGTTCCCTGAGTACTGAAGATCTTTTCAGATCCCTTTGTGTGCCCCTTCATTTTTTTGACAAATGGCCTACCTACCCTAAAGCAATAGTTCCCAACCTTTTCTATGCCCCACACCTCTAGGAAATGCTTGATTAATGTTTGCACCTCTTACAAGAGAAATATCACATTTGAAAATGAAGAAGTCTAATTTCTCATTATTGAACTCCAAATTGAACCACATGCAATACTGCAGGTGAAGAAATTGAACTTTAAAAAATAAGTTTTTAACTCAGTAGATAAAATGCAAATCTAAACTGAGCAGTTAGATTCTAATTTATTCAAAAAAGGCTTGTAAACAGTAAAATCAGTCCCAACTGTGAACATTAAATGACTTCTTTGCTCCTGCTTTCCATTCATGATGTTGTCAAAATGTGGAACTTTCTTGCTGACTGCATTCTGCAGGTCTCCCTGTGGATTCAGGTGATTCCTAGATTTGTCTTGACTGACAAAAGAGAACTGAATCCAAATTCCCACCACCACCACAACAACAACGTTGTCCTTCCTTAGCCATGGATCCATCTATCCATGGCTTGAAAATATATATAAAAATTATAAATACCAAAAGCAAACCTTGATTTTGCCATTTTATATAAGGGGCCCACTTTACTATGTCATTGTATTTAATGGGACTTGATCATTCACGGACATTGATATCCACGGGGGATACCAAGGGCGCATATTTTATTTTTGCTTATTTCTGTCCCACCTTTTCCTCAGATTGAGACTCATTTAAAAACATTGTTAAAAATCTAGAAAATACAAAAGTTAAAACACAAACAATCAGGAAAAAAAATGAACTAGGTTAAAACATATATGCAATCCCAATACAAGTGAGAGAGCTATGTATTTTCTGTGAACTTAATTTTAGGTCATTGACCTTGAAAAGAAGATTAAATAAACCACTTAGAATTTGTATAAGTATCAAAATTATTTAAAAAGAAAACCTCAATACCAGCCAGGACTTCCTTAAAGATGCTTACAGTGTAAAGCACTAATATTAAATCAGACAAACTATAAAGATAGACAAGAACCCCATTTGAAAAACAAATGAAAGTAAAGGACAGCAGGCATGGTGTAATCAAAAGGGCTTTCACTATCATTATGAACTATCAAAAGCATCAGAGGATGAACTTAATTTGGTGACTTGTAGACAAACGACAATGCTTTTCTAAGTTGCTGAGGCAGAATAAGAATGTGTCCTAAATCACCCCTAGTCAGTTTTAAAACCACACAAAGGTCGTTCTTTGAAGAAAACATTTCAAGCAGTCCAAAGGCATTTAAATCTGTGGTGTAGCCAGTCTGCCAAGGTTTTTCCCATGTAACGTCTTGCTTCGTAGTAGGGTAAGGAGAGAAATAGGAAAAACATTTGAGAGGAAATCTTTGGTGGTGGTCTGTATTTGGCTCATGGGCCTTATAACTGCCTGAATCTGGTTAAAATGAGCAGATACAATTAAGCATAATATTTGTATAATTAGTATTTATTAGTTGCAAGGCTGGTTGGGATTGCCTGAAACGTTCCTACCCTAATTAAAAAATGTAAATGCTATACAAAGGGATTGTTCCAGTCATAGAGTTTTCTGCTTTCAGTGTGCAGAAGACCAATATTCCACATTGTTGGCCATAGTCTGGAATTCTAGCAGATTATCCCCAGCCTCCAAGAAAAATAAATGGTTTGCTAATTTGAAGACTGATGTTAGGACTGTGTGGTCTCATATATTTGTAAACCTATCATTATCTCCACTTCAGAGAGAAGAATCTTATTATAGTTCTAGATGTTCACCAGATAATGTTTTCTGAAGTCAAATTATCATGTTAGCTTATTCACTTTTTAAAGTACATATTCTAGCTACAGTGTAGAGAGTCATCATGCCAAATATGTTTGAAATTAAATGCAAACTACTTAAAACAGTCTGTGAAGATAAGCAACAATCCATGGATGCTCAATTCCCATTAAATACAATGGCATAGTAAAATAGTGTCTCTCTATAAAATGGCAAAATCAAGGTTTGCATTAGGAATTTATATATGTTTTGAATATTTTCAAATTGTGGATAGTTGAATCCATGGATAAAGAATCCATGGATATAGAGGGCCAACTATACAGTATATACTACTACTACTAATAAAATTTATTTATATACCGCCCAATGGTTACCCAATCCGGGCGGTTTACAGCATAAAAACAGTTACAGTAAACAGCAAATCCCTTCCCCCCCCCATAAAACAGTATTAAACAATGACAAAGTTAAAATCCTAATAACAATTTAAACGAAAGATCAAACAATTAAATAATAAACAATATAAGTAACTCCAGTTGCTAGGGATTAAAAACTAGAAATAGGGTATTTGTATTTATTTCTTCAGTAGAAGATAGAAGTATAGTGTTAATCAACAGAAAGTTGAAATTGGATCCATAAACTAACAGCTAAGTTTTTAAAAAGACATATCTGCACATTTCTTTCTCATGATTAGGGAAAAAGAAAGCCTGTGCTCCATAGGAAGCTGGAACTAGTTATTATTTTATTCCAGACAGCTTTAAAAAGTCTGAAAGGGGGACATTTTTACATTGAACAGCTGATGTGCTACTTAGCTCATGATGGAAGGGAAAGCATTACTGCAGAGGAAGGGAAACCACACTTGGAAAGAAGTGTTGGAATGTAGGAGTTCTATTGGTCTGCCAGACATTTGAATTCCCTCAAAGAGAAGGGGATTTCCAGTACTGTACACATTTCACACATGCATATTAAGTCTGTCAGTACAACACAGTCTAGACTTGCCACCTGTGTCAAATGATACACAGTTAAGTCTGTCCCTTTAGGCTTGGGGAGCACTGTGTAAATTGAATAGTTGCTTATACAGCTTGAGTCTCCCTTATCCAAAATGCTTGTGACCAGAAGTGTTTGGATTTTAGGGGGAGAGAGAGAGGGAGTGTGTGTGTGTATACACACACACACACACCCCTCTGTATTTGAATGTATGAGAAATCTTGGAGATGGGATACACACACACACACACACACACACACACACACACACGTATTTGGATGTATGAGAAATCTTGGAGATGGGACCCAAGTCTGAACACAAAATTCATTTATGTTTCATATACACCTTATACATATAGCCTGAAGGTAATTTCACACAATACTTAAAAATAATATTGTGCATGAAACAAAGTTTGACAGAAAGCAAAGCTGTCACTGTCTTAGCTACCCATGGGGGGGAAAAAAAGGTTTTGGAATATTTTGGATTCCAGAAGTTCAGATAAGGGAGACTCAACCTGTATCAGTTTGAAAGATATGTTAGAGTGTATCTCTGCTGTCCAGTTACTACAAGTTGTTATAAATTTAACCATTGGGGCTCTGTCCTATGCAATCCTAGAATAGTTGTTCATAAAGTGCTCACAATTTGCTGGAGTGCTCTAGTGGTATAACTTGAGGAAATGGACTAGAGTAGTGCTTATGCTATCTGATGCAGATGGAGACCAGCACGGTTTTTCCCCAGTATGCAAAGGATGGGTACCATAGCTCTTTCCATTGACTAGAACTGTTCCTTTATTTCTGTGAAACTTGCTGGGGACCAGCAGCCAATAGCTCATGGACCAGCAGTGCTCCACAGATCACTACTTTGTGTAAAACTGGACTAGAACTTTCCAGCAGAGAATTGTAAATGCCTTACCTAACTACACATCCCTGGGTGTCACAGGATGAGACCATGACAGTTGTATCAGACTGTATTTTAAATATTCCACTTTAATCACTGAAAGGACACAGCAAGACCATAAAAATCTAAGTGTTTCTAAAGTATGCATTGACTGACTGAGATATATAGTGATTATATCTCTCTCCCACGCACCATTGACTCCATATTTTACTAGTGCTTACATCCTGAAGCATTTTAAAAAACTCATTTGTATATATATTAAGGGAGAAAAGATCATACTCTAAAGTATGGCTTCTTCCTTTACAAAGTGTGAGTAAATAGAGTGGCAGAAACAAAATTAAATTGGTTAAAATTAAATCTCTGAAAACCTCTTGGGGAGTAATTTCTCCTCAAACCAAGAAAACACAATATTGTGTATGGTTTTCTTCTGTAATGAATCAAGAGCACAAGCTGGCTTCCTGTAATGAAACATACTTTTCTTTTCCATATCAGTTTAGACTGCCAAGCTTAAACAGAGAAAAATATTACACGTATCCATGGATATCTAAATTTAGAAAGACAAACAATTCTCTCTTCTGTTGCAGATTTTAAAAAGGGAAAGATATGGCAAGGAACCACTGCTTGTAAGATATTTCTCTATAGGTGGAGAGAGAAAATGATAGTTAAAAAGTGTAACTGCTGGAAAACAGAAGCAGCAAACAACTGTTTTTCTCCCCTTTAAAATGTTACAATACATGAAAGGCATGTTTAGATTGTGGGGGTGGGAGCATTAAATCGGAGGAAGGTATAACCCAGTTGTTGATCTGGTTTATTTATTTAAATATTTGCAGACTGCTTTTCCATAACAAGAAGGGGATGTACGGTGAGCCTGCCATATTGGCAGGCTCGTATTCTGTAGATTGGAGCTGCTGCTCATCACCCCACACTCATATTAGTCAGTGGAAATTTGCTGATGTGGACATGTGCACATCACTGCCCATTGACTAATATGGGGTTGAACTCCTTTGGTTTTCCCCATCTGTGGGGGTGGGGGTGGGAGAACCAAACCCCCATGAATGGGGAGGCCCCACTATATTACACATTGCCTTTGTTTGGATTTAACACTTTCAGTTGTGATGAACTCAACACTGGAGTATGGATTTGTGTTACATGAATGAACATGAGCAAATGCCAGGCTCACAACCTATCTCCCTTCCTCTGATGCAGGTGCAAGAAGATCAGAAGCTTTTGCTTCCATTTTTTGACTCACTTCAATTTAAAATTATATTTGAATGGTATTTAGTTTTCGCTGTGGTCTACTGAAGTTAACAAGCCTTAAGCTATGGTTCATGAACTTGGCTTCTTTCAATATAGCATAGTTAAGATTCACTACAGTTTTGGGTTCAGATGTAACACTAAAGTGAGTTTACTGAAAATAGAAGTGAACTCTTTCTATTTTCAGTAAATGTGGGAGGAGGAAGAGAAGCATTTAGTATGTTGAATCTTTTAATGTACACAGTTCAGCATTTTGACTGAACAAGGCCATACTTCTCAGTTTCATCTGTTTATTTTCTTTTGTTTTTGTTTTTCCATTTTTAAAAAGTTTTCACTAATCTTCTGAACATTTGTTCAATGAACCATTTTCTCAGGGTCAAGACGTATTTGGAGTCACTGGACTGGAAAATAAGTGCTACAGATTAATGCCACTAATAATAGCAATATTTGGGAAATAATTCACTGAATAACTGAAAGGAGCTTTGTTGTTATTTTGTGAATGATTGTTATGAAAGGCTGCATGGGTAGAATTGCATATGGTAATTCAGTAATCTTCCTTCTATGCTTTTTGAACTTGTTCTTATTAGAATTGAATAGTTAACACTGTCTGTCTATTATGGGGTGAATTAAACTGGAAAGCTTGTATGCGCATTCATCGATATCAGGTTACTAACTTAGCATAAGTTGAACCAAGTGGTAGATGGATGTCTATAAACACACCTTTATCTTTTATCAAGCCTCTTACTACAAAATAGGCCTGGAAAATAATATATTCATGTTGTGTGGACATGTTAGTATTTTGTTCTTAAGAATCAACAGTATAGGGCATAAGTTATTTTCCCCAGTGCCATTGAATTAGTTTCTCTTATTTTTCTGTATAACATAAACGAAACTTTGTAAGGCGTAATTTATATTTATTAATTATATTTATAATCTACCTTTTCTCCAGTAAGGTCAAGATGACATACATAGCTCATTTCTTTCCTACTTTATTATCACCAAAACCTGGGAGACCAGTCAAGCTGAAAGAGAGAGCAATGGGCCCAAGGTCACCCAATGAGTTTCATGCCTCAGGGGAGAGTAGAATCTATATATCCGTAGTCTTAACAGTTTCACCACCTCTGCTATCATGCTTGTTAGAGTGTCAAGAAGTGTTTTGGGAAATGTAAGTTCTGATTCTTACTAATCCATGAAGCTCATTGAGGGAACTTGGGTCAGTCACTTATTTGCAGGGTGTATCTTAACCTTGTGAGGATACAATATGAGAACCCTGGACTCACGCGTGCCACCACAAGGTCATGGAAGGAAAAGGAAGACAATGAATGAATGCATCTGTCCTCTTTTTGACCTACCACTTATGCTATTTCTGCTGTAGTGGGCCAAATGAACCCATTTAGGCTCAACTGTTTCTTCAAAACAAGCAAAAAAAAAAAAATGCTAGAAACAAAAATGTAGATTTCTTCTGTCTTCCTTGCAATTAACCCCCGTCCTACTAAGTAAGCACACATAAATCTGAGGAAGCTAAGATGTTAGTAACAGCAAGTGTTTTTATAGGCATGAGAATAAAAAGATGATGTGTGTGGGAGCCCTGGACAAATTTGAGCTGTATGATGTCAGGGTTGCTGAAATGAGACAGTGGTCCTCTCCCATCTTTGATAGCTATGCCAGATGTGTAGGCTAGTGGCTGAAAGAGAGGAGTTTCTTTCGCTTGGCCTGTGCCGTTAAAATAATAATGATACACATATGGAAAGCTGACTCCCTGCACAGACTTCTGTTGCTTCAAGAAATCAGTCAAAAAATATGTCGCCAACAAAATATTCAGTTGAAACCTTGAGAATGATCTGTGTATCTGGGACTTAGGGTGAGATCCTATTGGCTGGTGTAACTGTTGTTGTTGTTGTGTGCCTTCAAGTTGTTTCTGACTTACAGCAATCCTAAGATAGACCTATTATGCGAACTTCTTGACAAGATTTGTTCAGAGGAGGTTTGCCTTTGTCTTCCTCTGAGGCTGAGAGAATGTGATTTGCCCAAGGTCACTCAGTGAGTTTACATGGCCAAGTGAGAATTTGAACCCTGGTCTCCAGAGTTGTAACAGACCACTACAGCATGGTGTCTTTCCCATTGACATAATTACATCAGTGTAAAAAAAGGTGACATCAACTAGAAAGTAGAGGAAAATTGGCTGTGTACACTGTAATGATGAGAGGCAGGAGTGGAAGCCATCTCCATCAGGAGATAAAACTTCCCTTACAGTTCCAAATTTAATTTCTGATGGAGCTACTGTAATGCCACATTTGAAAAAAATGATTTATGTTTGCATAATGGATATTTTTAGTTTTGTAAATCACCAACTGGATCCTTGCCTTACAGATGGTACAGATTTGTTTTTGTAGCTCAGCATATGATCTTTAACTCTACAAAGGTCCATTTTATAATTTTCAAGGAGTATTAGTGCATCCACATGCAGTTGGAGTAAAAGAATGGAGTGTTGTTACTACTTTTCTAAAGCATTCCTGTTCTGTGGTACCACTCAAAGGAGCCCATCATTTCAAAGGAAAACTCTCAGCCCTTCTCATTCCAGTAATAAATCTTGCTTGTTAGTATACAGGCTGTATCATGCTAGTTAAGCCCACACATCATGCATTGAAAATCAAAGCTATTAATACTAAAGTGGGAGTGGGGGTGGAGACAAGGCTATTAGCTCACTTCTGAACTGTTGCTTTGTTTTTCAGTAGAGGTGGCATTCTGGTTTGCCTTTGAAACAAGAACACTTATTCATAAGCTGTTAGCTATGTGATTTATATCAAGGCTTATTGTGAATTAAAGCTAAGAATGTCATTCCATACAGGCATGCAAGCAAAGTTGCTTGGAAAAGATTTTAATGATTGCTTTCCATGTGCTTTTTACTGTTCATGCTGAGGGTGGGCAGTATTCTAAAGGCTCAGGACTTCTATTATTTGCTATAAGGCAAACAGAAATATAGAGTCTTCCAGCACCTTGTAAGAAGTAATTTAAAAAGTATATTCTCACAGCTCTTAGTGTCATAGATTCTTCATCTGTTGTAAGTTGCCTCCTTTTTATAGCAGTGTTGATTTCTAAAACCAATACTGGACTTCAGTGTAAATTTACACCAGTGTTAATATTGCATGAAATGTATAGAACATTTGGACTCACACGTTTCCCTCTCTTTCTCCAAGAGAGATTCAAGCAAATTGTGGATTTTTGCTTTTTTTCTGTATGGTTAATGCTCTCCTATCCTACCCTGTGTTTGATCATAACCAGGGTTAGTTGAAACAGGTTCATATCCCTTGGTTGGTCATTGGCTTATTTCAAACAAATTGTAGATCAGATTAACCACATTTGGATAATTTGGATGAAATAACCACCTGTAACGCAGTGGCTCATGTTTTTAAGGCACTGACTCTGTTGATTGCAAGATTGGCAGTTTGAGGCCTGGGTGCTGCATGATAATAATAATAATATAATAACATTTATTTATATCCCGCCCCTCTGAAACCAATCGGGGCGGCTCACAACATTAAAATACAATGTACCCAAACCCTATTCCCTCCCTCCCCTTAAAACAGTATTAAATCATGTGAAAATTAAAACAAACAGATTAAAACATACAATATGTGCAGATACAGCCACGTGTATCTGCAACAGTAAACTAAAAGTAAGCGGATTCTTTTAGCGGATTCTTTAAGCTAGGAGGAATCTGGAGGACTCCAGTAAGAGGTTCCTGAGGCCGGGATGATTTATTCTGGAAAGGCCTGCTGGAAGAGATCCGTCTTGACAGCCTTTTTAAAGCTGTCTAATGATGTCAATTGACAGATCTTGTCCGGCAGGCCGTTCCACAGTCTTGGGGCGACAACCGAAAAAGCCCTCTGGGAGGTAGCCGCAAGCCTAGCTTTTTGTGGCTGCAGTAGATTCCCCCCAGAGGACCGGAGTGCGCGGGGAGGATTATAGGGGAGAAGGTGGTCCCTGAGATAGTTTGGACCCAGGCCATTTAGGGCTTTAAAGGTAATAAACAACACCTTGTACTGGGCCCAGAAACTTAAGGGGAGCCAGTGGAGGGACCTTAGAACCGGAGTAATGTGGTCCCTCCTAGATGTTCCAGACACTAATCTGGCTGCCATATTCTGTACTAGTTGTAGTTTCTGAACCAAGCACGAGAGTGCATGATGGAATGAGCTCTTGTCACTAGTCCCAGCTTCTGCTTCATGCATGTTCCAGACACTAATCTGGCTGCCATATTCTGTACTAGTTGTAGTTTCTGAACCAAGCACGAGAGTACATGATGGAGTGAGCTCCTGTCACTAGTCCCAGCTTCTGCTTCATGCATGGAGAGTGCATGATGGAGTGAGCTCCTGTCACTAGTCCCAGCTTCTGCCAGCCTAGCAGTTCAAAAACATACAAATGCAAGTAGATAAATAGGTACCACTTTGGTGGGAAGGTAAACAGCGTTCTGTGCAATCATGCTGGCCACATGATCACAGAGTAGTCTCTGACAATGCTCGCTCTTTGGCTTAGTAACAGAGATGAGCACCACCCCCATTGGTCAGACACAACTTGACAGCCTTGTCAATGGGGAATAACTTTATTTTACCTTTTTAAGTAACCAAAATGGAAGCAAGAGCTTTTTGTGGCTGTACATAGGGAGAATAGGGGAAGAAAGGAGCATGCAAATTTAAAACCATTGGATCATCCCTGTCATTAATAGACTATAGCTAATCATGATGTACAAACTGACAGAAAACAATATGGCACCCCTTCAAATATTTAAACAGGGCTATCATATCACCTCTTAACCATCTCTTCTCCAGGCTAAACATACCCAGCTCCCTAGGTCTTTTCTCATAAGGCATGGTTTCCAGACCCTTCACCATTTTAGTTGCCCTCCTCTGGACATGCTGTAGCTTCGCAACATCCTTTTTGAACGGTGGTGCCCAGAACTAGACACAGTATTCCAGGTGAGGCCTGACCAAAGCAGAATAGAGTGGCATGCTTACTTCCCTTGATCTAGACACTATACTTGTATTGTTCCTAGAGAGAACATGTTACTGAAATTACATCTGCAATGGTCAAAGCCACAAACGTGGAGGGCTGACTGTAGTTGAAATCTATATTATTGGCTTGCTATGAGACCTGAAGCAATAATGTGTCTTGACCCAGCCATTGAAAACTCATAGGCTATTCTACCTGAACTGTTGTGCTAAGATAGTTCCTTGCAGGATGGCTCTAATCCATTTCATTTTATTGGAGCTGTTGTGATTGACATGTATGCTCAGTAACACAATCCAACTACTAATTGACATGGTGCATGTGGTGATCCCTGTTCAGATATTATGATTTCCACTCATACAACAAAAAGGTACTGGATGCCTCAGTGTGTGAAGAGTGAAACTGCCAAATAGTTCGCACTGACCATTGCATGAACAGTTGGATTCAATAAGATCCTGTCCCTAATGAGTAACTGTACATTGCTCATTAGAGTTTCATAATCTGGTCTTTTCTTCAGTCTTGGGATGGGAAAGATTTGAGTTGCTAAGAGGAAAGCACTCTAGAATGAATGAATCTGTTAAAAATATTCTAAGATAGATGTGGAGTCTTTGCTTCTGCTTCTGCTGCTAGTGCTGCTATTGCTATTGCACAGTTTAGAGGTGCTACCATGAATAGCTTAAGGCAGTACCTTACAGGCTATATGATGTGAGGGACTGGCAATTTGGCATTTTCCCCTTCAGTGTTCAACTGGGAAACCATATTTGGTACCGTAATTGTTCCTATTGGCTACAACTATTTCTTTGTTTGCTAGAAACCTACAAGGGGGCAGCAATCAATGGCTCATGGACCAGAACGGGTGCAGGAACAAGCACTTTGCTTTAAGGAAACAACAACAACAACAACAACAACAACAACAACAACAACAACAACAATTTATATCCCACCCCTCTGTCGAACAATCGGGGCAGCTTACAACAATTAAAAATTCCATACAAAACCCCAAATAAACATCCCACCACCACCACTCCCTTATATTCTAGATTTCATGTAAGAAATTAAGTAAGTTGATACCACAGATGCATCAGCTCTACAGCAAATGGTATGCTTTCAGTTAAAAGAAAAGCATTGTTTCCAGCCAGAGTCCATACACTTTAAAAACTGTGAGTTGCCAATTAATTTCCCAACATCTTGTGGTATAGTGGTTTTTTTTGAGTATTGGACTATGACTCTGGAGAACTCAGCCATGGAAACCCACTGGGTGACCTGGGACAAGTCACACTCTCAGCCTCAGAGGAAGGCAAAGGCAAACCTCCTCTGAACAAATCTTGCCAAGAGGACCCTGTGATAGGTTCTCATTAGGGTCACTGTAAGTTGGACACGACTTGAAGACACATAACAATAAACTTGGGTGGGAGTAGTTGTTTAGATCTTTCTGAAGTACAGCACCTAACATTCCTCATATTTTCTACACTAGCAAAGGGCTGCTGGGAGTAGCACTTAAAAAAATTGCCCATTTGGGCTGCTTAATTGCCATCCCTAGAGTAAATGCAGCTGCTGAATTGGATTGGAGAGAGCAACACTGAAGCTGTGCATGTGCCTTCAAGTCACCTGTTGACCCATGAATTTCATAGGACTTTCTTAGGCAAAGAATACTCATAGGGGCTTTGTTATTGCCTTCCTCTGAAATGTAACCTGCTACCCCTGACATTCATTGGCAGTCTGCCATCCAAATACTAACCAGGACTGACCCTGCTTAGCTTCCAGGATCAGGTGGAATCTGGTGCCTTTAGAGCAGGGGTAGGCAACCTTTCCCCTTTAAGGGCCGAGGGACTTCAGCTTCCAGAAGCCTCAGCCATGTTGGCCAATAGTCCCATGTTGGCCAATAGCTCCTGGATTCTGGGAGCTGAAGTCCCTCGGTCCTTAAAGGGGAAAGGTTGCCTACCCCTGCTTTAGAGTATTTAGGCTCTTAGCAGTGCAGGTAGAGGTACTTAACCCTTCCTTTGCATTTTCAGTTCCTATTTTCTATTTAGAACTTTCTGAATAGAGTGTATAGGTTTAGTATTAGAAAAATGGTGTAGGGTCCCATAGCTTGCTGCCTTGACCCATTTTTCTCCCCTTGCAGTTGCTTTAAACTTTAAAAAACACGCACAGGTGATATCTCTTACCATATAGGCCTAGTAGATCTCTCTTATCACAACAATTTGGACTTTCAAGGGCAGAAGCAGAAATAATGTATGCATAAATTATTGCTGTATGATGAGGCTCATGTACTTGCATACAGGTTTTAATAATGCTGTCAGTCCTGTTATAGGCATGAAATCAGTTGAAAGACTGTACAACCCCCCTTGCCCCGTGTGTGCATGTATGCCTTTAAGTCGCTTCTTCTAAAATTTCCATAAAAACTTTTCATAAAAATAATTGTTATGCTTTTCTAAACTTCAACAACACATCATATTGTACTACTTAGTCCTCAAAATTAACTATGTTATTATAACAATATATCAAATACAGTCATGCACCCACATAATCAAATCATCTATAAATAATCTAAATTAGATGTGTGTGTGTGTATTATATCTCCTGTGTCAAAAAACTTAATTGATTAGTTCCAGAAAGCAGTAGTTGTGGTATAACAACTATGTTGTGGTATGAGCAAGAGTTGGAAAGGAAATGGAATTGGGATTAAAATGGCTTCCATAGTGGGTTCATAGAAGCTTGAGAACTTCTTACAAATAGCAGCCTTTTTATTCCAGCCAGTGCTGTGGTTACTCTCTGCCTAAGAGCAACAACTGTAATAAATTAAGCTTGATTTTCTTGTATATAAATCCCTTGGTCTTCACAAAATCCTACTTTGCTGACCTGTTGCAGCATGGAGGTGACTGGATTCTGATAGGTTGTGCCAACAGAGGACAAGCCCCAACATATTCTACCAGACTAGTGAGGAAGACTGTATGTCGGCTCTCAGATGGCTAGCTTGGTATAGAGAGACTCATCACCGTAACCCTGGACATGAGAAATTGAATTGGCCACTATGAGCACGATAATAATATGGAATAGTAGCATTCTGCATTAGCAAAGGGACTATCCACACCGATGAAAACATAGAATGTTATAGTATTAAAGGCAGACATCTTGTATCATTTATTTTAAATCAGGGCTGGTTTAAACATGATGCTAATACTATTCATGTGTTTTTCATTGTGGAAGATAAACATGTGAGCAGGGAGAGCAGGGATGAGCATGTAAGCCAGGGGTAGACAACCTTTCCCCTTTAAGGGCCAAGGGACTTCAGCTCCCAGAATCCCAGGAGCTATTGGCCAACATGGCTGAGGCTTCTGGGAGCTGAAGTCCCTCGGCCCTTAAAGGGGAAAGGTTGCCTACCCCTGGTGTAAGCTTTGCCAGCTTCTCTCACACATTTTTGTTTTGTGATTAGAATCACCTTGTCTAATATGAAAAGCAATAAGTTTAATTGGATGGAGATAGCATTAGTTATACCTCAGTTACAAAATGTGTTCCTAGACATTACTTCTTTAACAGAAAATTTTGTACCAAAGGCAGAAATAACTTGGAAAGAATAGGGATAGGTTCCTGTATCACAGGGGTAGGCAACCTTTCCCCTTTAAGGGCCGAGGGACTTCAGCTCCCAGAAGCCTCAGCCATGTTGGCCAATAGTCCCATGTTGGCCAATAGCTCCTGGGATTCTGGGAACCGAAGTCCCTCGGCCCTTAAAGGGGAAAGGTTGCCTACCCCTGCTGTATCACAAAAAGAAGAGCAGGTCAACATGTTTCAGCATACTTTTTATCCAAAACTTAAATATGCACATGTGAAATGAAATGACCAGGTCTGGTAAGCCTTGCTAAATAAAACCAAAGAAAACCAACAAAATATAAACATTGTGAACATCCTGAATACTGCTTGAAAGCATCTTCCAGAATACATCCAATGTTAGTTGTTTCTCTTTCACTAGCCTCTAATTTTCTTATGATTTTCATTTTGGTAGTGAAATGGCAGATCTGCACTTAAACATTTTAGGAGTAGTTGGTAAGACAAGCATATTCTCTTTCCCCTTTCTCTCTGTTTTGCTGTTCATGTGTACTTAGTAATGCATTCTCAAAGCAGCTGTTATATACACCTCACCTGTGAGACGTGTTTACTGTAGAATATTCAAGTGAGACAGTGAGACATGTTTTGTTGTTGTTAACTGCCCTTGAGTTGGGCAGTTAGATGAGACATCTCCAAGACCCTCTGTCCTCCAATGCTCTGCTTAAATCCTGCAACCCCATATCCCTGACCTCCTTAATAAAGTCCATCTTTATTAATAAAGTTAACCCTGTAAGGTCAACCATCTAAGAGAAGGAAACTCTAATCAAACCTACGACCCGAGGACCTCATTGCTACCGTCCATGCTTGCAAGGCCACAGCAGACGAACCTTTGGTTTAAAGGGTGAGGCCAGTTCTGTGCACACTGCGCTCCACCAGAAAAATCAATTGCACAGGCTCGAAGGACAAATCCAATCTTCGAAAAAGCCCTGTAGCGATAGGTGAGGGACGAAACCGCAGGTGTAAAGATGCACTGGAAGCTGAAGACCCAACCCTGCATGCAGGCGGTTCAGGACTTTGGTCGCTTGAGGCTGACCCGGGAGATGACAGTCTTGTTCGGCAGCATCCTGAATGACAAAGCAGCCTTTTAAAGGAGAGCACTGCTTGCTCCATACGGAGAGGGGCCTAGAAAAGGTGGCCTAACGAAAGCTTATCCCCATCTACCCGGTTGGCTAGCTGCGGCCAACAGGCATCTTCTGATGCGGTCGAACAAAGACAAAGAAACAAAGGCCTCCAAAGGTGTAAATAAACTGACACTTGCATGCTGGAACATCAGAATCATGCAAGACTCTGCAGATAGTGGACGTCCTGAGCGTCGCTCTGCTCTAATAGCCTATGAACTAGCACGACTTAATATTGACATTGCTGCTCTTAGTGAAGTTTGTCTCCCTGAGGAAAGCAGCCTTAAAGAACACGGCGGCGGCTACACACTTTACTGGTCTGGCAAACCCCAAACTGAAAAACATCTTTCAGGAGTAGGCTTTATGATTAAAAATTCCATTGCCTCCAAACTCGAAACCTTGCCAATAGGTCCGATTGCATTATCTCCTTAAGCCTCCCACATGTTGTTCTCTTCAGTATATATGCTCCAACTATGTGAGCCGACCCTGTAGAGAAAGACAAATTCTACACAGACCTACGCCACCTCATACAAAAAGTCCCTGTAGAAAATAAAATTATTATCCTTGGTGTTGATACTGTTGTTGTGGTTTTTATAGGTTTTATGTTTTGTATTTTTATATTGTTATCCCGCTTCAATCCGTAGGGAGAGGTGGGAAATATAAATAAAAATTATTATTATTATTATTATTATTATTATTATTATTATTCAATGCCAGAGTAGGAAAGAACTCCGAAGCCTGGAAAGGTGTTTTAGGCAAGCATGGTGTTGGAAATTGAAATGATAACGGACGCCTCCTGCTAGAGTTCTGTGCAGAACAACAGCTCACTATTACAAACACTATCTTTCAGCAGAAAGATAGCTTGAAGACAACCTGGATGCATCCCCGATCCAAACACTGGCACCTCATTGACTATGTTCTAGTCCGCCAGAGAAACATTCGCGATGTCCTTCATACTCGAGTGATGCCCAGTGCAGAATGCCAAACAGATCATCGCCTCGTAAGATGTAAGCTAAATCTTCATCTCAAGCTCAAACCTAAGAGGAGTGGCATCTTAAAGAGGAGACTCCAAGTCAACAATCTTCAACAAGCTACCATGAGACACAACTTCCAGGCAAATCTGCAAACAAAACTTGAAGACCACCCTACAGATCCTTCTTCTACAGTGCTTTGGCAGCATATCAAAAACAGTATCCTCCAGTCTGCGGAAGAATCCCTCGGGTTCTCCCACAAGAAAAATCAAGACTGGTTTGATGAAAACAACCAAGAGATCCAGGAGCTGTTGGCAAAGAAGAGAACTGCTCACCAGGCATACCTCGCCCAACCAACTTGCCATGTAAGAAAAGCAGCTTTCAGTCTCACGTGTAGTAAACTTCAACAAAAACTCCGAGACATTCAGAACAAGTGGTGGATCAATATAGCAGAAAAGACACAACACTGTGCAGATCTGGGTGATCTTAGAGGATTTTACGAAGCTCTTAAAGCAGTGTTTGGACCTACTTTATCAGGTCCAAAGCTCCTTATACAGTACAGATGGTCAAATACTAATTACTGATAAAGCCTCCATCCTGAATTGCTGGGCTGAACATTTTCAAAGTCTCTTCAGTGCCAACCGAGTAGTCCAAGGCTCTGCTATCCAACATATGATACAAAAACTGATGAAAAACGAACTGGACATAGCTCCCACTTTGGAAGAGACCCTTGAGGCCATACAGCAGATGAAAAACGGCAAGGCAGCTGGGATTGATGGAATCCTACCTGAACTTTGGAAACACGGAGGTCATGTACTCCATGCCAAATTCCACGAACTCCTTGTGAGTTGCTGGGAAAAAGGGGAAGTGCCATCAGATCTCCGAGATGCAGTCATCATCACCCTGTACAAAAAAAAGGAGCAAAATCAGATTGTTCAAATTATCAAGGTATAACACTGCTCTCTATTGTTGGAAAAATCCTTGCAAGGACACTCCTGAACAGATTAGTTCCTGCTATTGCAGAAAAACTCCTTCCTGAAAGCCAGTGTGGCTTCAGAGCCAATAGGAGTACTACAGATGTGGTATTTGCCCTTAGATAACTGCAGGAGAAATGTAGAGAGCAGAACAAGGGACTGTATGTAACATTTGTCGACCTCACCAAAGCCTTCAACATTGTGAGTAGAAAAGGTCTATGGCAGATTCTGGAAAGACTAGGATGTCCCCCCAAATTCCTCAAAATGATTATCTTGCTACATGAGGGCCAGCATGGTCAAGTCAGATACGACGATGCTCTTTCAGAGCCCTTTCTAATAACTAATGGAGTGAAGCAAGGTTGTGTTCTTGTTCCAATTTTATTTACAATCTTCTTCAGCATGATGCTCCAAAGGGCTACAGCAGAGTTCGAAGAAGAAGATGGCATCTATATATGTTACCGTGTTGATGTAGGTTGTTTAACTTAAGCTGTCTGAGGGCTCGCACTAAGACTAAACTATCTAGTTCATGAACTGCTCTTCGCTGACGATGCTGCCCTTGTTGCCCACACAGAAGCAGCTCTGCAGCGCCTAACATCCTGCTTCGCAACAGCTGCAGAGCTGTTTGGGCTGGAAGTCAACCTGAAGAAAATGGAAGTTCTCTACCAGCCTGCACCACAGGACGAACCCCCCCACCCCTACATCGCTGTAGGCAAATCTGTGCTTAAGTCTGTTCAGCAGTTCACCTACCTGGGAAGCATCATCTCCTCAGACGCCAAGATTGACGAAGAGATCAATCACAGATTAGCAAATTCATATAGTGCATTTGGAAGACTTTACAAAAGAGTCTGGAGTAACAAACACCTGAGGCGAAGCACAAAAATCAGTGTGTATAGAGCCATGGTACTGTCTATTCTCCTTTACGGGTCTGAAACATGGGTCACCTATCGCCAACACTTACAACTCCTTGAACGCTTTCATCAGCGCTGTATATGCACAATCCTAAATATACACTGAATATACACTGGACTGACTTTGTGACGAATGTTGCTGTCCTTGAGCAAGCAGGGATCACCAGCATTGAGGCCATGCTATTGAAAACGTAGCTGTGCTGGGCAGGGCACGTTTCTAGGATGGAGGACCATCGCCTCCCCAAAATAGTACTCTACGGTGAACTCACCATGGGTCAGTGTAAGAGGGGTGCTCCAAAAAAGCAATACAAGGACACCCTGAAACAACATCTCAGGCTTGGCCAAATTGACCACCAACAATGGTCCACTCTGGCCTCACATCAGGAGGCATGGAGACGCACTATCCACAGTGCTGCAGCCTTATTTGAGAAGTCACGCCGAGCAAGTCTCGAAGAGAAACGACAACGCAGAAAGAATCACAACCCGGAAACATCACCTAAGGAGACCTTCTGCTGTGCTTTCTGCAACCAGATTTGTTTATCTCGGATTGGCCTTTTTAGTCATCAGCGCACTTGCAGAAAGTGTGGGATGAGTCCTTCCTGAATCTCTGTTTAAGAAGAAAAGCCAGAGAGAGAGATATGCCTGACCTCCTTAATAAAGTCCAACCATCTAGCATATGACCTTCCTCTATTTCTACTTCCCTCCACCTTCCCCAGCATCATTGTTTTTCCAAAGTCCCCTCTACTCATGATATGTATATACCTGTATGATATGTATGACAGTCTCAGTTTGGTCAGCTTGGCTTCCAGGGAGGTTTCCAGTTTGCTCTGCTCTAGGACCCACTTGTTTGTCCGTTTGGCTGTCCATGGGATCCTCGGCATGGAATATTATTTATTTATTTATTTATTTATTTATACCCCGCTCTTCAGCCAAAAGGCTGCCTTCTCCAGCACCACATCTCAAATGAATTGATTTTCTTCCTGCCATTCTTAACTGTCCAGATCTCTCATCCATACATAGTAATAGGGAATGCAGTGGCTTGTGTGATTCTAACTTTTGTGCTGAGTTGTCTATCTTTGCATTTTAGAATCTTTTCTAGTTCTTTCATAGCCACCCTCCCCATTCTTAGTCTTCTTCTGATTTCCTGGCTAAAGTCCCTGTTTCTCTCAATGTTGATAGAGACATGTTTACAGTAGAATAATTCAAGTAGATTTTCAATGTCTAATTCAAGCTTTACTACATTGTTTATTGCAGACTCACGACTACAAACCAACAGCAAAAGGCTCTGTTTCTCCATCCTTTCTTCATCTTTCCAACGCTAACACTGTTTTTAAAAAAAGCGAATATGAAAAGGGAACCGGAGTAAGTGGGCATAAAAAGACTTTGTAAAAGGAACGTCTTTGTCAGAGGTTTTGTTAATTGAGGTATTGCTTGTATATCTTAAGATAGGTTCTCAACCACTGTGTTTCCAGTGCAAACAAGCATGGTGCCTCTGCTCTGCTACCTATCACAATACATGTATAGGTAAGACAACCTGGGTTTAAATCAAGATACATGCAGTAGTGAATCATGGATTCAGTATTTGTATTTGCCAGTGTTGTGTTATGTGTCTGAGGTTCAGCTCTGGAACTTTTAATGAGGAACAGCTTCTACTCATCTGTACTGAACAGAGAGCACAGTTTCAGTCCTTTGATAATTAATTAAATTATTCTATTTAATTATAAGTTTAAAAATCAATATAGCACAATTCAAGGCACTTCATACTGACCATCTCAAGTGCAGGTCTCCATAATTATTTAAAGCTCCTTGTTTGAGAAGAAGGGGAGAGTGGCTCATCAGTATTATGAGATGCATAGCAATTTTTGTTCCTAAACAAAGTATACAGAAGGCATTGGGAGTGGAGGGACTGAGAGCTAAAAAAGTGTCCTGGGTGGGACTCTCTCCCTCGCACCAGTGGATTCCCCTGCTAGAATTCCTATACCAGGAGTTTTGTTTAATTTCAACAGCTAGATTTTGGAAACTACCCACCATTTTAGGAAGATAGGAAGCTGCCTTATACTGAACTAGACCTTTCAAATATCTGTTGTCAACTCTGACTGGCAGCTATGGCTGTCCAGTGTTTCAGATGGAGTTCTTTCTTAGTCCTATCTGTGGTATTTCCTGATGGTCTTCCATCCATGTATTAACCAGGCCTGACCATGCTTAGCTTACAAGATCAGCTGTATTCAGTGGCATGGTGGTAACTTTCCCATGATGCCCCAGAACATTTTAATTGCATTGAGCCAGGCAGGAGGACTAAGTGTCATTACCCTGACAGCTTTGATGGCTGTCTGGGAACAGTGGATGCAGAGCTTGGGGAAAAACTACTTTTTAGGACAACTCCCAGAAGTTGCAGTCCTGAAAAGTAATTTTACCAAGCTTCGAGTGGGCGCTACCATTACCACTGATTTTGTTTGTGCTCATGTGTGTGTGTGATTTGTGATTAAATTTCAATAAACAATCTTTGTTTACAGCTAGTTCGTTGGAAAAATGATTCTCCCCACCCCACCCCACCCCCTGGTTTTATTGTTAGAGCTGCAGAAACAATAGCAGATAAGCCAGTGAATCTTTCTAGATGAGACCTGTCTCTGGTATTTGCACTTAGTTAAGTGCCTTTTTCCAAAAGTGCAGGCTTGCAACTCATCCAGCCAGTTGTGCTAATTATCCCCTTATTCATGCCCAGCCCAGAATTGCATAGTTCTGATAGGTGTGCTATAACATGTGGAATACTGGAAGAACTCCAGGGAAACTATAGGTAAAATTGAGTTTGAAAAAGATGGGTGAAAATATATAAATCCTATATATGAAATTAACTTGGCTGCCTTTCTCACACATCATGATGCGCTAAACTACCCAGATGGTTGGCACAAACGTAGTGTCTTGAAGTTGTGTTTGGCTAGTCTTCTGTTCAATAAAATGAATGATAAAAAGTTAGTCATCCCAAGGTCCTGTTTGAAAGCAAAAGGGATTAGCAGATCTTCAGTCCTAGTGCCTATTTTTGTGGAAGGAAATATTGAATTTTCTGAGATTTATTTTTTGTACTCATGGTTGAGAGGCAAATTAAGCCATATCCTGGCATTCGGCCTGCTCATGGGGTAGGAAACAGGTAAGAAGACTTCCATATATTTGACCTCAACTCCCAGTAGCCACACAAGTTTTTTTGCCTTGTAGTAAAAACAACAAAACCACTAGTTATCATTAGAAATTATTCAGAACTTAAAGTCTGGTAGAAAATTCAGGTGCAAATTCATGTGGATTTAAAAAGAGGCTTGCTGGCCGAAGCCAAAAACCTATCTTGTCCACAATCTGTTTACAGAGTGACCAATTAATGGTCTGTGAGAAACCCACCATAAGTGCTGAATTCCCCAGCTGTTATTCCCCAGCAACTATACAGACACATTCTTCTGTTTCTGGTGTTTGAAATTTTCACTCATTTCCCTTAGTCACTTACAGTCAGCCCTCCATATTTGTGGCTTTGACTTTTGTGGATTTGATTATTCACAGATTTGATTAATATATTATCTCTGGGTTTCTCTAGGTCCTCCAGCATGAGTCTATGGTCAACTTTCACCAGAGGTTGCACTGGAGGACCTAGAGAGTCCTAGAGAGAATACTTCATTGGGCATTTGTAAGTCCTCCAGCACAATTCTGTGGTCAACTTCCAGTGGTTGTTCACTCAGATTAAAAAAGTGTTGTTTTTTAAATTTGCAATTTTCCCACGTTCATCGGATTCCTGCGCCCCTAACCCCAGCGAATGTGGAGGGCCCACTGTAATAATAATAATAATAATAATAATAATAATAATAATAATAATAATAATATCCCGCCCCTCTGCAGAGCAATCGGGGCAGCTTACAACATTAAATTTACATAAAGATATGTTAATACAATGTAAACAGAACCTAAAAATCCAGAAACCCACCCGCCCCTTGTACATACCCCAGAATGCATCACCTAGTATATTGGCAGTCCTTCCCCCTAACACTTTCTCATTCCCCCCCCCCCCCAACCATCTCATAGCTGGGAGATGGAAATAATTTTTAAAGCAGCATTTAAATCTGGACTATTATTTAAAAAGTAAGGTCCAAAACACACTGCAAAAATAAAAGGTCCAAGTCACACTGCAGAAATAAATGCTATGTGAGCTGTAGTTTGTGAGCTGTAGTTTGTTGTATTTATAAGTGACAGTTTTCCTGCTAAGTACCTGCATGTTATAAGCATTTGAATTAAAATTACCATAATGAAATCAAATCTAATTTTTAAAATTTTTTATTTGGTGTGTGTTGGAAGACGGGTTGTCTTATACGGCGAGTATATCCCAAACTCTACTGTTGATCAGAGTCATGATGATCACAGCCATTTTGCCTTTCCTGGTGCTGTGCCAAAGAGCAGGAAGTTGCCCAGTTGCCTAGGCAACACAGACTTCTTTACTTACCACCCAGAACTACGTTCACAATACAGTGGGAGGAAAAACAAAATGGCTGCCATCATTCTGCCTACAAAGAACTCAAGAAGAAATGAAATAAACATGAACTGGGCTGAGGAAGATATTTTGACAGTGCCTTCCTCCTGAAGTTTCCTAAAGTGGTGTCAAAATGGGATTGCAGCTCCACAGCTAGCAAACAAGGCCATGGAATTAAAAGTTTCTATTCTGCTGTACTTATTAATATTTATGAAAAGTAGGATTAGTTCTGATAATGACTGTAAAGGTGTCCTGGCACTGTTCCTACCCTGCTATATCAGGGTCCCTTTCAAACTAAACAATTTTTTATGACCTCCGCCCACGGATATTCCTGTTCCGTACTAAAAACTGCATCGAGGGTATGACCAGCACAATGTGTGGGCCCATTAACCAGTTGGGATAGGCCCATGTTTGTCATGGTATCCATGAACTCCCGAGCTGCGCCAGTTAGATCTTGCAAGCTGGTCTCGAGTGGGATGTTGAAGTAACCCAAAACCAAATGTCTGGGCGACTCCAACAACAACTCAGAGACCAGGGCGGTCAGCTTGGTTAGGGAGTCTGTTAGGCTATGGGGTGGCTGGTATACCAACAGAATCCCCAAACTATCCTGGGTTTTCAGGCTGAGGTACATACACTCGATGTAGGTTGTTTTCTGGATAAGCTTCCTAGTCAAGGTTAAGTTGTTTCTGTGAACCAAGGCCACACCGCCTCCCCCGCCCACTTTCCCTTATCTGCTCACTGACCGTATACCCAATGTAGTAATACCTTTTCTATTTTTGTTTTCTCTAATTTGGGAATGCAAACATGTAGAAAAGTTTCTGTGATAGTAACGGACAAAACTAGACAAGATCCTAAAATGTAAAGATAAACAACTGAACACTAAAGTTAGAATCATCCAAGCCATTGTATTCCCCATCACCATGTACAGATATGAGAGCTGGACAATGAAGAAAGCAGATAGAAAGAAAATCAACTCATTTGAGATGTGCCGAAGAGTGCTGAAGACACTGTGGACAGCCTAAAAGACAAACAAATGGGCCCCAGAAGATCATGCCTCACTAAATGTAGTATTCTAGACTACATTCCCTTTCAAGAAGCTAGATCAGTTAAACTCATGATGTCCTTGAATAATAAGCTTCATAAATTTAATCCAGTAATTATGCCCCTAAATTTTGAAGAAGTTGTAGAAATGAGTGTGCAAAAATAGGAGCAATAGGTTGGCATCTTAATTCTAATTTACTTTGTGCTTTCTACATCCATAACTCCCTTCCCCTTAGTATTTTTTGTATACTGCTCCTTTTGAGTAGAGTTTTCTTTCTTTCTCTGTTTATATGTCCTGAAATATAAACTAATAAAAATAGTATTTATTTAGGTTAATTGTTAACTATTTACAGAATTGGATTCCACTAAGGGTGTGGTTACTCTAGTAAAAGGAAATGCATTTTTATGAAACAATAAAGTTAGATAAAGTAATATTATAGAATGCTGTTATCAAAAGCAGAATTTAGGATCAACTTAATCCTACTCTCACTGACCTTCGTCTAGCTTCCTTCCATTCTTCCTACTGTTTAATTTGAGCATATTTCAGAAGAGATAAGGTTGCCATATTGGCTGGTGCTCTTAAAAGAATAATAGCTTATATTCAGAAAGGGCTATATCAGGTGCCATAAGATGAATCACTGAGGACTAAAACCAGTGGTAGCTGTACTTGTAGTGGAACCATAGAAATGAATGGGATTTGTTACTGGCATCTAATGTGGGTCTACTGTAGGTAGAAGTAATGTTAGATTCATCCCTTAATTATTTTATTTATAGTGTTTTTGACTTTGGAAAGAAAATGCCACTTTAGAGTATAAAGACTAACAAAAATGCATCAAATGATATACAGAGATGAATGTAGTCAAGAAATGTCCATTAGGAAAGGAATGGAAAATAATGAAGATTGTTCAATATGTCTTAACAGTAGGGTCCATCCACTACATGCTTACTCAGAAGTAAGATCCATTGTGTTTAGTGGGATTACTTACAGGAATATTTGTGTAGCATTACAGTCTTTCTGTATACGCTTGTCCCTCCCCGTTTGCGGACTTGGAGTCTTGGTCCTACGCAGACAGCAAGCAGAGAGGGACAAAATGGCACATGCGGTAGCGCCCGCAGGATTCACATGCGGTAGTGCCCGCAGGATTCACATGCGGTAGCGCCCGCAGGCATATGCCATCATTGAAATCAATGGGGCTTGGATATTTGTAATTTTCCTGATTGGGGGTGGGGTAGGGTGTCCAGAACAGATCCCCCGTGAATTGGGAGGGCTGACTGTATATTATAATTACCGTATTTTTCGCCATATAAGGCGCTCCGGCATATAAGACGCACCCAATTTTAAAGGAAGAAAATCCAGGAAAAAAGGATTCCTCCCTTTAGCCGGAGGCCGGTTGTTGAATGAGCTGGTGCTGGGATCGGAGAACTTCTCCGATCCCAGCACCAGCCCATTGAACTGAGGTCGCGGGAGGAAGGAGGGCTCCTTCCCCCCGCGACCTCAGTCTTTGAATGGGCTGGTGCTGGGATCGAAGCGATCCCAGCGCCAGCCCATTCAAAGACTGAGGTTGCGGGGAGAAGGAGCCCTCCTTCCCCCCGCGACCTCAGTCTTTGAATGGGCTGGTGCTGGGATCGAAGCGATCCCAGCACCAGCCCATTGAAAGACTGAGGCCGCGGGGAGAAGGAGGGCTCCTTCTCCCTGCGGCCTCAGTCTTTGAATCGACTGGCGCTGGGATCGAAGCGATCCCAGCGCCAGCCCATTGAAAGACTGAGGCCGCGGGGAGAAGGAGGGTTCCTTCCCCCCGCGGCCTCAGTCTTTGAATCGACTGGCGCTGGGATCGAAGCAATCCCAGCGCCAGCCCATTGAAAGACTGAGGCCGCGGGGAGAAGGAGGGCTCCTTCCCCCCGCGGCCTCAGTCTTTGAATCGGCTGGCGCTGGGATCGCTTCGATCCCAGCCCATTCAAAGACTGAGGTCGTGGGGGGAAGGAGCCCTCCTTCTCCCCGCGGCCTCAGTCTTTCAATGGGCTGGTGCTGGGATCGCTTCGATCCCAGCACCAGCCCATTCAAAGACTGAAGTCGCGGGGGGAAGGAGCCCTCCTTCTCCCCGCGGCCTCGGCCCTTCGCCCTATAAGGCGCACTGACTTCCCCACGCACGTTTTGGGGAAGAAAAAGTGCGTGTTATAGGGCGAAAAATACGGTATCTTATGTTTTATTAAGTACTCTTTCTTACCCCTGTCCAGGAGCCTAAGAAACAAATTGGTAGGCTGAGGGAATGTGAGTTCTAACAGAACAATGCACCTTTGAACTGTCATTATAATTTAGAATGTTGTTTTTTTCACAAATGTGACAGGACACATATGCATATCAGTATCTTCTAAGCAAGCAGCCATTTCTGGCTTGTGGCAAGTTCAGCTTTCCTTGAATAGGTGAAAAGTAGTTTAAACCAGGACTTCTCTGTGTTCTTTTCAAAATTATTATTATGGGGCAGTGATGGTGGACATTGCATGCATTCAGCAGGCCAAGCTCTACCAGCTCTTGATCTAAACTGAATTTTAGGAGCCAATGGCTGATACTTAAAAGAAGGAAAAATTCTGCCCTAACTGTCTCCATGGAAATGAACCACATTTTCTATTGATATTTTTCAGGGATTGCTTTTGGGATCTGCATTTGGCATGGGCAACTTTTCTCAAACTTGGAGGAGGAGAAGAGAAGTAACTAGAGGAGCAGAGTTCCAAGCTCCCTCCCTGAAAAGACCTCAAGCGTGAGAAGGAGAGGGACAGTTTCCTTCTTCCAGCAGTCATGCCTTTTGGGCTGAAATTGCGAAGGACCAGGCGCTACAATGTCCGGAGCAAGAACTGTTTCATGACACGGATACGCTTACTGGACAACAATGTAATTGAGTGCACACTCTCCGTGGAGAGCACCGGGCAGGAATGCCTGGAGGCTGTGGCTCAGAGGCTGGAATTACGAGAGGTGAGGGTAACCCAGGAAAAGGCCACCTGTCACTTGTAATTTGGCATATTTTTTTTAGCAAAAGTCATTAGTCATTTGAAATCTGTTTATTAGTATCATTTTATTTTTGGAATTGGCCTGATGTTATCAGTGAGAGGAATGTTAGCAAATGTATCTTGCTTATATAAGAGGCAGAAATAATCCATTACCTCCAGGTTTGATTGTGATTCACTGTTATTTCCTGTCAGGGCAAACAGTGATCTTCACCAACTGAGCGCTACCACTGATTCTTGAATAGGTAGCTAAATGATTCCATGGTTAAGTGCGGCACCAAACAGAATCACACTCCCACTTTAAAAATGTGAGACAGCTTAGTCTGTCCCATGATGCTGTACAGGTTGAGTCTCCCTTATCCAGAATTCCAAAATATTCCAAAAACCCAAACATTTTTCATGGGTGGCTGAGATAGACACTTTTGCTATCTCATGTTTCAGTGTACACAAACTTTGTTTCATACACAAAATTATTAAAAATGTTGTATATAATAACCTTCAAGATATGTGTGTAAGGTGTATATGAAACGTGAATGAATTTTGTTTTTAAATTTGGGTTTCATTTCCAAATCATCTCATTAGGTACATATATGCAAATACAGCCGACCCTCCATATCCATAGATTCTGCCATCCACAGATTCCATCACCAATGGCGTGAAAATATATTTATTTTAAAAAATCCACAAAGTAAACCTTTATTTTGCCATTTTATATAAGGGACATCATTTTACTATTCCATTGTGTATAATGGCTCTTGAGCATCCATGGATTTTGCTATCCATACCAGTCCTGGAACCAAACCAAACCTTGGATACCAAGGGTCTGCTGTACAGGTATTCCAAAAAAAGTCTGAAATCCAAAATACTTCTGGTCCCAAGCATTTTGGATAAGGGAGATTCAGCCTGTATTTCACTGAAGAAATATTTTTAAAATACCATTAAACGTCATTCCTGTCCTTTCATTTACAAATCGTTGAGCATTAGTGCAGGTTCTGTAAATTCTTTAGCACTGTTTATGCTTCTAAACTTTAGTTTCAAGATTCTAAAGCAAGAAAATTGTTGGTCTCCTAAATAAATTTTCTAAATAGCCTGTATTCCCTGGACTGGCTTGCTCTGGCGTACCTGTTACAATAAAGTGACTCTAGTCCTCTCTGAATTGCCCATATCAGGAGTTAGGAATCTTTGGCCTTTCTGATTTTTTTAGACTCCAATAATTGGCCATCATAGATGGAACATCTGGGAACTGAAGTCCAAAACAGCAGGAGAGTTAAAGATTCCCCAGCAGTGGTCCACACTTTGTGTTTTCTTTCTCTTGTGAGCCACATAGACTGTTTAGTTCAGGGGTAGGCAACCTTTCCCCTTTAAGGGCCGAGGGACTTCAGCTCCCAGAATCCCAGGAGCTATTGGCCAACATGGGACTATTGGCCAACATGGCTGAGGCTTCTGGGAGCTGAAGTCCCTCGGCCCTTAAAGGGGAAAGGTTGCCTACCCCTGGTTTAGTTATTAACTAACTAGCTACCTGTGGTTGGGGAACCAAAAGTACAAGTTGGCTTCTTTCTTTCTTTTTGTCTCCATGTATTTACCACTGTGTCACACACCATTCATAGTACTGGGATTAATGCCAGGAAATCCATATTTAACATTTTTGTTTGTAAAATGGGTGGATGTTCTCTGGGATTTGGATAGATACCAGCTGCTTATTTCAGCAGAAAAAAAACACACAACAGGGATCAGATAGTACCAATTTTTCCATAGGGCCTGGCTCTGAATTTGTAGACCAGATATCCTCTTTACACTTTGTTTTTCTTAAATCATTTTTATTTATTAAAATATTTATATCCACCCTATATCCAGGCATCTCAGGTTGATGTGCTTTTAAAACAGTTTAGGACATTTTGAAATAATAATACGGTAATTTTAAAGGGCTAAAATATATTCAACCATTTATCACTTTAGAGAAAGACTGTTTAAACCCAGTTTAAACAATCTATAATGTTGACAACTACAGTGCATGGGAAAGTTGGATGAGATCAGTTAGGCCCCAAAGACTTCTATAAAAAGCCACTTGGTGCCAGAATAATACCAACATTCGTTCCGTTTGGGCCTCTGAGGGGAGAATGTTCCATGACTAAGGTGCCACAGTTGTTCCATGCAGAATGCTGGTTACTCAGATGAAAGAATTGAATACCTGCAGTGCCTCCATCTTGTTTTCTTGTTTAGTTTCGTTTTATAGGCCATTATCATTATGTGAACCAGCCTTATTACTTGAACACATTTGCCCAGTCTTGGTAAGAATAAAGCCAACCCTTACTATAGTAGAAATTGCAATAACTGTAGAAATTGGATGCATTCCTAATTTAGTTTTCCCTTTCAAGATCAGGAAAATACTAACATATCCCCAGTACTAAATAATTCTGAGGTCTGGTGTTGCCACTTACAGTGATTTTCTGTGGAGTGTGTCCCTTTGAGACAGAGTGACACCAGTAAGCTTCTTCCTGCCCTTTCCATAGAGTTTGTATCCAGGATGACCAAAGCTCACTGTTTTTCTCCATTCCATCCTTCTCATTTTGATGATCCCAAAATGTGAAGAAAGGTACCGTATTTTTCGGCATATAAGACGCTCCGGCATATAAGACGCACCCAATTTTAAAGGAGGAAAATCTAGAAAAAAAAAGATTCTTAACCAAATACTGTAGTAAAATATTTTATATCAACTGTATAAAGTTAACAGCAGTTTAAGAACAATTTTAAGTTGTAAATGTAAATTTAAGCCAGCAGCAGGGCCAGGTATTGCACAAATTCCCTGCCCAACTTTCTTGCAAGTCTCCTGTCGCCTTATGGTGACTCCATGAATTTCTTAGGGATTTCTTAGGCAAGAAAGACTCGAGAAGTGGTTTTGCCAGTTCCTTCCTCTGAAATACAGCCTGCAGCACCTGGGATTCTTTGGCGGTCTCTCATCCAAGGACTATCCAGGGCTGACCCTGCTTAGATTCCAAGATCAGATGGACTGGTACCTTTGGAGTTTTTAGGCCATTGTCTTATGGAGTAATTTATGGCTTATTTTGACCCTACCATGAGGGTTTTCTTGTAAGATTTCTTCAAGGGTTTTTTTTTTTGCCATTTCCATCCTCTGCACCCTCTGAGGCTGAGACAGTGTAACTTGGCCAGGGTACTAATCCAGTGCCTTGGAGTAATTTCTGGATCATTTGGATCCTACCATGAGCGTTTTCCTGGCAGATTTCTTCAGAGGAGGGAGTTTGCCATTTCCACCCTCTGAGGCTGAGACAGTGTAACTTGGCCAGGGTAATAATCCAGTGCCTTGGAGTAATTTCTGGCTCATTTTGATCCTACCATGAGCGTTTTCCTGGCAGATTTCCTCAGAGGAGGGAGTTTGCAATTTGCACCCTCTGAGGCTGAGACAGTGTAACTTGGCCAGGGTACTAATCCAGTGCCTTGGAGTAATTTCTGGATCATTTGGATCCTACCATGAGCGTCTTCCTGGCAGATTTCTTCAGAGGAGGGAGTTTGCCATTTCCACCCTCTGAGGCTGAGACAGTGTAACTTGGCCAGGGTAATAATCCAGTGCCTTGGAGTAATTTCTCGATCATTTGGATCCTACCATGAGCGTTTTCCTGGCAGATTTCTTCAGAGGAGGGAGTTTGCCATTTCCACACTCTGAGGCTGAGACAGTGTAACTTGGCCAGGGTAATAATCCAGTGCCTTGGAGTAATTTCTCGATCATTTGGATCCTACCATGAGCGTTTTCCTGGCAGATTTCTTCAGAGGAGGGAGTTTGCCATTTGCACCCTCTGAGGCTGAGACAGTGTAACTTGGCCAGGGTACTAATCCAGTGCCTTGGAGTAATTTCTCGATCATTTGGATCCTACCATGAGCGTTTTCCTGGCAGATTTCCTCAGAGGAGGGAGTTTGCAATTTGCACCCTCTGAGGCTGAGACAGTGTAACTTGGCCAGGGTACTAATCCAGTGCCTTGGAGTAATTTCTCGATCATTTGGATCCTACCATGAGCGTTTTCCTGGCAGATTTCTTCAGAGGAGGGAGTTTGCCATTTGCACCCTCTGAGGCTGAGACAGTGTAACTTGGCCAGGGTACTAATCCAGTGCCTTGGAGTAATTTCTCGATCATTTGGATCCTACCATGAGCGTTTTCCTGGCAGATTTCCTCAGAGGAGGGAGTTTGCAATTTGCACCCTCTGAGGCTGAGACAGTGTAACTTGGCCAGGGTACTAATCCAGTGCCTTGGAGTAATTTCTGGATCATTTGGATCCTACCATGAGCGTCTTCCTGGCAGATTTCTTCAGAGGAGGGAGTTTGCCATTTCCACCCTCTGAGGCTGAGACAGTGTAACTTGGCCAGGGTAATAATCCAGTGCCTTGGAGTAATTTCTCGATCATTTGGATCCTACCATGAGCGTTTTCCTGGCAGATTTCTTCAGAGGAGGGAGTTTGCCATTTCCACACTCTGAGGCTGAGACAGTGTAACTTGGCCAGGGTAATAATCCAGTGCCTTGGAGTAATTTCTCGATCATTTGGATCCTACCATGAGCGTTTTCCTGGCAGATTTCTTCAGAGGAGGGAGTTTGCCATTTGCACCCTCTGAGGCTGAGACAGTGTAACTTGGCCAGGGTACTAATCCAGTGCCTTGGAGTAATTTCTCGATCATTTGGATCCTACCATGAGCGTTTTCCTGGCAGATTTCCTCAGAGGAGGGAGTTTGCAATTTGCACCCTCTGAGGCTGAGACAGTGTAACTTGGCCAGGGTACTAATCCAGTGCCTTGGAGTAATTTCTGGATCATTTGGATCCTACCATGAGCGTTTTCCTGGCAGATTTCTTCAGAGGAGGGAGTTTGCCATTTCCACCCTCTGAGGCTGAGACAGTGTAACTTGGCCAGGATAATAATCCAGTGCCTTGGAGTAATTTCTGGCTCATTTTGATCCTACCATGAGCGTTTTCCTGGCAGATTTCCTCAGAGGAGGGAGTTTGCAATTTGCACCCTCTGAGGCTGAGACAGTGTAACTTGGCCAGGGTACTAATCCAGTGCCTTGGAGTAATTTCTGGATCATTTGGATCCTACCATGAGCGTCTTCCTGGCAGATTTCTTCAGAGGAGGGAGTTTGCCATTTCCACCCTCTGAGGCTGAGACAGTGTAACTTGGCCAGGGTAATAATCCAGTGCCTTGGAGTAATTTCTCGATCATTTGGATCCTACCATGAGCGTTTTCCTGGCAGATTTCTTCAGAGGAGGGAGTTTGCCATTTCCACACTCTGAGGCTGAGACAGTGTAACTTGGCCAGGGTAATAATCCAGTGCCTTGGAGTAATTTCTCGATCATTTGGATCCTACCATGAGCGTTTTCCTGGCAGATTTCTTCAGAGGAGGGAGTTTGCCATTTGCACCCTCTGAGGCTGAGACAGTGTAACTTGGCCAGGGTACTAATCCAGTGCCTTGGAGTAATTTCTCGATCATTTGGATCCTACCATGAGCGTTTTCCTGGCAGATTTCCTCAGAGGAGGGAGTTTGCAATTTGCACCCTCTGAGGCTGAGACAGTGTAACTTGGCCAGGGTACTAATCCAGTGCCTTGGAGTAATTTCTCGATCATTTGGATCCTACCATGAGCGTTTTCCTGGCAGATTTCTTCAGAGGAGGGAGTTTGCCATTTGCACCCTCTGAGGCTGAGACAGTGTAACTTGGCCAGGGTACTAATCCAGTGCCTTGGAGTAATTTCTCGATCATTTGGATCCTACCATGAGCGTTTTCCTGGCAGATTTCCTCAGAGGAGGGAGTTTGCAATTTGCACCCTCTGAGGCTGAGACAGTGTAACTTGGCCAGGGTACTAATCCAGTGCCTTGGAGTAATTTCTGGATCATTTGGATCCTACCATGAGCGTCTTCCTGGCAGATTTCTTCAGAGGAGGGAGTTTGCCATTTCCACCCTCTGAGGCTGAGACAGTGTAACTTGGCCAGGGTAATAATCCAGTGCCTTGGAGTAATTTCTCGATCATTTGGATCCTACCATGAGCGTTTTCCTGGCAGATTTCTTCAGAGGAGGGAGTTTGCCATTTCCACACTCTGAGGCTGAGACAGTGTAACTTGGCCAGGGTAATAATCCAGTGCCTTGGAGTAATTTCTCGATCATTTGGATCCTACCATGAGCGTTTTCCTGGCAGATTTCTTCAGAGGAGGGAGTTTGCCATTTGCACCCTCTGAGGCTGAGACAGTGTAACTTGGCCAGGGTACTAATCCAGTGCCTTGGAGTAATTTCTCGATCATTTGGATCCTACCATGAGCGTTTTCCTGGCAGATTTCCTCAGAGGAGGGAGTTTGCAATTTGCACCCTCTGAGGCTGAGACAGTGTAACTTGGCCAGGGTACTAATCCAGTGCCTTGGAGTAATTTCTGGATCATTTGGATCCTACCATGAGCGTTTTCCTGGCAGATTTCTTCAGAGGAGGGAGTTTGCCATTTCCACCCTCTGAGGCTGAGACAGTGTAACTTGGCCAGGGTAATAATCCAGTGCCTTGGAGTAATTTCTGGCTCATTTTGATCCTACCATGAGCGTTTTCCTGGCAGATTTCCTCAGAGGAGGGAGTTTGCAATTTGCACCCTCTGAGGCTGAGACAGTGTAACTTGGCCAGGGTACTAATCCAGTGCCTTGGAGTAATTTCTGGATCATTTGGATCCTACCATGAGCGTCTTCCTGGCAGATTTCTTCAGAGGAGGGAGTTTGCCATTTCCACCCTCTGAGGCTGAGACAGTGTAACTTGGCCAGGGTAATAATCCAGTGCCTTGGAGTAATTTCTCGATCATTTGGATCCTACCATGAGCGTTTTCCTGGCAGATTTCTTCAGAGGAGGGAGTTTGCCATTTCCACACTCTGAGGCTGAGACAGTGTAACTTGGCCAGGGTAATAATCCAGTGCCTTGGAGTAATTTCTCGATCATTTGGATCCTACCATGAGCGTTTTCCTGGCAGATTTCTTCAGAGGAGGGAGTTTGCCATTTGCACCCTCTGAGGCTGAGACAGTGTAACTTGGCCAGGGTACTAATCCAGTGCCTTGGAGTAATTTCTCGATCATTTGGATCCTACCATGAGCGTTTTCCTGGCAGATTTCCTCAGAGGAGGGAGTTTGCAATTTGCACCCTCTGAGGCTGAGACAGTGTAACTTGGCCAGGGTACTAATCCAGTGCCTTGGAGTAATTTCTGGATCATTTGGATCCTACCATGAGGGTTTTCCTGGCAGATTTCTTCAGAGGAGGGAGTTTGCCATTTCCACCCTCTGAGGCTGAGACAGTGTAACTTGGCCAGGGTAATAATTCAGTGCCTTGGAGTAATTTCTGGCTCATTTTGATCCTACCATGAGCGTTTTCCTGGCAGATTTCCTCAGAGGAGGGAGTTTGCAATTTGCACCCTCTGAGGCTGAGACAGTGTAACTTGGCCAGGGTACTAATCCAGTGCCTTGGAGTAATTTCTGGATCATTTGGATCCTACCATGAGCGTTTTCCTGGCAGATTTCTTCAGAGGAGGGAGTTTGCCATTTCCACCCTCTGAGGCTGAGACAGTGTAACTTGGCCAGGGTACTAATCCAGTGCCTTGGAGTAATTTCTGGATCATTTGGATCCTACCATGAGCGTTTTCCTGGCAGATTTCCTCAGAGGAGGGAGTTTGCAATTTGCACCCTCTGAGGCTGAGACAGTGTAACTTGGCCAGGGTACTAATCCAGTGCCTTGGAGTAATTTCTGGATCATTTGGATCCTACCATGAGCGTCTTCCTGGCAGATTTCTTCAGAGGAGGGAGTTTGCCATTTCCACCCTCTGAGGCTGAGACAGTGTAACTTGGCCAGGGTACGAATCCAGTGCCTTGGAGTAATTTCTGGATCATTTGGATCCTACCATGAGCGTTTTCCTGGCAGATTTCCTCAGAGGAGGGAGTTTGCCATTTGCACCCTCTGAGGCTGAGACAGTGTAACTTGGCCAGGGTACTAATCCAGTGCCTTGGAGTAATTTCTGGATCATTTGGATCCTACCATGAGCGTTTTCCTGGCAGATTTCCTCAGAGGAGGGAGTTTGCAATTTGCACCCTCTGAGGCTGAGACAGTGTAACTTGGCCAGGGTACTAATCCAGTGCCTTGGAGTAATTTCTCGATCATTTGGATCCTACCATGAGCGTTTTCCTGGCAGATTTCCTCAGAGGAGGGAGTTTGCAATTTGCACCCTCTGAGGCTGAGACAGTGTAACTTGGCCAGGGTACTAATCCAGTGCCTTGGAGTAATTTCTGGATCATTTGGATCCTACCATGAGCGTCTTCCTGGCAGATTTCTTCAGAGGAGGGAGTTTGCCATTTCCACCCTCTGAGGCTGAGACAGTGTAACTTGGCCAGGGTACTAATCCAGTGCCTTGGAGTAATTTCTGGATCATTTGGATCCTACCATGAGCGTTTTCCTGGCAGATTTCCTCAGAGGAGGGAGTTTGCAATTTGCACCCTCTGAGGCTGAGACAGTGTAACTTGGCCAGGGTACTAATCCAGTGCCTTGGAGTAATTTCTGGATCATTTGGATCCTACCATGAGGTTTTCCTGGCAGATTTCCTCAGAGGAGGGAGTTTGCCATTTCCACCCTCTGAGGCTGAGACAGTGTAACTTGGCCAGGGTACTAATCCAGTGCCTTGGAGTAATTTCTGGATCATTTGGATCCTACCATGAGCGTTTTCCTGGCAGATTTCCTCAGAGGAGGGAGTTTGCCATTTCCACCCTCTGAGGCTGAGACAGTGTAACTTGGCCAGGGTACTAATCCAGTGCCTTGGAGTAATTTCTGGATCATTTGGATCCTACCATGAGCGTTTTCCTGGCAGATTTCCTCAGAGGAGGGAGTTTGCAATTTGCACCCTCTGAGGCTGAGACAGTGTAACTTGGCCAGGGTACTAATCCAGTGCCTTGGAGTAATTTCTGGATCATTTGGATCCTACCATGAGCGTTTTCCTGGCAGATTTCTTCAGAGGAGGGAGTTTGCCATTTGCACCCTCTGAGGCTGAGACAGTGTAACTTGGCCAGGGTACTAATCCAGTGCCTTGGAGTAATTTCTGGATCATTTGGATCCTACCATGAGCGTTTTCCTGGCAGATTTCTTCAGAGGAGGGAGTTTGCAATTTGCACCCTCTGAGGCTGAGACAGTGTAACTTGGCCAGGGTACTAATCCAGTGCCTTGGAGTAATTTCTGGATCATTTGGATCCTACCATGAGCGTTTTCCTGGCAGATTTCCTCAGAGGAGGGAGTTTGCCATTTGCACCCTCTGAGGCTGAGACAGTGTAACTTGGCCAGGGTACTAATCCAGTGCCTTGGAGTAATTTCTGGATTATTTGGATCCTACCATGAGCGTTTTCCTGGCAGATTTCCTCAGAGGAGGGAGTTTGCAATTTGCACCCTCTGAGGCTGAGACAGTGTAACTTGGCCAGGGTACTAATCCAGTGCCTTGGAGTAATTTCTTTCCACCCCCGTCCTGGGTGCTCCAATGGACTCTTCCTGGGATGGGAGGATGTCCTCTGACCCCAGGAAGAGTCAATTGAAGCACCCAGGATGGGGGTGGAAAGAGGAGGAGCACATTCAACTAGCCAGGAAAAGAGGACTCTTTCCACCCCCGTCCTGGCTGCTCCAATGGGCTCTTCCTGGGATGGGAGGAGCCCACTGGAGCACCGAGGCTCAGGCTTCAATGAGGCCTACTTTTAGCCTAGGCCTCGGCAGTTTGCCCTCAGCTTTTATATTCGCTTCATTAGGCGCAGCAACTTCCCCACCCTCGTTTTGGGGAAGAAAAAGTGCGTCTTATATGCCGAAAAATACGGTACTTAAGAAGTAGAGTCAACTCCTTAAGAGGGTAACTGGGACCAGCTTTGATGTTCTCCATTCCCACAATTTCTGAAACTTTGGAGACTTGTCTTTTTCATACAGTTGGCTCTTCGTATCCACTGATTCTTTATCCACATATTCAAGCATCCACCACTTCAAAATATTTCAAAAATATATAAATTCCAAAAAGCAAACCTTGATTTTGCTGTTTTACATAAGGGACACCATTTTACTTTGCCACTGGATTTAATGGAATTTTAGCATTCACAGATTTTGCTATCCATGGGGGTCCTGGAAACAAACCCCAGCGGATATTAAGGGCCCATTGCACTTCCTTGGCTTTTAAAATTTTAAAGGCGTTGCAGATGGTGCATTTAACTGTTCCTTGTAACCCTTTTGGAAGAACAGAGAGTCTGTCTTCAGCAAAGATGTTATAAACCCCTTGGTAATCGAACAGCCAATATTTTTTGGATGCTGGCTGACACCCTCTGTGATGTATTTTTTCCTTTTAATCAAAATAATCAGGTAATGTATAGAGCCAGTGTGGTGTAGTGGTTTGAGTGTTGGTCTATGACTCTGGAGGCCAGGCTTCAATTCCTGCTCAATCATGGAAATCTTGGGTTAGTCACACAGTCTCAAATGTCAAACCCCCTCTGAAAAAACCTGCCAAGAAAACCCTATGATGAGGTCGACTTGGGGTCGCCATAAGTCAAAAATGATTTGGAGGCACACGAAAACAACAAATGCAGTAAAAATGGTCTTTCCTGAAACATTTCAGTAAAATAGAGCAGTAGAAACTAGTGAATTAAACCAGTTAAGTTGTGAATAAAGTTGAGATTTGAAAAAAAAAGGAAACAATTCATTATCCTTTGAAAATGAATAAAGTTCCTTTTTATCTTTAACAGAAGCAATTGATTTGAAAAACATTAGTTTTTCGTTATCAAATGAGGCACCATGCTAAAGAACTCTTCCTCCTCCTCCCCCCACTTCGCCCCAAAATTGGGTCTCAGAGCAGCTCACAATTTAAAAGAACAATGCAATTTAAAACATACAAAAAGTGAGTATTAAAATAAAATTAAACTATTATAGTATTAAAACACATCACACATTAAAAAAATAAAATGCAATTAAAAGATAAAAGCTTTTAAAAACAGTACAGTTAAAACAGTATATTATTCGTTTTATCTTTACTCAAACCCTTATTCTCTTGCATTTCCCCCCAAAATGATTTCTCACTTTTTAAAGTTCCTAAGGGCAGACTAAACTACTTACTCCATTAGGTCACAGGCAATATGGAAAATTGAGAAGAAGGCTTGATTTTTACATTGAGATGGGCCTTTTGTACTGCATAGAACAGGGGTAGGCAACCTTTTTAAGCCGGGGGCCAGGTTGCTGTCCCTCAGACAATTGGGGGGCTGAAGCACCAAAAATAAATAAATAAATAAATAAAATAAAAATATTTTTTAATTTTTTTTTTAAAATATGCATGCACACTCTCTCAGCCCCAGAAAAGCCATGGCAAAACCCCTGTGAAGATTTTTCCAAGAAAACCCCAAGAACAAGTAATAACAACAATAATATCATCATGGCGGGCGGCGGCGGCAGGACCGGCCTGGGACCGGTCCAAAGGCCTCGAGGGGCCGCATCCAGCCCCCGGGCCTTAGGTTGCCTACCGCTGGCATAGAACCTCATCTGTCCCATGAAACTGAATATTGGAGGTCCTAACCTTGGACTTTTACCTAGAATTCATATGGGAAGCAGTAAGATAAAGAAAGTAGGAAAGTAAGTAGATGAAAATATAAGAAGGAAGAGTATACAAGAGAGATTTTTTTGTGAATGAGAAATGTGGTTTTAAAAAATTCCTTGAACTATATTTTTCTTTGAAAAGTTCAAAACAGAGATGAAGTGGGGAGAGGAGCAGTAAAATTATGGGTGGGCTTTTTAACTTTTATTCTGACAAAGCTCTCTTGTGTAGCAGTGTAATGCAAATTTAAACATCAATTTAAAATTAATTTTTAAAAATATCCCTCTTTCAACATAAATTCAATCAAATTAGATTTCATAATTTATTAACAATTAACTCAAATGTGTTAACTCTTTCTTACTAACTTTAATATCTCGTGTAAATTACCTATTATGCTGCTAATGGGTATAATTTTTCAGACCCACTTTATTCATGATGCTTCAATGAAAACTCAGCAGATTTTTTTTTTTTTTTTGGACTGCAATAATCTCATAGACGGTATGACCACTTGAAGTTTAAAAGGGTAACTTTTTCATGCTACCTCTGGTACAGTCATCACAGAAACATCTTTGTGTACAACCACTAGTACTTGCCAAGAAAATAAATTTATGCTCACTCACTGTAACTTGGAATGTGGGCTGAACTTCAGATAGTAATTCTTCTCTATGTTTTTGCTTTTGTTACTCATTTCTGGAACCTCATTTTGAATGATGCTGTCCTTCCTGCAATTTGGAACTGCATGAAAACTGTTTCTGTTAAAAGCTGTTTTTAATTACTGTATTATTTTAGTCTGTTTCCAACTGATGTAAGTGTAAACCACACACCACTTCAACTAATTGAAATCATTTTAACATAGCAGATAGTGGAAATGTAGGATCTAGGCTGAGACTTTGCTATACCCGCTTTCCACAAATAATTTTAATTTTAATATTTTCCAAAGATATCTTTGTTAAAGTGTTAAGAGCAAGATGTACTACCAATAGATTTTAGGATATGATTAAGAATAATTATGCATAATATTATAGGTGATAAAATTTAGCAAGTTTGCACCACTGATTCTCGTCATACACATATTTGTTTTCTTTATCTCAAGTATGCTTGCAGGTCCAACATAATCAACTATGCAGGCAATAGAAAATAGGGCCTTTTCCAGTAGTGTCACATTTCACATTTCACATTTCCCTGGCATGTGAAAGACCTCCATTCAGTTATTGCAAGAAGTCATGCTAATTCATTTTAGAACTTTTAGAGGAAGACTTGGAAACATACTATTTCTCCCCCCCCCCCCCCTTTAAAATAAGATGGAGGAATGAAACATACTGCCCAAGATTCAGTAGGGTGTTTTGCTTCCATTGCCAGAAATATTTGTCCATAGAACTTTGAGATAGGTTCAGTGATAGCAAACCTTTTAGAGACCAAGTGCCCAAACTTAAAGGTGTTCTGGCACCAGGTGTTACCTGGTGCTGGGGGGTGGGACTTCTGGCGGGAAAGGGATTTCTGGAGGTAGGACTTCCAGCTTCCAGCAGCAGGACGTCCTCTTCCTCCCGCCTGGGCCTTCAGCTGCCTCTCTGGAGACGCTTCTGTTCCTCCTGTTCTCCCCCTCTTCAGCTGCCTCCCCAGAGACAGCTGAAGGCCTGGGATGGTGGGGAACAGAAGCATGCCTGTTCCTCCTCTCCCCCCCCCCCCCCCCAGGCTCTCCTGGGCCTTCAGCTGCCTCCCCAAAGACAGCTGAAGACCCAGGATGGCGGGGAAGAGGAGGAACAGGTGCGTGTCTGTTCCTCCTCTTTCCCGCCCTCCCATGCCTTTACTTGTCTCTGGAGAGGCAGTTGAAATGATGAGAGTGGGGAAAGAAGAGGAACAGGCGTATGCTTGTTCCTCCTCTTCCCCCACCCTCCCATCTCTCTGTGTGCCCTCCAAAATGGCTTCGTGTGCCAGAGATGGCACATGTGCCATAGGTTCCCCATCACAGAGATAGGTTATTGCTCCTTCTCCTGTTCCACAGGAGTTGGAAACTCTCTGAGTCCATTTTTCAGATTGCACAGCGATTTGGGAAGCCGGGAGAGAAAGAAATATAGTTGGCACTAACATGACATCAGATAAATTTTATGGTAAATTAAACGGTAATATGCATAGATTTAAAGAGGAGAAGGTGAAATGGTCATGCTTTTTTGTAAACTTGTTCAGAGAATAAAATTTAATCTGAATTATCTCTCCCTCTCCCCCTCCCCCTTCCTAGACACACTATTTTGGCCTTTGGTTTCACAGCAAGAGCCAGCAAGTGCGATGGGTGGAACTGGAGAAACCTCTCAAAAAGCAGCTGGACAAGTTTGCCAGTGAGCCTCTACTTTTCTTTGGGGTCATGTTCTACGTGCCAAGTGTTGCTCACCTACAGCAAGAAGTCACAAGGTACATAACATTCCTATTTCCTTACATTTTTTATAGCTAAACATAGCTTTATGTTGCAGTTGTCACAAGAGGTAATTTATGTTGTGTCACAAGGGGTAATTTGAGCATGCTGACAATGGGAAACAAGTCTAAGGATCAATACAGTTTCTTTCTGCACTTCTACAAATCCTATCTCCCTGCCTTTTCTTCCTCTCTCCCCCTCTCTTTTGTGTGTGGAATCTTTACCTTATTTTGGTGTTTGTCAGGTTTAATTCCACAGCAAATACAGTTCTTTTATACAATTCTTGTGAAAAGGACATGCATAGAATTGAACTGTGAAAGGTTTGAGGGTTGAATCTTCATTTAAGGCCCTTGGACCTACAGAGATTGCACACCCTTGGAGTACAGGATTGTAGCTGAAGTCTCTTAAAAGGATCCTGTATAAATGATATTTATATAAATCCATTTCTGATCAGAGTGCTTGTTATTGTCACGGAAAAGAAGCATTTTAACTTTTTTTAACTCCCCCCCCCCCCCAGCAAAACCTCATATTTTGAAGTTTATCCTGACAGTACATTTGAAAAAGAGCTCCATCCAGCCATAATATTGTGGGAGGGAAAAAGTATTATTTGCTTCATTCATTTGTTATACTTATAGAGGCAAAGTCTCTGCTTAACAACAGTAGGTGCATTAAAAAAATAGAATTGCATAACAATGGTCCAAAACACACTGCAGAAATAATCCAGTTTGAGAACACTTTAACTGCTTGGCTCAATGCCAGGAAGTTCTGGGAACTGTAGTTTTGTGAGACATTTAGCCTTCTCTCTCAGAGAGTTCTGGTGCCATAATAAATTACATTCCCAGGATTCCATAGCACTGAGCCAGAGCAGTTAACGCAGTCTCAGATTGGATTATTTTTGCATTGTGTTTTGGACCAATGTAACACGGACAGCTCCAGCTGCTGGTCTGCTTTAAAGCCACCAGAGAGAGAGCACCACATAGAAAGCTCTCAGTTTGGATCTGGGCACCATTGAAAGTACTGATTTTAATCTTTAAAATCCTAAATGGATATCACCTTTTCCCAAACAACCTGTTTATGAAATAATGTTATGAATGGGGAATCCAGACTCATATTGCAGTCACTAAGCTGACATAGGCAACTGTAGTGGATTAGAGGCCAATTTTCTGCCACTTGGGCCCTCTGGGGACCCCAAAGACTGTCAGAAAATGCCACCCATCCAAAATGAGTATTTAAAAGTTTTTAAACATTGGAGGGGACCTTTGCAATCTATCAGTCACTGCTCCTGGAAGCTTCTGGGAGAAGTAAGCCACCTTTATGGGGGGTCATAAAAAAGGGTGACAAAACAACTTGCTGTGCTTAGCAAACCAAATATTTTTTGTATGATTGAATTACTCTGAAAGAAAGATGTATCTGGCCAGTGCAATATGTATTTGAACTGACATAAAGTATTTGTGTGAATTTTTAAAAAGTGTTTGGAAAACAGTGAGATACAATTTGAGAGAACAGAACACATATAAAATACACAAATAGTATTGGTGGTAATAAGCACCCTGCACACAAATGTTTAATAAGCCTTCTTAAAAAGATAGAACTTTGCTTCTTAAAAATTAAAAACAGCTTATCGGAATAATCTTTCAGAGTTGTCCCAAAGTGGCACAAATTTGTTAAGATGATGCTGAAACTACTAGCACCAATATTTACATTTAAAATTTCATCATGTTGTTGAAATACAAGAAAGAATCTGATTGTCACTATTAAAACAGTGAGATGTCTAAAGTTGAATCTATGATTTGAGAATTATGTTCTAAAGAAAGTGTTCCCTCTAAGATCCAAAGTCAAACACTTGCCTTCACATCATATTTTTGTCTATTTCCCTTTACATCCTGCTCATCTATTAAAGCCAGAAAATATTATTCACTACATCTCAACAGGTTAGATAGAAAATATTAGAAAGATTAATTTCTCTAAGTTCCTCATACTTAAGTTGTATCAAGGATAGAAATAGAGCAAGTAGAAAGTTGTGACCATGGTCTAATCTTTGCAAATCCTGATTAGTAAACACTGTGAAATGGGTGAAAGCTGAAAACAAGGTGACTTAGCTGGATTACAAGCAAGCTTTAAAAAGAGAGTGAATGTAAGTTAAATTTTATATTTTAGTTTTACATTCTGCAATAATGTAAGCAACAGTCTATGCAGTCATGAGGCAAAGATTATGAAGCAAGCTGTCCGGGCAGCTAGAATTTCAGAAAGGCACATTTTAAGTAGGGTGATACGAAGGTTTAAAAAAATAGCAAGGGCTTCTGGGATTACAACCCACTTTTCTTTAAGATTCCCAAGGCTCTATTCTGATTCCCCCTAAAACTGGAATTTGGGGGCTTTTCTTGCATGTTTAGAAACCCTGGTTATAGAACTCTCTCCATCCTGGCTCTGTAACTCCTTGCCATATGAAGGGTTCCTGAAAAGTTCTCAGCCTGACCAAGAAGGGAATTTGGATTTTACTGTTGTAATGCCTTGAGTGCCAGAAGGAAGGTATATCAATTTTAACAAACTAACAAACCTATGCTAGCACTTTCCCTCTACAAACTGGGGAAGCAAATGAAGGAAGTGTGAAGTGAAAGTGTACCTCTTCAAACCTTACATATAGGGTCTTACTAGAGGCTTCACAGCTTCAGGATTCTGTTTGGGAAGTAACCAACCAATACACAGAGTGAAAGAGTAAACAGTGACATAGTGGAACAAGAATGTGAGGGGAGCACGACAGTAGGAGCAATGCTGAAAGACAATTCTTCAGTGAGTTGAGAGGAATGGGATACAAGGACAGCATTGGCCAAGTACCTGAAAGGCTAGGTTCAGACACTGACAGGTCCAAAGCCATCCATTTAATTTAATGTATAGAGCAAACACAGAAGGCCTAAATACCTGTAAGGCACCAGATCCCACATGCTCTTGGAAGCTCAGATCTGATTAGTACTTCAATAGGGGACCACCAAGGAATGCCAGGTACTTTAGGTTATATTTTAGAAGTAAGGAATGGCGAACTATCTCTGACTACCCCTTGTCTAAGAAAATCTGGTAATATTCCATACATCAGCAGGTGACTTGAAGGCACACAAAAGGAGAGAAAGGAGGGAGAGAGAGAGAGAAAAAACTGACACTAACACATGCCCATGTGCTCTCTCTCTCTCTCACACACACAGTTGTTTTTCTGTATGTGTGTGTACATGCATGCTTTCTCTCTTTCCCCATTCCTTTCTCCCACTCTTTCCCTTGCTCTTCTCCCCAAATGCACCTCCTGATTTTTTGCACTCTCCTTGAAAGTTTGGCTATGGGAGTTGCCATGACAAGTTGCTGCACTTAGACATTTAGAACGACTGACAATAAAGGTTTCTGTTTTGTTCTGAAATTACAGCATTACTATGCAGGAATGTGGGGCGGTGGAGTGGAGAATGGGCATCCTTAATTCTAGAAGCATATTCCCCCTTGGAAATCAATGCTTTTAATTACAGACCTGTTAAACAGCAGCTTTGTGGCTCTCCAGCTGTTCCCTTTATTGCCAGCTGTCACAGGTGGAAGTATAGCACTTGTTTGGTGAAACTGAAGCACTTGCATGGACCAATAATTTAAGTCAGCTCTTCAACTATAATGCACTCCTTGGTGCTGAAACAGATCCCTTTTGCAATGTTTACAGATCAAACAGCAGTGCCATCACCATTCTCTTGTTGCATGGAGCAAATCCACCATATGTTGTATGAATAATATAGTCTGGGATATCTCAGATTTGCTCTGGTCAAGCTTGCTGTAGAAAATTGCAAAAAAATAATAATCCTAAAAGTTGCCATTATACCATGTGGATCAGGGGTAGGCAACCTAAGACCCAGGGGCTGGATGCGGCCCCCCCCGAGGCCTTTAGACCGGCCCCAGGCCGGTCCTGTCACCGCCGCCCCCCGCCATGATGATATTGATTATTGTTGTTATTACTTGTTCTTAGGGTTTTCTTGGCAAAATCTCCACAGGGGTTTTGCCATGCCTTTTGTGGGGCTGAGAGAGTGTGCATGCATATTTTTAATTTTTATTATTTATTTTTTAATTTTTTTTAAAATTTATTTATTTATTTATTTTTGGTGCTTTGGCCCCCCAATTGTCTGAGGGACAGCAACCCGGCCCCCGGCTCAAAAAGGTTGCCTACCCCTGATGTGGATCGTTTGAAAGTTTCAGTCACTGTTTAAAATAAAAATCTGGTTTTGTAACCCTAAAGTCTAAAATCATAAATAAATAAAAATTGCTAATATACCATAAAAGCAGGGGAGTGAAATTAATCACTTGTTTTATTTTCTGAAAGTTTGTATAACTTGTACTGGAGCAATTACAGTACTGTGCTGGGACAGGATGAGTGTTCTCTGTATGTGCCATTCACCTTGCTCCACAGCAGTCCTTTGGTATGCCCTAAGTAGGCACACTTGGAACCCTGAGGCTTATTGTTTTAGTCAATTTTATATGCATGCAGCTGCCATGTTGACAGGGGCAGCTCAAGATTTCAGGGCTTGGTAAGCAGATCCACTTCTTCATATGTTTTGGGAAAAAATGGTCCAGAACTGGAGAGGGTAATCTTTGTTATGGCCCTATTAGGTTTATGGAAATGGAGATTTATTAATATGGCCTGATTTTGGAAGCTGATGGATATAGATGGATTCTTAAGATGATTTTATAGCCAATGTAATTGGGGATTCTTCCAGTGCCTTTGAAAAATTGTGGAATATGGGGATGATTTGGGTAATCACTCCCAGGTGCCCTCTTCTCCATTGTAGAATGTGTAGAATTTCCTAAGTTATCTTCTCTATTTCTGTTGCTTTGCAATTTATAGCATTTCTTAATAAGCTTTGAATTATATGTACACAGTTTGGGGTCCTGTATCGAGAGAAAGGTGGGATGTTAAATAAATAAATAATATTGCTTAATTTATAAATGATCATTTTTTTCTGGTTTTGTAACTTAACAGTGTAGTATCTATATACTAATGATGTACTGTTCCTCTGTTTATGTCTCTTATTGTATGTTGTGAATCACATATGGAAGGGAAAAAGTGGAGTATAGATTCACATACACACACACAAACACACAATTGGACCCTAAGAAGAAAGAGAGCATCATGTTGGTGATCCTGGCCTGAATCCAATTGTTAGTCATAAATAGAGTAGACATATTGAATCAAGCATTGGTGAGTTAATATTTATGTAAATGTTATTGATTCAATGAGTATACTCCGTTTGTGACTGATGCTAGAATTTAGGCATTTAGTGATGAGTTTGCATGACATGGAGTACTTTAAAGCTTTCCTGAATTATACTGACTGCTCTCATCCATCTTTGTGGATTTCATTTTATTTGTACAATTTTCCCAGTCTCATTGTGCCTGTTTCTAACCAAATTAGTTTACCTAGATTTTATTCCCTCCCTCACTTAGAATCAAGAGCAAAGTAAGATAAAGTGAGGAATTTGTAATCTGCTAAATGTTTTGCCATCATTTATATATCAGCATGTTGTTTTCATCCTGTGATTCTACCTTTCCTGGAAATGGATGCAGGATGACAATCAGTTTTGTGATGTGGGGGTGGGGGAGGATAAGCCAAGAAGGAAAAACAAGCAAGTTTCTACCCCTCCCCAGTTTTCCAGCAAGGAAAAAGTCACTCAGGGCCTTTGCAGATTGCTAGAAATAGTGCAAATTGAGTCCACTTTAACTTCCCTGGCTCAGTGCTAGGGAATCATGGGAATTGTGTTGTTGTTTTTTGAGACATTGAACCTTCTCTGCCAGAGAGCTCTGGTGCCACAATAAACTACAGTTCCCATGATTCCCCAGCACTGAGTCAGGGCAGTTAAAGTGGACTCAATTTGCACTATTTCTGACAGTCTGCAAAGGCCCTCAGTTTCCACCAGCATTTCAGTCTGCCTTAGAGCTTTCTGTTACACTCTAATGTATCTTCAAACTATTGTAGTTTGAAGTTGTTTTTAAAGTAATAGTATCACTCTATTCTGCTTTGGTCCGGCCTCATATTGTGTCCAGTTCTGGACACACAATTCAAAAAATATGTTGACAAGCTGGAGCGTGTCCAGAGGAGGGCAACCAAAATGGTAAAGGGTCTGGAAACCATACTCTGTGAGGAGCTGGGTATGTTTAGTTTGGAGAAGAGAAGTTAAGAGGTGATATGATAGACCTGTTTAAATATTTGAAGGGATGTCATACTGAGGATGGAGTAAGCTTGTTTTCTGCTGTTCCAGAGAATAGGATCTGGAACAATGATTCAAACTACAGGAAAAGAAATTCCACCTAAGCATTAGGAGGAACTTCATGACAGTAAGATCTGTTTCACAGTGGAACACACTCCTTTGGAGTGTGGTGGAGTCTCCTCCTTTGGGGTTTTTTAAACAGGGGCTGGATGACCATCTGTTGAGGGTGCGTCTCTTTCAACTCTATGATTCCATGATTCTAAAGGGTTAGATCCAGAATTATTAGGAAACACTTTTGCCAATTATACACTTCTACAGGTTGAATGGAAAGAAATGATTTTTGACGATGCAACTTGTTTTCCATGTCCTAAAACCGGCTCCAGAGCTAGGGGAAATCTCTGGAAAAGTGGCAGGGGAGGAGGCTTTATGGAGAAGAATCAATTTTTAAAAAATAATTCCCCCAAGTTTCCAACCATGGGAAGTAGTGGAATGGGTGCATCTGCTGGATCCATCTCCTGCATTTGGGTGCATGGAACTGTACACCTGCACTGAAACCTAAGTTCTTCTTCGTGGTCTCTGCGAATCACACAAATGGGTTATTCTGCGCCTGCGCAGCCAACTTCGGAACCTTCTTAGAGCTATTAGAAGCGTTTTGGTGGTAGCCCCGCCCACTCTCCAACTGCCTTATTGGCCGGTTTCCCGCCTAAACCCTCAGTTCCTTTTATCCGCCGCAGCAGCAGCATCTAGGAACTCTTCAGAGATTCTTTTTTCCTGTCTCACTTTAAATTGCTTCTTGACAGGATCATTTTGCGTTTTGGTGGTGGTTTTGTTTTAATATCATCGTTCATATTTAAGATAAGCGCTGCGATTTCTGTGGGAATCGCAGTCTGACATTCTAATTCTATTTCTGAGGTAAAATTTTTCTATTCTATTCTATTTCTGAGGTAAAAATTTTTTCTAAATGGCCACTCGCCCTTTTGGTGTGTTGGCAAACTTCATTTATTCCCAAATTGGAGATAAATTTATTTTGGAAATACTCCTGAATGAAAGCTGTTTTAACATTACCCGCCTCTTTGGCGTGTTGGATAAGGCCATTTTTACTACTAAATGTAGATATAGATAAATATAAATATATGGATATAGAAATGGATTATTAAATTTACTATAGATTATGGTATGTTTGTCAATTTTAATGTTGTATGCCACCCCGATTGCTCTGCAGAGGGGTGGGATAGAAATAAATGTATTATTATTATTATTATTAGATAGATAGATATAGATATATCTTTTTGGCCGTTTGCCTTGCTTCATGCTTGGCTAAGGTCCATCCCTCCCTTCATATTTTAAGAGGGGTGCTGCAATTTCTGTAAGAATTGCAGTCTTACATGCCAATTTAATTTCTGACTTGGAGTTTTTTCACTGACTGCTCAGTTACAAGATTATTAAAATGGCCGCTCGCCTTCTTGCTGTGCTTGACAAAGCTCCATTATGCCCTATAGGGGGACAATTTTTCTTCCAGAGGCTACTCCTGGAGGAAAACTGTTTAAACTTCACCTGCCTTTCTAACTTCCTTTACAAAGGCCTTAAGGCCATTTTTACTGCTAGATGTATATCTACGTACATGGATATATATTTATATATATAGACATGTAGATATGGATAAATATAGATACAGATAGATGAATCTCGCATGGCTGCTTGCACTGCCTCATGCTCGGCTACAGTCCAGCATATTTCGAAGAGTTTTTTCTCTGACCACTGTCCCCCAGACCTCTGGGGGTCAATCCGACTAGCTTGGTGCTCTGTGTGGACCCTCATCAGTCCCTCACTCTCCAGGGTCACTCCGATTGGCTTCGAACCTGATGTCGATACTCCTCGGTCCCTGACTCTCCAGAGTCATACCAATTGGCTTGGAACCCGACGTGGATACTCCTCGGTCCCTGACTCTCCGGGGTCATACCGGTTGGCTTTGAGCCCGACATGGATGCTCCTCAGTCAGTCCCTGACTCTCCGAGGTCATACCGATTGGCTTCGAGCCCGACGTGGATGCTCCTCGGTCCCTGACTCTCCGGGGTCACACCGATTGGCTTGGAGCCCGACGTGGATACTCCTCGGTCCCTGACTCTCCGGGGTCATACCGGTTGGCTTTGAGCCCGACATGGATGCTCCTCGGTCAGTCCCTGACTCTCCGAGGTCATACCGATTGGCTTCGAGCCCGACGTGGATGCTCCTCGGTCCCTGACTCTCCGGGGTCACACCGATTGGCTTGGAGCCCGACGTGGATACTCCTCGGTCCCTGACTCTCCGGGGTCATACCGATTGGCTTTGAGCCCGACATGGATGCTCCTCGGTCAGTCCCTGACTCTCCGAGGTCATACCGATTGGCTTCGAGCCCGACGTGGATGCTCCTCGGTCCCTGACTCTCCGGGGTCACACCGATTGGCTTCGAGCCTGACATGATATGCCTCGGTTCCTGACTCTCTGGGGTCATACCGATTGGCCTGGAGCCCAATGTGGATATTCCTCGGTCCCTGATCCTCCAGGATCATACCGATTGACTTCCAGCGCAACGTGGGCACTCTTCGGTCCCTGACTCTCTGAGGTCATACCGATTGGCCTAGAGTTCGACGTGGATCCTCCTCGGTCCCTGGCTCTCTGGAGTCATACCGATTAGCTGGACCTGTCGAAGATGCTCCTGTGGTTCCCTTCTCCGTACCGAAGCCACAGTCTGCTTTGAATTCAAGGCTGTGGTTCCCCTCTCCGTACCGAAGCCACAGTCTGCTTTGGATTCAAGGCTGTGATTGCCCTCTCCGTACCGAAGCCACAGCTTGCTTTGGATTCAAGGCTGTGGTTCCCCTCTCCGTACCGAAGCCACAGTCTGCTTTGGATTCAAGGCTGTGGTTCCCCTCTCCATACCAAAGCCACAATCTGCTTTGGATTCAAGGCTGTGATTGCCCTCTCCGTACCGAAGCCACAGCTTGCTTTGGATTCAAGGCTGTGGTTCCCCTCTCCGTACCGAAGCCACAATGTGCTTTGGATTCAAGGCTGTGGCTGCCGTCTCCGTACCGAAGCCACAATCTGTTTTGAATTCAAGGCTGTGATTGCCCTCTCCGTACCGAAGCCACAGTCTGCTTTGGATTCAAGGCTGTGATTGCCCTCTCCGTACCGAAGCCACAGTCTGCTTTGGATTCAAGGCTGTGGTTCCCCTCTCCGTACCGAAGCCACTATGTGCTTTGGATTCAAGGCTGTGATTGCCCTCTCCGTACCGAAGCCACAATGTGCTTTGGATTCAAGGCTGTGATTGCCCTCTCCGTACCGAAGCCACAGCTTGCTTTGGATTCAAGGCTGTGGTTCCCCTCTCCGTACCGAAGCCACAATGTGCTTTGGATTCAAGACTGTGGTTCCCCTCTCCATACCGAAGCCACAATCTGCTTTGGATTCAAGGCTGTGGCTGCCCTCTCCGTACCGAAGCCACAGTCTGCTTTGGATTCAAGACTGTGGTTCCCCTCTCTGTACCAAAGCCACAATCTGCTTTGGATTCAAGGCTGTGGCTGCCCTCTCCGTACCGAAGCCACAATCTGCTTTGAATTCAAGGCTGTGGTTGCCTTCTCCATACCGAAGCCAGCTACATCAAGCCTTCGGTTGGGACCATGACTGTTCCCTTTGTATGGAGGTGCACTACTGGCTAGCGCTCCCCCTGAGTTGGGACCATAGCCTTTCCCTCTGTACCAAGGACCACTATTATGTCCAATTCAGAGACATGCTTGTCCCTTCCTTGGAGGCCCATTACCGCTCTAATAGGGCCCATTACAGCTCCTACAATTCATCCCTCGGGGAGCTGCTATTAATCACTAATTCAGCCTTCGGACTCTGGTCACCTTGGCACACGCTTGGTGGGACTCGAGGCTGTGATTACTGCCTCAATACCGAAATCTACAATTTCATGCTTCATTCTGCCTCTTATTTCATTCAAATTCGACCCAGGTTTAAAGTTGTTTCCTCGATGCCGAGGGATGGCAGAGTCAGCCAGATATTCACAATCGACTTTGTCTACATGTCAAGACCTGGCATCAGGGCTATCTTATATAGCTGTTTTTTAAGATGTGGTGCTCCCTCTCTATTGAAGTGGGCACCACCATTTGCATGTTACTTTCTTGTGAGGATGTGCTTTGTCTTTGTTCACCAGAACACCCTCGATACCAACAGTCCTCCACTCTCTATAGGACTGGAGGATCAGATTCAACAATTGGTTGCTTTCGATATCTAACGACACTACCATTATTCACTTAATTCCTCCACGGTTGGAATCATCTTGTTTCCTTCCTTTGGGGGCTTGGATACCATTACTCATCCTTTAACACCAAACAATATTCTTGTATCGCTCACTGATACAGATGTATTCTGGGATGCTCTTTAGCTCCACACACTGGGACCAATGCCATCGCTTCCCTTAGACTACCAAGTCAAAGGCATGATTATGCCTCCATCCTGAGGGCATGGCTACAAGCGATACTGGGGTGATCATACCCCTTTTTTATTCCCAGTCTGACATTAATGCTTCATTCCTCCCCATTGGACTCCATTTCAGTCAAAAACTGTGTCAGTTCTCTCCCAGAATAGCCCTCTGGCAACATCACTGCAATCCGACCCTCCATTTCATGAACTTGTTCCTCCGGAGGACACTTCATGATCTTAGGACATGCATACTTGTCCCATCCTTCCAGGCTGACTGATGTCTTAAAGTCTCGTTCTTCCGAGCCTCTGGTCTCAAGGCGTCTTTTGCTGAGGTGGTGATAATTCAGGTCTTCATCAGCACTCCTGCCAAGGCTAACTATACACTTTGCAGATGCCCTGGGACTTCTCTGCCTTACAGAGAGGCTTGTGCTTCCCTAGTTATTGTACTCTATCACACTGCACTTCATGCTTCATTACGCACCCCAAATCTATACGATAAAGGGTTTCGCACGTGTATAAGGTTGGGCTTGTGGCTTTACCGTCTATTCCAGCCCCTATGCCTTAAAATTCTTCTCTCATGGATTACTCATGACAAGTTAACACCATATTGATCCTTATATATATCATCATTGACCACTTCTCATTGTTCTTGCTGAGTCCTGTTATCCTTGGTACAACCTCTCCAGGACGTCATTGTATGGAATAGCATCCCCACAGGGATCTCTTTATAGATACACAGTAAAATTCTTTATGTGTATAATGCTGTGACTAATCTTCTAGTCATCACACCATCTACTAGTGTTTTTCTGGGACTTTCACCAATAACTACATGTTTCAGGCTGACAGCCTGGAACATTAACTTACACACAGCATGTCTTGTGGGTCATAACAATTGGATGTCATGTTATTTCACTCTCACTGTTGTTAGTGTCCTTGCTGTGACTAGATGAGGTTATATTCCTCCTCTTCGAGGTCCACCAATGCTCTAGAAGCTGTTACTGAAGCTTCCCCAGTTCAATACCATCAGGCTCTCCCTGTATAAGACAATATCCAGATATCCTGCTGAGGTCCCACTTTGTAGTGCAGTCACTTGTTTCTGCCATTGTTGGTGTTGCCCAACCATCTCATTGCTGGGCACACATGGCCTATTTCACATTTATGTGAATGTTTAGCCCTAGATTGTTTAACGTTCTAGCCGTTATCTGTCAATCCCATAATTTTCAAATGATGGCTTAGAGGCATATCAGGTCACTGTCCGTTTTCATCTTGAAGGATTCCCCTCGACATATCTTTAAATTTGAGGGTTCCTAAACCCTCTTTTTTCCTATTTACCAATGTCATGTCCTGGACAGCCTCACATTGTTGCAAGTCTCGTGCCTTCACGTTGGTTTTCATTAATCTCCTATATCAGACAGAGTCTGTATACCTTCATTCTTGTTGCACTTGTCCACTTGTAATAGTGAACTACTTTCACTACCTCCTGCATAGCTTTGCCATTATTTCCATTGCGGGCAAATCTGTGCTGTTTAGGTCAGAGATTTTCCCTTTGACCTTCGCCATATATCTGCCTTGTTATTACAGACCTTCTTGGTCTCTCAACAGACTATGCAATATATGGGTTAGCTGGCAAGCCTATTTCTTCCTGCCACTGGGCATGTTCTCACCTGCATTGGTGACTGTTTCCATTATGTCTCACTATTGGAATTTCAACTTGTCTCATAGAGTCATGATTTCACGGACTGTCCGTCCCTATATTGACATGCCTAGGGCTCAGATTCACAAATTGTGACTTGTTTGGAGGCAATGTGCCGTTTTTTGTGGCATGGCACTCCCTCCTCCATTGACTTTAGCTTGCTAGTCTGAATAACCCATTTGTGTGATTCGCAGAGACCACGAAGAAGAAGGACAGGTTGCTTACCTGTAACAGTATTTCTTCGAGTGGTCATCTGCGAATTCACACAAATCCCGCCCAACCTCCCCTCGAGTCGTGCCCTGCCTCTTCTTCAGTCCTGGGCTGCTGCTTTGGCGTCCATGGAACTGAGGGTTTAGGCGGGAAACCGGCCAATAAGGCAGTTGGAGAGTGGGCGGGGCTACCACCAAAACGCTTCTAATAGCTCTAAGAAGGTTCCGAAGTTGGCTGCGCAGGCGCAGAATAACCCATTTGTGTGAATTCGCAGATGACCACTCGAAGAAATACTGTTACAGGTAAGCAACCTGTCCTTTCCTCATTTACTAGTTTTTAGTGTATGTATTCTTAGATTTGACTTTGGTTAAGTAACAAAAGGAGGGAAAGTCAGTGTGCTGTAGTGGTTTGAACGCTGGATTACGACTCTGGAAACAAGGCTTCAAATCCTCATTTGGCCATGGAGACCCACTGGGTGACTTTGGGCAAGCAACACTCCCTCAATCTTAGAGAAAAGCCAAGGCATCCCACCCTCTGAACAAATCTTCCAAAAACAAACAAACAAACAAAAAACAAACCAACTAAAGTGTTGCTTTAGTGTCACCATAAATTAGAAATGACTTGAAGGCACACAACAACCAAAGGAGGACTTCAAGCAATGGCTAGATAGCTAGCATTTTGGCATGCTTTAGCTCTGCATTTCCTACATAGATCAGGGGTTGAAATAAATGGAATACAACCCCCCCCTTCAACTCTGATTCCTTACTTCTAAATAATGCATATTCTTACATTGGTTAGTCTGGACAATCTGCTGAACCAATCTGCTTTGGAGAAGCAAAGTTAAACAAATGCGAAGTGACAAAGGCTGAAAAAGATCTCATGTACCTTATGGTACGTGTCAAGAAAATGTCAGGATGTTTTTGTTAATGACAAAGACAAGTGTTGAAAGAAGTTAAATGTTTTTAAATAAAAGTTTTGAAAATTGGAGGGGGTGGAAGAGAAGAGATGTATCCCTGCAAAATCCCATAGGTCTTGATGTGGCCCCCCCAAATCCCTGTCAGTTAGTTGCTCATGCCTTCCCTAGGGAATGTAATTTTTTTTTCAAAAAAGGTCTGTCACTTCATATATTTTTAAAGAAAAAATATATTAAAAGTCCAAAATATGTGTACGTGCGAGAGAGAGAGAGAGAAAGAAAGAGATTTAAAAGTTTCATGTGATTAGATTCTGTGCCTGGGGATCCTGACACTGAAAAAAAATGTTCTTTGGATCCCCAGAGTGTGCCCAGCACTCCTCTAAAATATTTCTGCTTAAATGTGTAGAATGAAACAAGAACTGGGAAGTGGGCAGTTGTGCCATTGCAAGTCTGATGTGATCAGTGTGAAAATCAGTGATGGTTGGTGGCTTCTGTTTTAATGGGTCAGTGAATCTACTCTGAGTATTGATCTGAATTTAAAAGAACTATCCAAGATGCTGAATCCTGTACCCCAAATAGATCCATCATTTTGGATAGCTCGTTAACAGTTTGGATTAAAACCCAGTGTTGACTTATTGGCCACCACCAGCTGTCCCAGATGACAATACAACATATGACTGTTTTGCCTTCATTGTGAATATTACTTTTCTGCAAGACTTCCAGGACCATAAATAAACATAATCTGTTTCTTCCTTACTGATGTTGATACCATGCCATGGGGTGTGAGTGATGCTAGGGAAGGCTAGGATTGAAGGGTGTGTGTGTGTGGAACTAGTGTTGTGGACCCAGCTTGCATTTTTTGTGTTCTTGCCAAATGCCTAAACAAAGTTACTGTTATGAACTCTGCAAAATAATGGTTTAGGCCATTCTTCTTTTGCAAGTTACCTGGATTTGTTTAATGTGGGTGTTTATTGAGTGGAAGAGGGGAATTGGCGACGTGTTGGAATTGATACAGTACATTCATATCATTTGTTTTCACTACTTTGATGTGGAAGGGGTCAAAATTTTCTTTTATGGCCTTTAGAAGGAAAGTACCTCCTAGGCTTTAATTCCCTGTTTATAAAATAAGTTGCTGAGGATGGCAAACTCTTCTCCCTGCTGACTCCTTCCAGTGAATAGAGAGCTTGTTCTCATTGTGTTGTTGCTTGAAAACTGAATTCTTTGAGCCAGATATTTTAAGATGCTATTGATGCTTTGCTATGCTAGACTCTCAACCTTGGAAAAAAGTCACTGTTTTTCTGTATGTTGTGGGGATACAGGCAGAATATTTATGGAAAATTAAAAAATACAAATTGTTTAAACTTGGAAGAAAGTATCTTGCAACCATGAGCCCCCTTTTTTTGGAGAGCAGAGGAATATGATGTTGATAATGAATATTTATTTATCATATGTATATCTTACACTTATGGCTACTGATGATCATCCAGCCAATTAACAGCAGGACCATAGCTTTATTTTCTGGATTTTATGTTTGAAGTTGTTATGAGTCTGATTAGTGGCACTAGATTTTTCATTATATCATTTTATGCTATTTTATTTCTTTAAGTATTTATTTTAGATAATGGGGCCATTTTATATCATGTGAACACAGGATCCAAGGCATCTCACATCATAAATTACAACAAGTGGCTAAAAAAACAAGGTTCTTGCACAGTTCCCTGGCTCAGGTGCCAAAGCAGCCCGATTTCCCTTAGTTAGGGATGTTTTGTTTTTTTTTAATGGTCAAAATATGTTTCTTAAGTGAGGAGAAAAATCCTGGACTGATGAGAATCTTCATAATTCAGGACTTGCACTACATCAGGGGTCGGCAACCTACGGCCCACAGGCCTCACCTGGCCCGCCAAGGCCTGCCAACCAGCCCCTGCCTCCCGCAGCCACGCACGTTGTGGCCGCCATTTTGTTTTCCAAAATGGCAGCCATGACTCATTTGCGCATGTGCAATACTGCTGCGCATGCACGAACGAGCCGTGGCCGCCGTTTTGGAAAACAAAATGGTGGCCGCAACGCGTGTGGGGCGGTGGCAGTGGGGTTTGATCAGGGCTGCGCGTGCGCGCACCACCATTTCCCCCCCATTGGCCCGCGGAAGACCCAGGGATCCCCGGACCGGCCCCAGGTAAGGGGAACTTGCTGACCCCTACTCTACATCAATTAGCATGTGGGTTTGTGCTGAAAACAGCACTTTCTGCATAAAAACATGATTTCTGCAGAAAAATGTTATTCCCTTTGCAGAAAAACCTATTTCCTGTGCAGAATATATATTACATGTTCTATGCAGAAAAAATATTCTAGACAGAAATGTGCAAAAGATATTGTTTTCTGCATAAAACAACCATGTGCAAATTTTACACACTCCGAACTTTGAATAGTCATCAAAAACTGCAGTTTTCAAAGACTCTTGGCTCATCTACACTTGCCAGAATACTCCAGGCTGCCCCCCCCCCCCCCCCCCCAGGATTCTGGCCCTGTATTCTACCCAAATTCATCTTTTACCTTGTGGGTTTTCAGCTCTGTTTTCCAGTGATGACAGGACACTGCTTTCCCTATTGTCTGCTATAGCTGCTGCGATCAGAATGAGGCATCCAGCCATGCTATCAATTCTGGGCACCTTGTTCTGAACTCATAGTGGCGCATGCCCACAGTGGAGACACTGGGAGACAAACAGAGACCATGAGTGAAAATGCAGCTTCTGTTGTTGCTGAAACTCTCCCGAAATCCCACAGCAAATGGTGAATTATTTAAATGTGGGTTAGAGGGAAGGAGACCTGAAACTGGTATGGGTGTTCTGAAGACAGTCCAGACCCAATTTGAGGTTTTGGCTCTGCATCATGTAAGCAGGAAGGAACATGGTTAAATCACTAATGTGGACAAGGTCTTTCTCACAGCAAGAAAAAAGGGGCTGAAATTACAGTGGTCCTGCAGTATCACTGTGCTTGCCATTCACAGAGTGGAGCTCCTGCGGATCACCCCACCTCATATTAGTCAGTGGCAGTGCATACCTGCAGTCGTGGTGATGTGGGCATGTGCAAGTCACCCCTCATTGGCTGATATGGACTTGAGCTCCTACATTTCCCCCCTGGAACTTAACCTCTGCAGATGGGAAACAGGCAGCAAGGAAACTTGTTGTTTCCTTTGAGAAGAAAATAGTGAAGAATTGCATCCCTAGCCTTAGTACAATGTACCATAACTTGGCATGTGCAAGGGGTGCAATTCACTGTTCTGTTAGTTAGCAAAATGTTTTGGGTTTGTCCTATAGCCCAGTATGTCTTAAGATGTTTGTTGTGAGGGACCTGCAAATAAGATTCTCCATTGTGCCAAGGAGTGTATCATATTAGGGTTCTTTGACCACAGTTGTTTCCCCAAGGTCCAACAGCTAATAGTTCAAGCACTGGAACGTATTCATGGTCCAGCACTTTAAGTAACGTCGTTGTAGTCCAGCCTTGCTGCAAGAAGGGTACTAAAATGGGAGAAGATATTTTAGATTGGCTTAAGATTGTATGACCAAGCTTCGTGGCTTTGTACCCCACTCCCCTTTGAAAATGAAATGGAAACAGCAAAGTTAACTCTGTACTTCATATATCTTGAAAAGAAAACATGTTAATGAATGAACTTTGAAAAGCGTAGCCTCAGGGGTGTATAAAATGTTCAGGGTTTCAGTCGGCATAAGAAGCCAGTGATACATGACACTGTGCAAAATGAAAGTGGTAGCCTGTAGAAGAAAACAAAGCATTTTGTGTTGAGAGCAAAAATGTTTAAAATAAGATGGCTTGTTTGGAACATTCTGTTTTAAAATAACAATCCTAAATACATTTCACCCCGAGTTTTGCTTCTGTAGAAAGCTGCCTTTCTCAGGAAATGCTCAAATTATTCTAGTAGCAGTTGTATATCATTTAAAAAGCAGGCACACATATATTGTAATAACTTTTCATTCAGTGACTTGTGGCAGTGCATGTCGCTTCACCTAAAAGTTTTGGTTAAAGTCTGAATCTGTAGCAGTTGATTGTGGCAGCTATTTTAATGGACACCTGATCTTGAAGAGACACTGGCCTGAATGTGCGTGTGTTAACTCGTCTTGGAGAGTCAGTGAGGCTATATATGATAGTATGAGGCCCTTCAATTGATTTCTGTGCCAGTGCAGTGTAAACTAAGGGGCAAATTATTTTCCTTAAAACATAGTGAAGGATTCTTAATGCAGCACTGCATAAGTGTCCATGCCATTCTCTGCTTGTTTGAAATCCTGGCCACATCTGCTGTCCTAATGTAAAGAGGAAGAGGAAGAGGAAGTGGTATTCCTTTAAGTAACTGCCAGTTTATGTTGACTCTAACGCAAATCTGTCATGGGATTTTCTTGACCTATTGCCTCCCTCTGAGTCTGAGAGAGCGTTATTTGCTCAAAGTCATCCATTGGGTCTTCATGAATGAGTGGGGATTTGAACCCTGGTCTCCCAGTGTCCTAGTCCAAAAGTCCAACAACTACACACACTGGTACCACTACACTGGATTTATGTTGTATATGACTACCATGTTTCATGGTTGTCTGTCTCTTTGCAACTTTCTTTGCTTTGTGCTATGCATTTTAAAATATTTAAAAACTGTTTTCAGTTTATTGGAGGTTGCAAAGGTAATGAAGGGTTTGGAAGCAAGGGCAAGAACCTAGATCATGGGTATGTTAAAGTGGACTGGTTCTGTTTTGAAGACCACCACGTTCATTATAAACAAACCTTGTGCAAATCTCTTTACTCTCACTGCCATCAGCAAGTCTGAGTCATACCTAATCCTTTATGGTTTCCTTCCTCTGCACTTGATCAAAGGAAACCTCATTTGGGCAAGCAGGGAGGAACGGAAGGCTGCTTATCATTCAGTCCTTTTAACGGTATGTTGTACTAGTAATGGAAATGACAGGGCTAATATTCCTTTGAATATTAACTCCACTGGCTAACTCCACCTATTAAAACATTGTGGTGCCTTGATATGATTTGACACAAGATATGGTAGTACCAAGAAAAATCTCAGATTTAAGTGAAATTTGTTTCTTATTCTGAAGAAAGCTTTCTTCCTGCCTTGCTACCTAAAAGTATATACAGACATATAAATAATTTTAAGAAAGTTTATCATGCATCAAAATAGGCAGATTCAAAAGTGATTCAGCCCATACCTTGTGGTAAACTGTGGTGGGGAAGCCAATTGCTCCAAACTAAGCTTACATAAATTTAGGAATATGCAAATGTCCCCCCCTTCCCCCCCCCCTTTGACATGTGCTGGATGGGAGGTCTAGAAGCATCATCTTCCTGTTTTTAATCTGTGCCATTTCTTGCTATTTCCAAATGAAGAGCTGTAGTCAGTTGAAACTACGGCTTGTGGTAGTTTTTTTAAAAAAAAAGATAATCTGAATAAAATAATCTGAATAAGAAACCATGGTCTCATCTTGGCCTGTTTAAGTCAACTATAGTTTAAAGTAACCACAGTCTGGTGCCTTTAGGGTATTTAGCTCTCAGTAAAAATATACCGTATTTTCCGACGTATAAGACTTTCTAAGCAGGAAAAGCTGGAATTAAAGCTGGGGGTCGTCTTATACGCCGGTATAAAGCTGAGGAGGCTGAGAAAGACTCCTCCCACAGAGGAGGGAGGGGGGAAAGAAGGAGCCCAATGGGGGAGGAGGAGGAGCAGGAAGACCGCTCTGAGGCTGGGGAAAAAGCCTCGGAGAGAGAGAAGGAGGAGCCTGAAGAGGAGGTATTTAGTATTTTCCTTCTTCCATTTCCCCTTTTTCTGTGTTTCCAATCTCTACAAAGCATTCTATAAGCACCTTTTTAATGTTTAATTTTCTTGAGAAAATGTCTTCCTCCTAGTAGGTGTGGGTGTGCATTTAATTGGCTAGATTTCCTTTGGGAGCAATAACTGTGCAAGGATCAAACTCCTGATGTAATGATTATTTGAAATAGTCTGCATCAGGACAGAGGATTTGCCTTTGCTTTTCCCTGAGGCTGAGACAGTGTGACTTTCAAGACTGTTGTCTGCCTTCAAGTCCTTCCTGACTTTTGGCAACTCAAAGATGAAGTTATCCTGGGGTTTCCTTCACAAGGTTTGTTCAGAAAGGGTTTGCCTTTGCTTTTCCCTGAGGCTGAGACAGTGTGACTTTCAAGACTGTTGTTGTATGCCTTCAAGTCCTTCCTGACTTTTGGCAACTCAAAGATGAAGTTATCCTGGGGTTTCCGTCGCAAGGTTTGTTCAGAAGGGGTTTGCCTTTGCTTTTCCCTGAGGCTGAGAGAGTGTGACTTTCAAGACTGTTTTTGTTGTTGTGCATCTTCAAGTCGTTTCCAACTGATGATGACACTAAGGCAAACCTATCATGAACCTATCATTTCTTTCCTATGTGTTTTTTCAGACAGGGTTTGCCTTTGCCACCCTCTGGGGCTGCGAGAGTGTGACATCTAAGATTGTTGTTGTTGTTGTATGCCTTTGAGTCATTTCCAACTTACAGCAAACCTAAGGCTCATAGTGTTTGCTTGGCAAGGTTTCTTCAGAGGGGAGTTTGCCATTGCCATCTCCTGAGTCTGAGAGAGTGTGACTTGCCCAAGGTCACCCAGGGGGATTCCATGGCTGAGCCAGGATTCAAACCCTGGTTTCTAGAGTCATACTCTGATACTCAGACAGGGTGACCAAATGTCTTCAATGCAAAGGAGGACAAGTCACTACAAAAAATGTAGGACATACAAGAAAAGGTAGAGAAAGCTAAAACACTAATATGAATGTAATTCCATGCTTCTTAGCCGTGCTCAAAATTGAGGACTTTTTTTTTTTTAATTTATTTTATTAAAATTGAGGACGTTTTAATGGTCAAAATGGTGACTTTTAACCTTATCATGGGGTTTTCTTGGCATGTTTCTTCAAATGGGGGTAGCCATTACCATCCTCTGAGGCTGAGAGTGTGTGACATGCCCAGGGTCACTTACTTGGCTCCAAATTGTACATACCCCAGAATGTATCACCCAGTATATTGGCAGTCCTTCCCCCTCAACACTTTCTCATTTTCCCCCAAACAGCTCATAACTGGGAAATGGAAATAATTTTTAAAGCAGCATTTATGGTAAAACAGGACTATTTTTGAAAAAGCAAGGTCCAAAATACACTCCAGAAATAAATGTTAGGGAACATGGGAGCTGTAGTTTGTTTTGTTTATAAGTGAGAGTTTTCCTGCTAAGTACCTGCATGTCATAAGCATTTGAATTAAAATTACCAATTGAAATCAAATCTGATGTTTTTAAAATTTTTATTTGGTGTGCGCTGGAAGAGTGGGGTAATCTTATACGGCGAGTATATCCCAAACTCTATATTTTGACCGGAAAAGTTGGGGGTCGTCTTATACGCCCAGTCGTCTTATACGCCGGAAAATACGGTACATATATTCCCATGTTTTTCCTCCAGCATGAGTCAAATTTGGTGGGAACAAATTTTAAATCACTTAAAAATTGAGGTACAATGAAGGTAGAGTTAGTCATAGAAAATGGTAGAATTCAAAGATATAGCCATGTTAGTCTGTAGAATCAGTATGTAGAGAGATTTTGTAGCACCTTTGAGACTAACTGAAAGAAAGAAATTGGCAGCATGAGCTTTCGTAGACTTCAGTCTACTTTGTCAGATGCAGAGTAGTGGCCAACTCTGTGTAGGTTGAGTATCTCTTAGATCAGAGGTGTTTTGAAAGGTCTGGGTGCTAAATTTCTGCTGCCAGATTATCCAGGGTAACATGAACTGATGTAACTACCAAAGATTGTGGAAAGAATGAGAATGGTTGGAATTCCACTTCTGATTTTGTAAAAAAAAAAAAAAAAAGAAAGATATTATTTATTTTAAATAATGAAGGGACATTACAGCCTATTTCAAAGGTAAATAATCATTCCTGGGAGTTTTCTGGAGAGGGATGTTACCAATTTATTCTAGAAAAGGGCCTGGTGCATGTGAATCTGGAGGTACCAGGGCTGTAAAAACAACCTTGGGAACTGGGTGCAGTCTTGGAGCGACACTTTGCTTGCTGTTACTGTAGAAAAATGTTATGCTATAAAGTACATTAAAGGCTGTTGGAAATAGAATAGTCCCCGAAAATATTAGAATCCTATCCTTACCCAGAATAGGAAGACACTGTTAATGTCTGAGAAAATTAAGAAAAAATGTATGTTTAAATTGTTGAGGAAGGCCTTAATGTAATTAACCAGTATTTGCATAGCCATTATAACATGTAAACAGGCCTGAAGTAGGATGGAGCCCATTAGTGCGACACTTTTTCTTTTGTAATTCCTTGCAACAGTGAAGGACCCGAGTCCAGTTTTGAACAGCAAAATGGAGAGTTATTATAAATACATAGGCCATTGTTTCTTTTTATTAGGGCAATGATTCCTAAACAGTAATCCACATGGTGTCCCTGGGGGACTGCATTGATTGATCATCTTCAGGAAAGAGTGAAATCAAAGAGCAGCCAATCAAAGAGCAGGGGAAAGGCCTTTTGGTGGAAACCTTTGTTTTGCTTCCTGAAAGATGTTGGGCCTGAAATGTCAGATGCATTCAAGAAAATGGTTTTTGGGCAGCAGACGGGGCAGGTTGACCCCCATAAGCCTTAGACTGTGTTACAAATGTTTAAAATGGTGTTCTTGCATTTACATGCTGGACTGCAAAGAAAAATGGCAGCACAGTGTTTCACATTTTGATATCAGTGTAGAAGTTCGCATAAAGAAAAGGTTGGGAAATACTATATTAGGTTGTTCAGTGAAGTCACTCTAAGGTGAAATTCAAAGATAATAGCTTTCTTCTGTAATTGTTTAATAAATGTGTGAGGACAAGGAGCACACTATTTTCAACTCCCTCTGACCTTCAATTTCTTGCTACCACTTCTCTTTAGACAATATTCTCTTTAGAAAGTCACCCTTTTGTATAAAGAGTGATGAAAATTATAATGGAGGTGATGCCCTCCACTCACATATGTGTTCAACACACAATTCAACATGAATGCATCTGTTCTGAAAATATAACAGATGTTGCATCTCTAGAAGAGATATACTGACATAATGTTATTCCAATATATAAACAAGGTGCCTCACTAGTGTGGATTCCTAATGCCATTCTGGTATAGTGGTTACAGTTTTAGATCAGGACTTAGGAGACCCAGTTTCAAGTCCTCACTGAGCCATGAATATAGTGGACCCTTGGTATACACGGGGGATCTGTTCTGGACCTCCACCCCTACCCCCCAGTGTATGGCAAAATACGCGGGACCTCAAGTCTCTTTATTTGTTATGGTCGAGCGCTCTTGTGTGCAGCGTTGTGCATGTGCTGTGAGGGTGTACATCATTTTAATGGCTGGGGCTTGCCATCTGCGTAAGCTTGAGTCCGTGGATGGCGAGCCTGCATACGGCGCGGGCACACTGTATTGGGCCCATCACTCTCTGTTGTTCTGACTTATGGGGTTGTTGTCAGAATAAAATGAAGAGAACAAGAAGTGTGTAGGCTGCCTTATGCCTATTGGTGAGAAATATGCAATCTTTCAGTCTGGCCTTTGTCCCGAATAGAGAAACGTATTTTTTAGATAATTGAGAATTTTTAGTATATTACAAACAAATTTGATGTGAAAATGTTTCACAACTGCATTACTAGCATCTATTACTATGGCCAGTTTTATTTTCAGTGTACGCTTGACAACTCACACCTCCCAACCTTCTCCCTACTACCATGCCCAGCAATCTGCATACCTAACCCTGAAGGTAATCAGGTCATTGGAGGCTAATTGAATGCATAATTTGAAAACAATCTTGTTGCACAGGTGACTCTGGGATTGGGATTAAGTTAACAACACTGTTGATTTACAAATCACAAAAGAATTCTGTTCACTTGTCCAGACCTGTGGGGTTTCTGTCAAGCTTGGTGCTGTAATGAGCTGTAAACACATACCTGAGCTGAGCTGCTGAGTGAGGAGATGTCATTTTTCATAACCCCCTTTGAGAGTGGACCTGTACTTGTTCAGTATTGCAAAGGGCATTCTTATATAAATACAGTTCTAGGCCCTGCACTGTACTTTGGTGTAAGCCTTGTTGACCACAGTGAAATTTATTTCTAAGTTAGTATAACTAAGAACAAATGTAGGAACAGGTGGACAGATAATTGGACTTTTTAAAACAAGAGTGAGGAAATCTTTCTAGATGTTTTGGACTCCTGACAATATGATGAGATATAAAAGATTATGGGAGTTTTAGGCTAGAATATCTGGTGAGCCATGGTTTGAAAAATGACTTATTAAGGAAATATCTAAGGTACTTTAAATATGATGAAATTGTCTTATTAAAGAAAAGTAAGCAGCTCCCAGAGGCCTTTTTTTCAGCTCACATGTCAGGCCACTGTGCTCCCCAAATTGGGGGAAGGACATTGTCATTCTTGGAGGTTAAGCCAATACCTGTCAAGAGTGGCCGACAGCAAAATCACCTTTCCCCCCCCCCCCCAGCCCCCAAATAATATTAGCTCCTAGAACAAAATTGGAAGTAGTGTTTGTTACCATTTCATTTTTACTGATAGGGGGATTCTTGGAGGTGAACATAGACTTTCTCCCATCTCCATTTCCCCACCCTTGCAGTAGTTAATGAAAATTCCTATATGGACTATAAGGAAGTGGTGGAAGTGGTACAGTGGCAAAACCATTAGACTCAAAACAAAATAAAATGTGTAGCTACCATTTTAAAAAAAGTGTCTACCTACATTCCAAACTTCAGCAGCTAAAATAACTCAAATATAATTGAAATAATTCCTAAAAATAACCATTGGATTGCAACAGCATGAGACACAGCATGCAACAATTGAAATGTGAAATTCCTCCTCTGTCATTTAGTGAGACCAAACTGCCATAACTAGAGAACTAACTAAAAATTGAAGTTATGCAAATAAAAATGATGGGTTAGAAGAAAGTTGTTCCCAGAATAAGAGTCTTAAAACTTGGAACCTCTTTTGGCAATTTTGTTTGTTTATTCATTAATTTAAAACTTGAATTTTTATTTGTATAACTCCATTTTTTAGTTAGTTCTCTAGTTATGGCAGTTTGGTAAATGAGTATTTGGCAGGGATGAAAAGCATATTGTCTGGTAGAGATCAACGAGTCTTATCATTCCAACATCTTGAACAATATACTGCTTTCTTTTGACCAAATGCATCTGAGGAAGTAGATTTTAGTCTTCGAAAGCTCATGCTGCCAACTTCTTTCTTCTAGTTAGTCTCAAAGGTGCTATAAGATTTCCCTACATACTGCTTTCTTTTGTACCTCTTGCTGCCTGCAATTTGCTACTGGTGTCTTCTCTTCCTTAGACACTTTTTGTCCTACAAAATAAATAAGAGGTATATGTGAAAACAATCTGGATCAGGACCACTGTATGGGTGGCGATAAAGAGTTACATTCCCCCAAATCTGCATCTCACGCTCTTGCTCTGGAAGACCTCCCACTGTCATTTACTTTTAAACAGCCAGTCACACAAGTGGCAAGGTTGTCTTGATTAGTTTGGTCCTAAAAATCACATACCTCAGATGAAAAAAAAGACTTAAAAGAAATGTATTAATGTAAAAATCTTGGATTTTTTTGCAGGGGAAAATAATACCGTGTTTTGGAACACAAGAAGGCATGCCTGAACCCAGACCTTAACTGAACTTTTGAATTAATTAGAGAAAATAATTGAGGGACCAAGCACAATTTCTAAGCGCACCAAAATCACTCCATAGCCATCTATAATTTAATTAAGGCTAACCTAAAATACCAGGATAATGATTCAAGGTAACACCAGAAATACAGGGTGTTTGAATGAATGAACGAATGAATGTCAGAAGGAGGAGAGGAGGAGACACCTTTCTGGTAGAACCTTTTTTCTCTTAAATCTGTAAATACAGTTCAAAGTATTTGATAGCCAAATTCTTTAGAAAGATAATAGAACAAACTGAACAGATGGCCTTTGGCCAACTTGTGGAGCAGAAGCAGAATCTTGTACATGGTATGAAATACAGCTACTGATTGTAGAGGTGAACTGTTTCAACTTCTGACTGGGATGACAGTGGCAGCTGAAGCTGACACACTGAATAGCCTACTTAGGTATCTATGGCAAAAGTGATCGAAAACAGGGGTGTTCTTGGTTTACAGTTCAGGCATCTATAGCTGAATCCTATTTATGTCCACTCAGAAATATGTCCTGATTCTTTCTGTAGGTTTACTACTTTAGTACTGCAGCCTAAAACTCTATGTAGCAGATTGGTGAGCCTACCCAAATTTTAAGATCCTCAGGGGTTTTTGCTCAGTCTTATCACCGCCAAAAGAACATTTGGTGAGGACATGAGAGAGAGCTTTCTTGGTGGCTGTTCCCAGGATATGGAATTTATTCTCAGTGGAAACTGAGTTGGCCCCCTTCTCTTTCTGCTCTCTTTCTGCAACCAAATAAAGACCTTTTCATTTAGACAGATCTTTGGAGTGTTATGGCAGAGGATTCTCTTAATGGACTATGCTGTACTCTTAACTTTTTTGCTATGCTTTAAATGTGCTTTAAACTGTTTTAAACTAGCATTTTAATAGGATTGGGTATTGTTGTTATTGTTGTTGTTGTTGTTGTTAACTACTCTGGAGTCGATCTCAACTCATGGCGACCCCATGGTTGAGACATCTCCAAGACTCCCTATCCTCCACTGCTTTGCTTGGTTTCTGTAAATTCATATTCGTGGCCTCTTTAATAGAGTTCATCCATCTAGCATGGAATCTTCCTCTCTTCTTACTTCACCTTTCCTAGCATACCCCCCCCTTTGAGCTCAATTGGGGCGGCTTACAGCGTTAAAAACCAATACATCAACTGCCCACTTCCCCCCTTAATAAGTTATTAAATCAGTTACAAGTTAAAAACAATATAAACAATATTTTAAAAAACATCAATAAACATAATAGCACATAAGGAATTGCGTTCACGTTACAATTCCTTTCAAGAGAGGCTATGAGAGGCTCCCCTAAGAGAGGGGAACTCCAAAGAAAGACTCCAGAGAAAAGGCTCCAGAGGCCGGGATTATCTATCCTGGAAAGGCCTGCCAGAAGAGATCCGTCTTGACAGCCTTTTTGAAGCTGTCTAGCGATGTCAGTTAACGGATCTCATCCGGCAGGCCGTTCCACAATTTGGGGGCGACAACAGAAAAAGCCCTCTGGGAGGTAGCTGCAAGCCTAGATTTTTGAGTCTGCAGCAAATTCCTCCCAGAGGACTGGAGTGCGTGGGGAGGATTATAAGGGAGAAGGCGGTCCCTGAGATAGTTTGGACCCAAGCCATTTAGGGCTTTAAAGGTGATAACCAACACCTTGTACTGGGCCTGGAAACTAATAGGCAGCCAGTGGAGGGACCTTAGTACCGGAGTAATATGGTCCCTCCTAGATGTTCCTGATACTAATCTGGCCGCCATGTTCTGCACTAGCTGTAGTTTCCGAACCAGGCACAAGGGTAGCCCCATGTAGAGCGCGTTACAGAAATCTAAGCATGAGGTTACCAGCGCATGAATGACAGTCTCGAGATCCCTTACTTTCAGAAAAGGGCACAGCTGGCGTATCAGCTGAAGCTGATAACAGGCTCTCCTGACTGTTGCATTTACCTGATTTATCATCAGGAGTGATGAGTCAAGGAGCACCCCCAAGCTGCGAACACAGTCACTGGAGGAGAGTGTGACCCCATCCAGGATTGGAGGTTGCAGCCCAATTCCTGGTTTTGGGGCCGCTACCGTGAGCACCTCCGTCTTGTCCGGATTCAGTTTCAATTTATTTTCCTCATCCTCATCCTTTCCAATGAGTCATGCCTTCTCATGATGTAACCAAAGTGCAACAGCCTCAGTTTGGGCATCTTGGCTTCTAGGGAAATTTCTGCCTTGGTCTGTCCTAGGACCCATTTGTTTGTCTTTTTGGCTATCCAGGGAATCCTTATCACTGTTCTCCAGCATCACATCTCAAATGAATTGATTTTCTTCCTATCCGCTTTCTTAACATTCCAGCTCTCGCATCCATACATGGTGTCCCTTTTTGGGAAAAAGGCATCACAGAAGTGAAATAATAAATAAATAAATAATAGGGAATACAGTGGTTTGTACAGTTCTAGAGTCTTAACTTTCGCACTCAGTTGTATATCTTTACATTTTAGGATCTTTTAAAGAATTGTTTTACTATTAGGTTTTTAGTCTACCACAACTGGAGGGTGGCAACTACTTTCCACTGGCAGGCAGATCTTTTCATTCAGGTAACTTTCTGGATGTAGAAAGATGGGATTTTAACAGGTGGGTACTAATTATACCATTTAAAATCTGTGGTATCCACAAGTGCTGCTGTCACTACTGTTGTCCTTATGTGTCTATGAGGAATGTGAGCTGAGCATTTGCCATTATCACTTGTATATAGAAGATGAGAATGAGCACTTGAAGGCTGGAACTTACTGGAACAACACTTACTGGAGAAACTCCCTATCCAGAATAGATGGCTCAGTTTGAGATTTGATTGTCCGTAGAGCTGCACAGCATATTTTCCATGCTTTTCTGCCTCTTTGAATGGCCAACAACTTGTCAAATCCAAACACTACTCTCCCATTCAGAACTCACCTTTCCAACATGGTGGACTGAAGTGGCCACTGGAAATTCTGCTGTTGTGCTTACCTGTCTAACCGATCCCAACTGACATGGTACCCCTTTAGATCTACTAATCTCTTTATACTTGTCTTTTTATTCTTCCTAAGCAATTCCTCCTCCTTTCCTTTCTGCCTTACCTGCTTTTTTAAAATCATTTTGGCTTTTTGTTTTTCTGTGCCATCAGCACCTCAGTTTTACTGTTACAGTACTTGACAGTAAAAATCCTTTTTAATACTGATTCTAACTCCTGATCAGAAACTTGCTGGGAAGTGGCCGACTGACCAGTGCTATTTTTATCCATTTCTTGCTAGGGGCTATTATTATTTTGAGGCTGGGGGGGGGGGGAGATGATTTTGCTATAGGCCACTCTTGACCAGTATTGGCTGAACCTCCAAGAATGACAACGCGCTCCCCCCAATTTAGGGAGCACAGTGGCCTGGCAAGAGCAATCTGACAGATGAGCGGGGAAAAAATCCTTTGGGAGCTGCTCATGTCTTACAGTTTCTGCATCCCGGTTTAGTGCTGTTAGAATTTATACCTATTTGTTGTTGATGAGGGACTGCAGTTGCTGTCATCCCATCCTGCTTTGATGATCAGAAATGTTACTATGTTCTGTGATTCACTGAATCAAAATTTATTTTCTTATTTTTTTTTCCATGTAATTGATAAGTTACCAGAAAAATGGAAACCAGTCTGGCTGTTATTTAAGAAGTGTGCTGGTCGATCCAGTGGTAACGTGATAGAGAAGAATGTAAAAATAGTTGCAACTTGCTGTCCAAAAGGGTACATGTTTTATATTTTACTGTTTAAGCATGTGCTTGAAATTTTTCAGATACACCTTATTGAAGGCATTCAGCAAACTTGGGGACACCCCACCCAGTCTATTCATGATAGGACTGTAAACCTTAGTCTTCTGGCTTGGTAAACTGGTGAACAAAAAAATAACAACAAAAAACTTTAATTGTTTCATCAGAAGAGGACAATTTTAACTGGTGGAACTGAAAGTGAAAGGCACACTCATTTGTTTTTAACTGTTTTGTTTCTGCTGTGTTATTAGTACCAGATAGGAAAAAGTATAAAAAATTGTTTTTCTTACAGTGTCACAAATATTGTAATGAATGCAACAATTAAAATTCTGCATTCCAAGCATGATCTACAATGAATTAATTGCCCCTTTCCCAACTATTGATAGTAACAAATTAATTTTTAATCCTAACAATCCAGGTTTTGGAAGTCTGACATCATAGCTTTTCCTTGTCAGTCATCTGCTGGGGAATCAGTATAACACAGGGCTTGAAAACATTAGTGCTAAAGTTAATCCATTAATATTAAAATTAATTTGAAAATTAATTTATGAATGTTAATCATTATAGTGAAAATAATAAAATTAATTTAGTGCTTTGTTTATTCATAATCTGTTAATAGCATGTTCACTTTAAGTTATGGAAAAAATCAGTTAATATTGCTAAAAATGACCACCATCTCCACTCCAGAATTATTTCCTTAAAATAATGAATTAAAGTAATATGAAAGGGTGATTTCTATTCAGCATATTAGAACGTTTTTATACAAATTTTAAAATAATAAAAAAAATTGTGGTAACAAATTGTTAGTGTAATATATTTCCAGTTATCTTGTAACTTTGTAACTCTTCTAACTTAGGGGATGAAATGGAGTTCTGCTGCCTTTTTCTACACATGGACCCTAGACATACAGTTATCTCAGGAAGGTGAACACTTGTGGGTGGGGATTTACAAAAAGTTGGTGTGGTGATTCAGAGCCATCTCAAGCTGATCAAGTAATTACTGGCACAGGGGGTGTTTGTGTTTGTTGTTGCTGTGTACTTTCAAGTCTTTTCCAACTCATGGCAACCCTAAGGGGAACCTATCAACCTATTGGGAATCAAATCCTGGTCTCCAGAGTTGTAGTCAAACTACTGTGCCACATTGACGCTTGTTGCTTGTGTGTATCACAGAAATTAACTTCATGTGACCTTGGCCAAATGAGCAGAGTGAGCGTTAAGGCCTACATGTGAATAGGAGGTAACTGTCTTCCTAGGACAGGTATACTTGGCAATTTAAGCAACCGGCATGTTGACTGTTTTCTTTGAAGCAGTTCAACATGTATATAAACAAAGCCAGCATGGTTTAGTGGTTTGAATGTTGAATTAGGGCTCTGGAAGACCTGCTTTTGAATCCTCATCCAGCCATGGAAATGTACTGGGTGACCTTGGGCAAGATCTCACCATCTCAGTGTTAAAGGTAGGCAATGGCAAAGGGCTTCTAAATAAATCTTGCCTAGATATGGTTGCCATAAGTCAGAGTTTATCTAACAGTAAATTACAAACAACATAAGTATATTTTCCAGTGAAAATTTGAATAGCTCCGAGATCCTCCTTCTAAACATTGTCCTCTTCCTCTTTCCTGGTGGCCCTGCAAACCATACTCATTTTGTGATCTATTCTTTATTTCCCTTGTTAGAGTAGAACCTTGTTCAGAAGTAGGACTCGATATGTTTCTAAACCGAGCTACCATCCTCCCCTGTAGAGTTGGCTGCAGGAAACATGCATAAGCCCACTGTCTTCCAGGTTGTTCTTTGTCCCCTTGGCTCACTCAAGTTGAACCTCCGTAGTCTTTATCCTCTTCTGTCCTGAAGCCCAATGTATCACACCCTCCAGCAATGTGATCCCCATCTCTTTCTTCCAGACTTCTTCAATAGAGTTGTGGGGAAATCTCAACTACATGTAAGAACATAAGAATCATACTGGATGAGAGTAAAGTCTGACATTCTGTTTACACAGTGACTAACCAGTTGACTGTGGAAGCTTGCCACCGGGACATGAGTGCAACTGCACTCCTCAGAGGCATGCTCTCTTTTATACTGGAGGAAATGTGTAGCCAAGCTGACAAATCACAATTGCAGGCCCTAATCTCCCTGAATTTATTTAATCTCCTTTAAAGCTGTCTAAACTGACAGCCACCACTTCGTGTGGCAATAAATTACACAGTTCAGTTATGCATTGAAGAAGTACTTTGTTTTGTCTTGTCCAGATTTTCCTACCATTTGGCTCCAGCAGATGATACTGGGTTAAATATGAGACACCGAGAAAAAATTCTCCCTATCTACTTTCTTTGCACTATGCATAATTTAATGAACTTTTCCCATACTCACTTTTTTCCTAAGCTAAACAATCCACAAACCTCTCTTCATATGGCAGTTCCTTCAGTTCCTTGGTCATTTGTCCAGTTAAAAAGCACAAAATACATCATTCAGGCTTTCAGAGCTTCACTGGCCTTTTCATTATGCAGAGTGTTAGACATCATACATGAGAAGAAAAGTGATGTTAGAGTCATAGGCCTACATTTTGTCTCAGCTGTTAATTCTGTGGTTGGTTAAAATGGTCTAGAGCAGGAGTAGGCAACCTTTTTGAGCCAGGGGCCGGGTCGCTGTCCCTCAGTCAATTGGGGTGCCGAAGCACCAAATAAATAAATAAATAAATAAAAATTAAAAATTAAAAAAAATTAAAAATATGCATGCACACTCTCTCAGCCCCAGAAAAGCCATGATGGCAACCCCCCTGTGGAGATTTTGCCATGAAAACCCCAAGAACAAGTAATAACAACAATAATCAATATAATTATGGTGGGCGGCGGTGGCAGCGGCAGTGGCAGCAGGACTGGCCTGGGGCCAGTCCAAAGGCCTCGGGGGGCCGCATCCGCGCCCCCCCCCTGGCCTTAGGTTGCCTACCCCTGGTCTAGAGGAATATCAATTACATGAGGTATTGCGTGTTTTCAGTTGATCCAGTAAAGGTATTACTGTTTTGTGTATTTTGTATGTTGTATTTTGCTGCATGGGCAATGTGGCTACTCCTCAGTATGGTTCCTTGGTCATTTGGGTTTATCTTTTCTGCGCCTTTTCTATGTCTGCAGTATTCTTTGTTAGGCACCCTGACAGAACTACACACAGTACTCCAGGTGTGGATTTGTACGGGGTAGTACCATAATGGAAAGCCAGCATAGTGTAATAATTTCAGCATTGGACTATGGACTTTATCACACGGGAGGTTTACCATCAGTAAATTGGCATTAAATCATTCAAAATTGTCCAAAACGTGTGATTGGTGTTCACACCCCTGTGTGCTTCTCCCATCAGTAAAGCGTCATGGAGGCGTCCCTGCTTGCTTCTCCCGTCGGTAAAGCTTCATGGAGCTGTCATTTGGCAATAATGGGAACTTCTGTTATTGCCAAATGGTGGCTCCATGTACGCTTTACTGACAGGACAAGCGAGGAGGGATGCCTCCATGATGCTTTACTGACGGGAGAAGCGTGCAGAGGTGTGAACACCGATTGCGTGTTTTGGTCAGTTTTGGATGATTTAATGCCAATTTACTGATGGTGAGCCTCCCGTGTGATAAAGTCCTATAACTCTGGAGGCCAGGGTTTGAATCCCAAGGCAACCATGGAAATCCACTGGGTGATCTTGAGGAAGTCATACTTTTCTCAGCCTAACAAGAAGGAAAAGGCAAACCCCTTTGCCAAGAAACTCCCCTAATAGGTTTGTGTTAGAGTCGCCATAAGTTGGAAATGAGTTGAAGGCATACAAAATCAACAACAACAACAATGTATCATACTGACAGTTGTGCTTTTAATTGCCAAAAGGTAATTCTGCATGTTGGTAGATGCTGTTGCTGTGTGCAAAGAATATGCATTCCTTGGAAATGTAATTTGAGAATGATTTAAGGAATGTGACAGAAGCTTGAACAAAACTAGATGGTTCTGCCTTGGATCATATGAACCTTTTCCTTCCCTCCACTTCTCAAGTACAATCCTATCACTTGACTGTAAATACAGTGGTATGCATCAGATAATGTTCAAGGTTACAACTCATGTTTTCTCCTGAAAGGAAATAACCATCTTGTAATTATGTCTTTGTCCGGACTTGTTCTCCACTCCCATACCTACCCCTTGGAATGAGGTTGGCAATCTGCCTTTATAGACTGTACAAACTCAAGAACTCAGCTTTCTGTTTTTAAAAGTGAAATAAGGAGGGAAGCTCTTAGATTGTGTAATGTAGTGGTTAATGTTTTGGTGCTGGACTGGAAAGGCTTGAATTTACATCTCCAGATAGCTACAAGGCCTAACCTTTGGACAGCAAATCTTTGCTTACTTTGTTAACACTCGAAGGGTAATATTCTCTGCGAAGTAAGATGCTAGATCTGCTAGATGGAGGCAGACTGTTGAAGGACATTTGCAAAAAGAGGTGCACAGAAACACTGTGGTTTGGTGTTTTGTTTTTGTGCAGAACCATGGAGGAATTGCACAAGTTAATTTTACACATACACAAACTTGCGGCGATTCACGATTTTTACCAAGACACCTTTTTTCTTTTATAATGAGAAAAATGTTGATTACTCTTTATATCTCTGTGGACGAGTTCCTACTTGTCAACACAGTCTACATTATAGTGATATTGTAAGACTAAAGAGGGGATACTGTATGTGGCAGTCTGAGCTTTGAGGAGGGGAAAGTAAAAATGTGATATGTAAACAAGGATGTTGTAAGGTCTGGAAGCCAAGACCCATGAGGGAACAGTTGAGGAAGTTTGGTATGTTTAACCTGAAGAAGAGATGATATGACAGTAATCTTCAAATATCTGAAGGGCTGTCATGTGGAAGACAGAGCAAGCTTGCTAGTGTTCTGCTTCTCAAGAGAGTAGGACCTGAACCAATGGTTTCAAATGACTAGAAAGCAGGTAGGGAAGATCTTTTCAACAATGGAAAATTGATAGACTGTCCTTCATTTGAGACTTTTAAGTAGAGTTGCATGGCTACCACTTTATCTGTTGATGTTCTGCTTTGATGAAGTTGGAACAGCTGGTCCCCTGCCCCAATTCTTTTTAACTCAAAACAGAGATGATCATGTGTGTGTGTGTGTGTTTGTGTGTGTGTATAAGAGATATAATCCCATCCCAGGTGTGAAGTTCTAGCCCAACTTCCAAGCACTTGAGGAAAAGATTTAGAAATAAATATAGAAAAATGATGAGCGTCCATGTGGACTAAAGCTCCATTTAAATCTGCATCTTCTGTTTATTGTAAACTCTGTTTAAAAGATGGCATCTTACCCCTATACATTTAAGGTGCATGAAGCTTAATGCGAAAGGCACTTGTTCATGAGGGTGCAAAGAGGTTGGTACATATATTAATCTTTGGTGGAAATGCCCAGATATAGTGAAAGTTTGATCAGATATATTCTCTGAAATCACTAAAATCAGGAGCCAGACAGTCCCTGTGATACCAGCAATTGCTCTTTTATCAGCCTTTCCCAAGCATCATAAACACAAAAATCTTATTATATTCCTATGACAAGCAACAAGATTAGAAATTGTCTCAGTATAGAAAGATCTTAGCTCATTAAATCAGTAGCACATGCATATCTGGAATATTGCGTTTATGGAAAAACTAACAGTACAAGTAAAGGTTATTTAAAATGAATTTTATTAGATAATTTCCATATTTTGACTGTGCTGACAATAATTCTGATGTTGTTTGACCTTGAAGGTCCAACACAAATTTGTTGTGATATGTTCAGGGACCCATTTGTTTGTCTTTCTGATTATCTGGGGTAGTATCCTTGTCACTACTTTAGCACCACATCTCAAATGAATTTATTTTCTTTTGGTCAGCTTTCTTCACTGTCCAGCTCTCACACCCGTACATAATAATAGGGAATATGATGGTTTGGACAATTCTGACTTTATTGCTCAGTTGTATATCTTTACTCTATAGGATCTTGTCTAGTTCTTTCATGGCTGCTCTTCCCATTCCTAGTCTTCTTGACTGCAATCCTCATTCCTATCAATGTTTGGTCCAGGAATTCTTTTACTATTTTGATTTCCTCATTGTCTAAGTTGAACTTATGTAGATCCTCTGTGGTTATTATTTTTGTTTTCTTTATGTTCACTTGGAATCCTGCTCTCATACGTTCCCACAGACTTCTCACATTACAAGAGTATAACAGCAAGTCTTAACATCCATGTGTTCCTGGCTTTATCTTTTCTTCTTGTGAATGTCCTGACTCCAAGGTCTTAAAAAATAAATACTCTAGCAAAACTCTTCAGCCTTTTTGAAGCACACAGCACTGCTCTTTCTGTATAAACAGTGAGCATTTGACATGGTTTGTTATAGTACAAGCTGGAGAATTAAGGTTTGATTGGAACTTTGGTGCTGTCTAGTGGCAGGTTTCTGTATCTCTTTCTTTCAGTGTCAGTCACCTTTGTTAAATCCAAAACATGACTTGGTTAAAAAAAAAAAAGAGAGAAAGAACAGATACAGAGCTGTTTTATCTTTCAGACATTTAGCCTTATGGTTGAAGTAGTGCAAGAACAATATTAAAATTTTAAAATAAAAATAGCTTCAAAAATTCAGTTGATTATTGCAATATATCTTCATGGAGGGTTGAGCATATGGTTTTAATTCTGTGATTGTTACAAAGAGTTTGTTGGATTTTGCTATAATGTTAAAAACAACAATAACCAAACAAACCTGAAGGAAAAGTAATTTAAATCTCAGAATAATTTCCGAGCCATCATGCACCTGAATTCAGTGGAATTTACTTTTGGGTGAACATAGATTGAGCATAGTTTTGCTAATGCGAGCAGAGTGAATTATTTGGCATATGTCAGCTTTGTTTAGTTTGTTGCTAAATCTGAAGCTTGTACATATAGTGCCTTCAATAAATTAAGGAAACTGTAATTTTTATAAGTACTTACTAAGGTAGTTTTGAATCATTTGTAAAGCCTGCATCGTACTAGAGTTAATCTAGTTAATCCCAACTAGAGTAGACCAGTTACATCAGTGGAATTTCATAAGTGTTGATTTGCCAAGTTTTCATTGATTCAGCAGAAGTACTCTAGTTGTGTCTAACACTCATATTTAGAATAAAATCTTTACATTTTTGTATATTTAAACAGAGGTGCCTTTTTAGCTGATTTCAAATATATGTAATCAGTCCAACTGATTAACAGCGTAATCCTATACATGTCTATTCCACAGGAACACTAATTGATTTTATTGGGAATGCTTCCAGTTAAGTGGGGTTTAACCTGTCCCTTTGTAAAATGCTAAACCGCTCATGCAAGTAGACCACTTCAGCGAGCAGCTGGCTAACAGAATGTATACACAGCTGTTATTTATGGTGCTGCTGTTTGATAGTACTACAAGGCTGGTGGCAATGGAACAAAAACCAAAACAATAAAAAGGTCTCCATAGGTATATACATTGCAGAGTTCATAAACGGCATGACCAGTGAGATTCCAAAACTTAAATGCAAATGGGGTTTACAGGTTCAAAGCACCAGGACTTTTTCCTTAGCATGGTAGTTACAACATCTGTTCTGCCACTCCTGACTTCCCTGTTCCCTCTGAAATTAATTGCAGTCCTCACACAGTATCCAGTGTGTGTAGAGTTTTTCAGAAACTATATACAGTTGCCCCTCTGTTTTCACGAGGGATCCGTTCTGGACACACACACCCTGTGAAACTGGAAAACTGCAAATATTCAAGCCCCATTGGCTTGAATGGTTGTGCTTCAGGTGTGTGCCATTTTATCCCTCCCCACTTGCTGGTCCGCAAAGGACTGAGACCACAGACTCGAAGTCCATGAACCGGGAGGGACAACTGTATTGTTGTGATCTAGCTATTAATACACAAAGCATTCTGGTGTGGTGTGATTTGATGTTGAATTGGTAATTAAGACTCATTGGCTTTGCAAAAGACTTGCTCCTGGGGGAGATGAAGAATGCTAGATGTTGTTCATTTTGTGGGCACAGCTGCCTACGTTTTTAGACTCTCTTTGGGGTGATAGCTATGGAACGAAGAGCCCAAAATTTACCCTTAAATTACTGCATAAAGATATGTACTTACAGTACAGTCTGCAAACCACAGAGTAAAATTTCTGTTTCATGACAAAGCACATCATCCTTGGTTTTCTGTGCAAAATTGTACAAACATAAATAGTACAACTGTGTTTGTATAGATTTCATCTCTCCTCAATCTCTTTGTTTTACCAGAGGGGAGAATAGGTGAGTCCAATATATGAGCTGTCAGTTTCATTTTGTTGTATTTCTTGTTTACAGATATCAGTATTACCTGCAGGTAAAAAAGGATGTTCTTGATGGACGATTGCGATCTTCATTTGAGCAAGGGATAAGGTTAGCTGCACTGGCAGTTCAAGGTATGGTGAGCACACCTGCTAACTCTTTCTTCTCTTATCTGCTTATTTAACCATAACAGGAATACATTCCAGCTGGAGATGGCAACTGCTCAGCATGAACATTGACATGATTCTTAATATTTCAGATGAAAGTCACTGATTTAAATTATTTAAAAATATGATACTATATAATTTGGAAATAGAAGTGGCATGTACATGGGAATAATGTTATAAAGGTTTAAAATGGATTTTATCATCTTACGTGAAGTTTCTCAGGGTCTTGCATGAAGATTAAACTGAGCTCTTTTAAACTCAGTGGATAAAATATTAAATGCATGTGTGGGAGTGTCCATACAGAGAGAGAAAGAGAGAATATATTTTGGAACTGTTTGTATTCTCTTGTTAAATTTTTTTAACACCTTGGTATGTGGAATGATTTTTAAAAAGCATGTACAACTTTCAATTTGTTCATATTCTTTAGTTTAGGGGTAAGCATGCATTAATGGTGTGAAACAAAATGAAACAGCATTTTTGGCACCCAGTAATAACATTAAATTGTTCTGAAAGGTTTGCAACACTATTTGAGTGGAGTAATTTATGAGGGGAATTTCCAGCACCTTGAGAATCTTTTCAGCAGTGTTTGATGTTATTTTATGGAATAAAAGCTCTTGGACATTTTCTTTCTCCCTCAAATGATGTAGCTTAAAAACAGGAAAATAGGCAAGACATTCATAAAAAATGTTGTAGCCTTCAGGAAATACTTTTGACTTCATACTCTTATTTGAAAACATGGAAAAATGAAAACATTTATTTACATGCTCATTGTATTTAATTGCAAGTGATACGTAGCCAATAATACTTTGGTAGACATCACAAAGAAATGAATTGTACAGCCTTTGATTCTTTAGTGAATGAACTTTGTTTCTAGACGTCACTTAATAGTTTTTACTATGTTCAGAGAGGGCACTGTAAATAGAGTTCCCATATCACTTACTTAGGATGGCACAGGATTTGAAGTGAATGAAAAGTGAGAACTCCCTATTTCCTTTGGCCATTTAAAAGTCTAGGTTCATTTCAAGAAGGAACTAACAACAGGTCTAGTAATTTCCTGGAGGAAATGATGTTCCCCAACTAAGGAGAAACCATGTGGAGACTTTCTGGGAATCTTGCCTGTTGTTTTCTTACCCGACCCACAGGTGAAGATCTTTGTTCTTTTAGAGAAGAAAGGCTGTAGTTTAACTAAACTGGATTTCTAAGCTTTCAGCAGAAACACTTGAAAAGAGCCCTTAGTTTTTAGGGTAAGATGGAGATGGCTTCCATAGCAGTCAATAGAGCTTGGAAATGTTCCTTCATATAATGCAACTCCCAGAATCCTCCAGCTGTCTAGAAGTTCTTGGGAGCTAAAGTACAAAAATAGTGCCTTTCCCAAGTTGCATATTTAATTGGCACTCCCAGATTGCAGCTAACTGAACATAAGGCCTTTGCAGGCTGCTAGAAATAGTGAAAATTGAGTCCACTTTAACTGTCCTGGCTCAGTGCTAGGGAATCATGGGAATTGTATTTTTTTCTGAGACATTGAGCCTTCTCTGTCAGAGAACTCTGGTGTCGCAATAAACTACAGTTCCCATGATTCCCTAGCACTGAGTCAGGGCAGTTAAAGTGGACTCAATTTGCACTATTTATGGCAGTTTGTAAAGGCCCATAGCCCACCATTCATATACTTTGGCCTGTGAGCAGCTTACCAGCCCCCATTTATGCTTTCCAAGGCATGACAGCACAAACTAAAGGGTTGTCATGCTCTTGGTGAGCTGTGTTTCCCTTGGTAGGTCATAATTTTAGTGGGCCTAATATAGATGGTTTGTGTGGGGTAGGTGGGTGGGCAGGTAGAAAGGCAGATGTGTCATAAGGAAGGGAGATAGATGGAATTTAGTGGTGCGTAGGACAGGATCCTCTGGACTGCCAGCCTTAACAGGCCCATGGAGGTACCACCCAGCCCTGTCACTAATCAGAAATACTGTGGATTCATTTCTTGGTTTTGTTCCAAGAGGGGAGAGGAGAAATGAAGCAGCACAATGTCAATAAGCACCTTATTATTTGTCCCCCTTACCCATTCAAGGATGGTGAAGGAACAGTGGAACCAGTCCTCTATCCAACCATCAGGTGGAAAAGATCCTTCTGTTTGGGTTTTTTGGGGCTGTGAGGCTGTGTTCTAGAAGAATTTCTTCCTGACGTTTTGCCTGCATCTGTGGCTGACATCTTCAGAGAATGGTGGCATGGAAGTTCTCTGAAGATGCCAGACACAGATGCAGGCAAAATGTCAGGAAGAAATTCTTCTAGAACATAACTTTACAGCCCAGAAAGCCCACATAAAACCTGTAAAAGCCTTCGATTTTTCCGGCCTCACCTGGAATACTGTGTCCAGTTCTGGGCACCACAATTCAAAAAGGATGTGGAGAAATTGGAGCGTGTCCAAAGGAGGGCAACTAAAATGGTGAAGGGTCTGGAAACCAAGCCCTATGAGGAACGACTTAGGGAGCTGGGGAGGTTTAGACTGGAGAACAGAAGGTTGAGAGGTGATATGATAGCCGTGTTTAAATATTTGAAGGGATGTCATATCGAGGAGGGAACAAGCTTGTTTTCTGCTGCTCCAGAGACTAGGACCCGAAACAATGGATGCAAGCTGCAAGAAAAGAGATTCCACCTCAACATTAGGAGGAACTTCCTGACAGTAAGGGCGGTTCGACAGTGGAACACACTCCCTCGGAGAGTAGTGGAGTCTCCTTCCTTGGAGGTCTTTAAGCAGAGGCTGGATGGCCATCTGTCGGGGATGCTTTGATTGGGAGTTCCTGCATGGCAGGGGGTTGGACTGGATGGCCCTTGTGGTCTCTTCCAACTCTATGATTCTATGATTCTATGATTTCACATCCTTCTGTTTCTTTGACTGGGGTCAGAATAACATCAGTCAGTGTGGCCATGCCTCCTGACATTATCTGACATATGGCGGGAAGAGAGATCCAGACCCCTTCCCTGGTTGTTGTTACCCAGTCATGCTGTAGCTCAAGCACACCTATACAGTTGCACTTAGGTATAGATAATCTACATACTTCTCGTACTTCAGTAGGGACTGTTTCCCAGGAAGTGACATCATTACATTTGTGGATCATTGCTTTTCCACAATGTTTTTGGAATAATATTTGGTAAAACCATAACATCCATCACTCTTTGTTACAATGGTCTCTCTGGCTTGACAACTACTTTAGGTTTTTATAAGCCTAAAGTTTGAGACATTGCTTTCATATTTATATTAACCATACCAGTTTGCAGCACAATAATATCTGTGTAAAGTGAATTAATGTGTTTTGTCTTCTTTCTCCCACTGCTGCCATCCAGCTGATTTTGGGGACTACCATCAGTTTGAATCTCATGATTTTCTCCGGGAATATGTTTTATTTCCTATGGTGAGTCAATAATCTCCAACCATTTTTATCACTGCTTTTATATGCAATTTTTTCTTGCTTCATGACTGGTTTTCTTGATAGGTCAGTAAAACTTTATTCCTTCCTAGAGATAGGAAGGTCTTGAAAAATACTGGAAAAATTTGAGGGAGAAGGTCACTTTGAGTCCCGTTTGGAAGAAAGGACGGATACAAATCAAATCAATAAATAAGCTGTAAGAAACTGTAAAAGGAACTATGGAATATTTTCTTTTCTAATCAGGAATGAAATGTTTAAGACAAGGTCTTTACTAATTTAAAAGCTGTATGAGAGAAACTCTTTTAATTTAAGACTATATACAGTATCAGATAATTGCAATACCTAGTCTTGGTTTTCTTTCCTTGGTTCTTTTTATGGGAATGAATGTGTTATGTCTGCTTCACATTATGGAGACAAAATAATTATTTTTCTTCTACTAATGTTGATAATTTCTTCTGTTTTTCTTGTTTTGGTTTTTGCCAGCTTCACAAAACCAAAGAGGTTCTTCATAGTTTAAACATTCCCTACAGTTCAAGACCTTGTGGCTACAGTTATACAGTTAGGGATTCTGTTGGTGTACCACCCATTCCACTGCACAACAATGTCCCTGACTGAACTGGCTGAGTTAGGGCCTTTACAGACTGCCAGAAATAATGCAGCTTGAGGCCACTTTAACTGTCCTGGCTCAGTGCTAGGGAATCATGGGAATTGTATTTTTTTCTGGGACATTGAGCCTTCTCTGCCAGAGAGCTCTGGTGCCACAGTAAACTACAGTTCCCATGATGCCTTAGCACTGAACCAGGACAGTTAAATTGGCCTCAAGCTGCATTATTTCTGGCAGTCTGTAAAGGCCCTTAGCCTCTGCAGTGGTGTTGGAATCCCTCAGTTTGTTGTCTTCAACATCCATGCAGGGGGACTTCAACTCTGACTGCTCTATCAGGATCAACATGCCTGCCACGACAACCATGGAGCTGTCCCAAGTAATATCTAGGGCCACACTCTGAACCTGGTTTTCTGTTCTGGGCAGGATGACAGTGATCAGGGAGTGGAGTTCCATTGTCATGGACTGATCCCTAGCTGGTAGGGTTTAGACTCACTGGGACTTAGAGTCTCTGCAGGGATGTGAGGCCAATTAAGATGGTCTGCCCCAGCAGGCTTATGGATCCGGATGGATTCCTGGTGGCTCTTGGGGAGTTGACAAATGATCCTGTCGAAGCCCTGACAGATCTCTGGAATAGGGAAATGGCCAGAGTAGACACGATTGCTCTAAGTGTCCCCTCCCACGAAGTGGAGTCAAACATGCCCCTGGTTCACTAGGGAGCTGGCGGTGATGAAACAAGTGGAACAGAGATTAGAGTGACAATGGCAGAAGACTCGGAGTGAGTCTGACCGAAAATGAGCTAGGGCCCATTGGAAGGCCTATGCCAAGGCAATGGAGGCAGCAAATAAATTATACTTCTCTGCCACCATTGCATCTGCACAGTGTCGTCCAGCGGAGCTGTTCTGAGTGTTCAGGGGCCTTCTACATTCTGTCCCCCAAGAAGAAAACAAAGACCATCCAACAGCTCTCTGTGAAGAATTCGCGAGACACTTTGCAAACAATATTGCTCGGATTCACTCTGACTTGGATGCTGTAGTTGACACAGGTCCAGTGGATGTAATCTTGGCACCTGCTTGTCCTGCATTGTTGGATGAGTTTCAGTTTGTGCAGCCTGAGGATGTGGAAAGGATCCTTAGAGAAGTGAGGGCCACCATGTGTATACTGGATCCTTGCCCTTCCTGGCCTTCGAAAGCAGCCAGAGAGGGGCTGAACGAGTGGGTAAGGGGAGTGACAAATGCCTCACTGCAGAAGGCATATTTCCATCCTGCCTAAAGGAGGCTGCGGTTAGGCCGTTACTGAAAAAGACCACCCTGCATTCCACTATTTTGGATAATTATAGGCCAGTCTCTAATATTCCATTCTTGGTCAAGGTTCTGGAGCGAGTAGTGGCCTCTCATGTTATCTAGATTATCTGGTTTATCCGGATTATCTAGATCCATTTCAGTCTGGCTTCAGACCTGGCTATGGGACGGAGACTGCTTTGGTCGCTTTGGTAGATGACCTATGCAGGGAACTGGACAGGGTGTGTGTGTCCCTGTTGGTCCTGCAACTGGATCTCTTAGTAGCGTTCGATACCATCAACCATGGTATCTTTCTGGGTTGCCTTTCTGGAATGGGACTTGGGGGCACTTTATGCAGTGGGTTTCGGTCTTTCTTGGAGGGGCAAACTCAGAAGGTGGTATTGGTGTTCAGCTCCTTGGCCATTGGATTAATGGGGGCCCTCAAGGTTCTGCTCTGTCCCCCATATTATTCAACATCTACATGAAACCGCTGGGAGAGGTCATCTGGAGTTTTGGGGTGCGGCGTCACCAGTATGCAGATGACACTCAACTCTATCTCCTTCCCATCTGATTCCAAGGAAGCTGTCTCTGTACTGAACCATGTGTGCTGTCAGTAATGGACTGGATGAGGGCAAACAAATTGAAGCTTAATCCAGATAAGACAGTGCTACTGATCAGTTGTAAGGCAGGTCAGGGAATAGGGATTCAGCCTGTGCTGGATGGGGTTACACTCCCCCTGAAATCTCAGATTGCAGTTTGGGTGTGCTACTAGACTCTACTCTGAGCCTGGATGCCCAGGTCTCAGCAATGGCCAGGAGTGCATTTGCACAGCTTAAAAGCACAAGCTGTGCCGATTCCTTGAGACATCAGATCTGGCTATGGTGACATATGCCTTGATTACATCCCATTTGGACTACTGCAATGCACTCTACGTGGGGCTGCCTTTGGAAGGTGTCTGGAAACTTCAGCGAGTTCAAAATGCAGCAGCCAGAATGCTGACCAGGGCCAGTTACAGGGAGCATATAACTCCCTTGTTTAAACGCTTTCATTGGCTACCTGTTCGTTTCCAGGCACAATTCAAAATGCTGGTCATGACCTATAACGTCCTACATGGTTTGGGTCCAGACTATTTGAGAGATCGTATCTCCCCATACGAACCTGCGAGAGCCCTAAGATCTGCAGGAGAAGGCTTTCTCTTGGTCCCACCAAGATCACAGGCTGACCTGGTGAGGACACGAGAGAGAGCCTTATCGGTGGCTTTGGAATGCTCTTCCACAGGAGGCTAAACTGGCCCTCTCCCTCTGGCCTTTCTCTGGAAGGTAAAGACATTCCTATGCAGGCAGGTTTTTTGAAGTCATGCAAGCCACGTTCTATTTATGGGGGTGGGTGGGTTGTTGTTTTAGATTATATTTTTAACTTTTGTATATTTAATATGATTTTATATTGGATATATGTTAATTGTTTTGAATTTTATTGCCATTTTAAATCTTTTGTCTGTGAGCCACCTTGGGTCCCTCCGGGGAGAAAGGCTGCATATAAATGAAATAAATAAATAAAAATAAATAAATAAATAAATAAAATACAGTTGTAACAAAAATTAAAGTTTTAAATAAGTTAAAAATTTTATTATATTCTAAATAATCTGTACTTTTAAAATATTAAGACATGATAATTTTATAGTAAACCAAGTTATATATGTTGCATTTTAAATTTCTCATTCAATGTTTGAAAGGTGCTAATATCGCATGTTTTCATTCCCCCATCAAAAAAGTCCCACTCCATCCCCACTGAAAAAAGGTTTTCCCTGTCTTCAAAGTATCAGGAAATGTATAGTCCTTCCTTCAGAAATGATATGAGTAATGTTTAAATTCAATGAGATTACATGCATTTACTTCCCTTACATTTCTTTTATCTGCTTGGGAATTCCTATCTGCATGATATTCTCCCCGATACCATTTTTAGGTTGTATTAAACCTACCTGAGCCCTAGCTCAGTGGTATGCTCATATGCTACTAGGTGAAAAGTAACTTCTAATTTGTCCCCAGGACATAACTGAAAGGCAACACACACCTCCAAAAGAAACCTCGCTTCATGCATTAGTGGCCCTACCACAAATTTCATGGACAGTATAAGATGTCCCTGTACAGAATGCACTGTATATTCTAGTAGCTTGTTCATCGTGAAGCCCAAATTTGGCTTATAATTAAATACATTTTCATAATACAGAATAATGAACATTGTAAGCATATATAATTTCCCCTACACATTCAGTACTTTAAATTAGCGAGTTAAACATGATACTAATGAGACCTTAGCAAAAATTTTCAAGGTCAGTAGTCTAAGAACTGATAGTTCAGTTCTGTTATATAGTTGACAATTAGTATGAAGGGAAGTTTCGATATCCCCACAAAATTATTGCATTCTTTGTTACAACAGTATCTTGATGTTCTCTTATGAAACTCTGTGTGTCATTAAACTTTCCATGCAGGGGCCTGGCAAATTTGCAAATGACAGGAACCTGCCTAAATTTACCCAATGAACAGGAAAAGTCAGCATGACACTCTGTCTAGAATGTTGGGCTTTGATGTAGAAGAGGACCGAGATTCACACTCCTGCAGACATTGGGCTTGTTGTCTTATTCCTAACTTTAACCTACCCAGGGATCTCTTGAGAAGCTGAAATAATGCTATGAGCCTATGACATTATCATCTTCAATAACAGCGACAATAAAACCAATCACTTTAATAACAAAATGTATATTTGAGCCAGTGTTTCCCATTTTCAAGTTCGACATTCTAGTCTTTCAGCCTATCTTGTTACTGTGTAAAGTTGGTCTACTGGAGAGTGTTAAGGTGTCTGAGCGAACTGGTATACTTAATTAACTAATACCTAGTTCTTATTAGCTACATGGATTTTGCTTGGGGTGGGAGAAATACAGAGTTGGTGTGCTTGGGAACTCCTGGAGAGGGTTGCTGCATTGGGACTGTGTTTGATCTTGTGCAGCTACAATATGTGTCAAACAACATTTTTTTCAACAGTGGAAAGAACAAAGTTATGTACACAGAACGCCTTGCAGGTGTGTAGCTGTGTACAGACACGTACCATGCAATTTTTCATTAGCACGCTACCTCTTTTACATTTTTCAGTGTCAGGAACAAATATTATGGGGAGGCCTCCGGTGAATAAAAAGTAAGACAGTTTGGTTAAGTATAAATACACATAGCCTTGAGGCATTCCAGACAGAGTGTGTGCTAGTGCTTATTTTTATGAGTACTAAGCTTTGAAATTAGGAGTAGAGTTCATTCGTACTATTGTACCAAATTATTTAAAAAGATTTTATCCCATTGTACCGCCCTGAACACACCCAAAAATCTGATTTTGGAAGCAAAGTAGGGTTGGATGGGAGATCACCAGGGATCTCCACATAAGGGTAGAAAAGAGTCCTGCCTTGAAGCCTGGAGAACCACTGCCAGGCCATGTTGACTAGGCTAGATGAGCCAGTGATCAGACTCACTATAAGGAAGTTTCCATTTGAAAAAATAGGTCCCCCCACCATACAGGTTGAGTATCCCTTAACTGGAATTCTGAATAGTCTGCAAAATCAAAAATTGTCCACATGACTGGCTGAGATAGTGACACTTTTACTTTCTGATGGTTCAGTGTACACAAACTTTGTTTCCTGCACAAAATTATTAAAAATATTATGTATAAAATTACCTCCAGACTATGTCTATAAAATATATATGAAACATAAATGAATTTCATGTTTAGATTTGGGCCCCACCTCCAAGATATCTCATTATGTATACACAAATATTAGCAAGTAGCGAGTACATTTCTATACCACTTATCAGTGCACTTAAGCACTCCCTAAGTGGTTTACAATGTGTAAGCTAATTGCCCCCAACAAGCTGGGTACTCATTTTAGCAACCTATGGAAGGATGCAAGGCTGAGTGGACCTTGAAGTCCCTGGGATCGAAATCAAAACCTTGTGGCTGTAAATGGCTGCAGTACAGGCATTTATCCACTGTGCCACCAGGGTTCGCTAATATTTTTGAGAATCCCCAAATATTTCAGAATCCCCAAAAATCCAAAACACTTTTTGTCCCAAGCATTTCATGTAAGAGAGACTCAACCTTTAGCTGTACAGTAGAAGTATATTGTATTTCTCATTTTAAAATGTTTGCCTAGCAAAAGCTTTGGATTGCAGAATAAAAGCAAAACCCAGTTTCTACTCCCAACTAGACTTGAGCCACTGAACCAGTGAAACTTACATAAGTGTGAAGTCGAAGGCTTTCATGGCCAGCATCCATAGTTTTTTGTGGGTTTTTCGGGCTGTGTGGCCATGTTCTAGAAGAGTTTCTTTCTGATGTTTCGCCAGCATCTGTGGCTAGCATCTTCAGAGAATATTGGAATGGAAGAGAGTGGATATATGTATATACTGTGAGACCCTGGGTAGAGAGGAGTGGTTCCCATGTAAACTGTGTATTGTTCTGTTGTTGAAGGCAGGGCCTCAGGATGGCAAACGAGGATTAGTGTCTGCTAATTGGTGATCATTGTCTGCTGGGAAAGCCCCTGACCTGGTTGGTTTCTCATTTGCATTTGCTGAGTGCTGATTTTTCTGTTTTGCAGGACTGGTAGCCAAACTTTGTTTACTTTAAGGGTTTCTTCTTTCTTGTTGAAGTTGTCCAAGTTTTTGTGGATTTTGATGGCTTCCCTGTGCATTCTGACCTGATAGTTGTTGGCATGGTCCAGAATTTCATTGTTTTCAAACAGCATTTTATGCCCAGGATGGTTTATAATGCGTTCTGCTAATGCTGATTTTTCTGGCTGACCCAGTCTGCAGTGTCTCTCTGAAATTCTGGACCATGCCAACAACTACCAATATAGGAAAGAAGAGGCCCTGCCACCCTGAGGCCCTGTCATTAACAACAGAACAATACACAGTTTACATGGGAACCACTCCTCCCTACCCAGGGTCTCACAATATAAATCGACTCTCTTCCATTTCAGTATTCTCTGAAGATGCCAGCCACAGATGCTGGCAAAACGTCAGAAAGAAACTCTTCTAGAACAGGACCACACAGCCTGAAAAACCCACATGAAAAACCCACAAAAACTCACCCAAGTGCTAACTTACCATTCAGCAAATAATTCAATGGATGTACTCTGGTTGAGACTAATATTCCGTCTTTTGCATTCTTATTCCTTTGTCTTGTTTGCCTTCTCCTACTGTTATCATTTACACAAATACACACAGATATATAACTATAAAAATCTTTCTCTTTACTTTGGTGCCCCTCTTCCTTTCTCCCCTTTCTCTCTTGATTTTATGGCCTTTACTTCCCTCTTTACATTTTTTTTCTTCTTGTGTATGGAAACTTTCACTTTCTGGCACACACTCTGAATGCCTTTTTTGTCTGTTGGAGAGGCACATTGTAGAAAAGTGTGCCATTTGCAGGGGCTTTTCAGCAAAAACCCTGAAGAATTAGGCCCAAAGGTTGAAGCTCCCATGTTGCGAGAAATCTCTTCAGGTCATGGATCAAGCCACTTCGAATCAGTCACTGTTTCTGACATCAACTACTGTTTGTAAGTCTTGTAAATCAAAGTTGGCATCAGTATCAATACCAGCTTTGGTATCAACAGTTTCTGTACCTCCAGCGAGCACCTGGGTATTGATATCTCCAGCAGTTTCTTTGATACTTACTCCTTCTGTTGCATTATTGGTGTCAGCCTGTCTTGCTTCACAGTCTACTGCAGTGCCAGTAGTGGGGGAATTGGCCTTATCATGCAGGAGAAGACAAGGCAATCTACCCACTCAAAATTGGGCAGGAAAAGACCAGCCCTGCAATCAAGGGACAAGGGGTGCTACTGCTGGGGGGTAAAAAAATTATTGCAAAGACCCTTAAGACTTCATTAACAATGAATCCTACTCCTATTGAAACTCTACCAACTTCTGTGGATTCCTTGGTCCAGACAGCTGTATCTATGTCTCCCTCAGTCTATTAACCAGAATTTTCTATGGAACAGTATGTGCCGGCTTCCGGTACTGAGGTCCCTTTAGGGTCGCCTAGTCATAGACCATTTCCTCCTTCACCAAGTTGCCTCTTCCTGGCCATCTTACTGGGAAGACTCACCATGCACCTTCATTTCCTATATCGGTAAATACCACCATGAACACCTATGGAAATAGCATCCTGGTTCCTATCACTCATACTTAACATCATGTACAGATTGATACCATCACTGGGAATATGTCCCATATTGATGTCCCCCAATACCATCAATATTGAAGCCGCTCATATTCTTCATAGGGGAAACTGATTCCAGATTCTCCTCAACATCAGTCACCTCTATCATCTCAGTACTGGCCTCTTTCATCCATGCTCATCACTTTGACACATGCCTCCATTGCCCCCTCCATGGAAAACTTCAACTATATCAAGACCACCACCTTCTCCAGTTGTGGTGCTCCCTGTGGTATTGACAGTAACTGCATTGGTCTCCAGCATCATTCTGTGTCTGCCCGTTTCTTCATCTGCTCTATCTTTTTCTGTTCTGGTTCCTTCTACATCAGCTCTACCTTCTGTATCTCTTTCATAAAGAATCTGGCCCAAATTTATAGATGAATTATTGGAAAACAACTATCTTTGCTTCAAGATCTGATCATTGAAGCTACTCAAAGTATTCAAAAAATAGATTTGCTAAAATCATCTCCGCACCTCTCAGATATCAATTCATGTATTAAACATGAAATGCAAAGTGGACATTTAATTATTTGAATTACTGCTTCTTCTTATGAACTGTTTGTTTCACATGCACATATTCTTCAAGTAACAGCAATTCTTTTGTGCTTTCTCTTTAGGATTTGACCCAAGATGAAGCAGTCCTTGAGGAGCTGACTCAGAAAGTAGCTCAGGAACACAAAAATCATAGGTGAGTTATAAATATCTCAGTGTATAGATAATTGGCACAATATGGATCTGGGACATAATTATTAACCCTTATAATAGGGCTAAGGCAGACCCAATGGATGTAACTTTGTTCCTTGCTTGTTCAGTGATAATAGATGCTTTTCAGTTTATACAGTCTAAGAATGTTCTTGAAGACATGAGAGGCACTACATATGAGAACCTTGTTCTTCCTAGCTTATTAATAATGCCAGATGAGGAATGGCTGAGTGGATAGAAGAAGCAGTCATGTATCTCTAAACAAGGCAGAGTTGAAGCATGCCTACATGAAATAGCTATAAGACCATTTTGAAAAAGCCCTCCACAATGGACAATTGTCAGCTCATTTCCAACATTTTTATTTTTAAGTAAGGTACTGGAATTTGTGTGATTGACTCACAGCTCCATGGGTTTCTGGATGAGATGGATTATCTAGATCAAGGGTGAGGAAAATCCATGAACCACACAAAACCTCCAGGTTGCATAGTTTTTTAAAAATATTTTAAAAAGATATTCTTTGTCCTGAAATGCTTCAAAAGTCCACTAGCAGGCATGGGGTGCATTTTCACACTTTGCAGGGCCTCATGGCCAATTTAGGCCCAAGATAGGCCTTTTTTAAAAAAAACCAAAACATGTTGAAAATGCCTCTGTACCCTCAGAGACATTTAGGGTAAATATCTTTGGGGAGGGTAGTAGGTGCAGCCCTCCAGGGTTTCCTAGGGGCTTATGTGCCCTCTATCCTTCCACAGTTGCCCATTCTTGATCCAGATCAATTTCAGTCTTGCTTCAGAAATGGCTATGGGACAGAGGTAGCTTTGGTCACCTTAGTAGACTTGTGCCAGGAAATGGGCAGGGGAATTGTTTTGTACAGGGCATTTTGATATTGTCAACAATGGTATCATTATGAGTTCCTTTGCCAGGGACTGGAGGGGTGACACATACCTTAATTACATCCTATTTGGGTTACTGTAACATGTTCTATGTGGGATTGTGTTCGGTGAGAGTTCAGAAATTTCAACTGATCCAAAGTTCTGTGAGCAGATTGTTAACTGGAACTGGCTACAGGGAGCAAACAACCCATTTAGTTGCAAGAGCTCCACTGGCTGCCCATCTGTTTTCGGGCACAATTCAAAGTGCTATTGGTGACCTATAATACCCTATAAACTCAGGTCCAGATTATCTGAAAAAGTATATTTTCCCATACGAGCCTGTCTCTGTTTTGAAATCTTGTGTGGAGACAGTTTTCTCTGTACCAATCTCACAGGTACATCTGTTGGGAACAGGGGAGGAGGCTGCTTGGTAGCTCTCCCATGCTCCAGAACCCCTTTCCTAGAGAGGTTAGACCAGGGATGGGCAACCTTTCCCCTTTAAGGGCCGAGGGACTTCATCTCCCAGAATCCCAGGAGCTATTGGCCAACATGGGACTATTGGCCAACATGGCTGAGCCTTCTGGGAGCTGAAGTCCCTCGGCTCTTAAAGGGGAAAGGTTGCCTACCCCTGGGTTAGACTGTTGCCTTCCTTGCTACCTTTTTGCAGGCAGGTGTTTATGTTTTGGCAGGAGTTTGAAGAGTGCTTCATGGAAATGGTCTTTGCATAATGTGCACTATTATTTTCTTCGTAATGATTTTTTGATATTGGAAGCTAAGCAGTGTCAGCACTGGTTAGTACTTGGATGGGGGATCACCAATGAATTCCAGGTGCTGTAGGCTATCTTTTGGAGGAAGAAACTAGCAAAACCACTTCTTGAGTATTCCTTTCCTAAGAAAACATTATGAAATTCATGGGATCACCATAAGTCAAGAGGCAACTTGAAGACACACATATAAACATATGTTTTTAACATGTTTCGACTTCTGATAGTATAATTATATTTTATATATCCCATGAATTTTAGATATGTTTGTTTTAACTATTGTAAGTCACCTTAAGTCCTCACCTGGGAAAAAGGCAGGGTATGAATAGTAGTAGTAGTAGTACAGAAATTGTTGTTGTTATTGCTATTTGTGGGATGTGTTTAGCCCATGATACTACTTCCTGTGGGCTGCTTTTCTGGTTCAGCCCAAAGGTTTGTTAATACTTGGAACTACCTTTCAGGTAATGACTGCTCCTTATATTACTTAAATGGAACCTTAAAATTTAGGGGGGAAATACCTCTAATCAGAGCTTTGAATATTGAAAAACTGATGCATTTGGGAGGTGTTTTTAAAGTAATTTTTTTACTCATTAGCTGCTGGTAAAAATCAGAATAACTAGTATACCAGCTAACTTTCTACCAGCAGCAGTGAAGCATACTGCTACAAAGCCAGCATTGTGTAGTGCAGTGGTCCCCAAACTTTTTCATGTCCCTTTCCTCTTGGGTGACAACCTTAGCACTTCCCAATGCCAACTTGCTGATATTAGGTCTACTGTTCTACTGCCAATTTAAAACAACCAATATTGCTTGTTGCGCTCTTTGCACCCAGTGACCTTTGGAGCAGCAACTGAGCATCTAGCTGAGCAGTGACCAAGAGGCCTCTCACCTCTGCCAGCCTTGCATGCAAGCAAGAGGATTTTCAGCCTCTGATTCTTGGTCACCGCTCAGCCAGTTGCTCAGTTGCTGCTCCCAAGGTGCCCAGGTACAAAGGGAGAAGCTTCTCCCCAATGAGGAAAGACCCTCAATCCTGCTTTGTTGAGGCAGAGAGATGTGCATCCAGCATGTGTATAGAGGGTTTACAGAGGCCACATACTCTGGACTCGGAACTAGTGTGTACAGGGAAAGATATTTTAACTACAGGAGCTGCTCTAAGGTGTTCATTATTGGATCCTGTTAAACATATTCTTGAGGCTGTCCATGAGGCATTCCTCTTCCTAGAAATGGGGGAAGCTTCCTAAATTCCTCCAATCCATGTTTGTCAATCTTAACCACAGACTGCACATGTGTTGGACTTTCGGTATTACTATCCAACCAAGGCTTGTCTATTAAATGCTGTTTGTCAGCATTCTCTTGGCATTTTCAACACCTGGGTAAGCCTTCTTGATTGTCGAACCTGTAGTTGAAAAATTCTTAAAAGGAATATAAAAATTTGCACCCACCTGTAACAGAGCATTACTGCCAGTGGAATCTGCAGTTTGCCTCTCTCAGCTTACCAGAAAGTCCTTTGGCCCTTGGTATGTTGCCATCTCGATGTTGCTCACCTGGAAAACAAACTTCCTGGTTGTTGTCACTTCTGCTAAACAGGCTGGAGAGCTTAGTGCACTCCTTGTAGGTCAGCCTTACCTGCATTTCCATAAGGATGACTTTATCCGTCAATGGGGCAACCTTCTTCCTACTAAAGATTGTGCCAGCATCGCATTTGAACCAAGGCAGCATACTCCCTGTATTCATACAGAATCCTTTCACTTTTTCTTCGTGGTCTCTACGAATCACACAAATGGGTTATTCTGCGCCTGTGCAGCAAACTTCGGAACCTTCTTAGAGCTATTAGAAGCGTTTTGGCGGTAGCCCTGCCCACTCTCCAACTGTCTTATTGGCCGGTTTCCTGCCTAAACCCTCAGTTACTTTTATCCTCCACAGCAGTAACATCCAAAGGAACTCTTCAGAGATTCATTTTACTGTCACACTTTAAAATTGCCTTTTGACAAGCATTTTGGTGGTATTTTTTTAACATCATTGTCCATATTTAAGAGGAGCACTGCAATTTCTGTGAGAATCACAGTCTTACATGCAATTTTAATTTCTGAGGTAAAGTTATTTCAACAACCGCTGAGGTAAATTTTTTTCTAAAATGGACGCTCGCCCTTCTGGTGTGCTTGGCAAAGCTCCTTTATACCCAAAATGGAGACGGTTTTATTTCGGAGGGTACTCCTGGAGGAAAACTGTTAAAACGGCACCTGCCTCACTGGCTTTAAGGCCATTTTTACGTATATATATATAAATAATGACCGCTTGCCCTGCTTCGTGCTCGGCTAAGGTCCATCATGCTTTTGAGGAGAAGTTTTTATGTGGTTGCTCACCTCTGTGTTGCACGGCTAAAGCTCACCGCATTCCCAAGTCGAATTTATTGAATGGCCATTCGCCTTGCTGTAGCGCTTGACAAAGACTCATCCTTCTGAGGATTCGAGGTTACTCTGACCCCATGGGGTCAAACCGACTGGCTTGGGTCCCTACATGGATCATCATCGGTCCCTGACTCTCCGGGGTCAAACCAACTGGCTTGGAGCCCTACGTGGATCATCATCAGTCCCTGACCCTCCGGGGTTATTATTATTATTATTATCATCAGTCCCTGACTCTCCGGGGTTAAACTGATTGGCTTGGAGCCCAACTTCGATCCTCGTCGGTCCCTGACTCTCCGGGGTCAAACCGATTGGCTTGCAGCCCGACTTCGATGCTCCTCGGTCCCTGACTCTCCGGGGTCAAACCGATTGGCTTCCAGCTGGACATCGATACTCCTCGGTTCCTGACTCTCCAGGGTCAAACTGATTGGCTTGCAGCCCGACTTCGATACTCCTCAGTCCCTGACTCTCTGGGGTCAAACCAACTGGCTTGAAGCCCGATGTCGATACTCCTCGGTCCCTGACTCTCCGGGGTCAAACCGATCAGCTTGGAGCCCAACTTCAATCCTTGTCGGTCCCTGACTCTCTGGGTCAAACCGATTGGCTTGCAGCCCTGCATGGATTCTCATCGGTCCCTGACCCTATGGAGTCAAACCGATTGGCTTGCAGTGCTATATCAACCCTTTCAATCCCTGATTCTCTGGGGTCATACCGATTGACTCATAGTCCAACTTCAATCTTCTTTGGTCCCTGACTCTCCAAGATCAAAGGGACTGGCCCACAAGCAATTTTATATGGTGCCTTCCCCAACCATCGGGTGGTAGCCAGGTCGGCATCACAGTGTTGCCAAAATCTGGTTTGAATTCAAGGCTGTGGTTGCTCCCTCCATACCGAGGTCAACTACCACCAAGCTTTCATGATTATTCCCTCTATACCAAGGTGCAATACTGCCTCATGCTCTCCCTGATTTGGGACCATAGCGTTTCCCTCTGTACCGAGGGCCACTACTCTGTCAAATTCGGAGCCATGCTTGTCCCTCCCTTTCAAGGCCCATTGCAGCTCCTACAATTCATCCCTCGGGATGCTGCCAATAATCAGTAATCAGCCCCGAGCTATGGTCACCCTGGCACACACTCAGTCAGATTCAAGGCTGTGATTATTGCCTCTATACCGAAGTCTACAATTGCCTCATTCTACCTCCCATTCATTGGAATTTGAGCCTGATTTAAAGTTCCTCCCTCGATACCGAGGGATGGCAGAGTCAGCCAGATATGCAGCGTCAAATTTGCCTCCATGTCAAGACCTGATATCATGGCTATCCTTGTATAGCTGATTTGGAAGACGTGGTGCTTCCTCCATGCTGAAGGAGGGCACCACCATTCCCATGTTACATTTTTATGAGGACATGCTTTTGTCTCTGTTCACCAGAGCACTCTTGATATGAACAGTCCTCCACTCATTACAGGACTGGAGGATGCCATTATGCGCTTGGTACCAGCACGATTGGATTCGTTTTGTTCCCCCCATGGGAGGCTTTGGTACCATTGCTCATCCTCTAACGCCAAGCTATATTCTTGTATCATTCACTTGATATAAATATATTCTGGGATGTGCTTGGTCTCCCTGTACTGGGACTAATACCATTATTTCCTTAGACTGCCAAATCAAAGACATGATTATGCTTCCATGCTGAGGGCCATTACCATTCCAGGTTTGCCACGACTGTTACTGGGGTGGCATCCATGGAACTGAGGGTTTAGGCAGGAACTGATGGCCTGTGTCAGTTAGGCATGTGGGAAGTAGTGGTGCTATTGTCAAAACACTTACATAAGGATTCCATGAGATTCAAATGATGCACTGCGGAGGTGCAGATAATCCCATTTATGTGAGTTCACAGATGACCACTCCAAAAACCACAGTTTACAGGGAAGTATCCTGTTCTCTAATGCCTTGTTGGGGAGGGAAAAAACATTTCTTTTTATTCTTTACTTTAGTTTCACATATTAGGTCAGTTATATTTGCTGTATATTTTTGCTCTTATGCACTTGGGCAAGCTGTACACTCTGTATAGGAAGATTCCAATTTTTTAAGGCAGATCCATTTTACAGTTGTCCTCTTAACTCGTGGGGGATCCATTCCGGACTCTCCATGAGTTATGAGGGTCACGTATATTCAAGCCCCATTGGCTTGAATGCCCCCCCCCCCGCGTGTGCCCCATTCATGCTAATAGCAGTCATCGCTCTGCAAATTGGAGGGGCAAGTGTATTATTACCATCTGTAGATGGGAGCAAGGGCTAAAGCAAAGAAATCTTAGGCTACTTGAAACTCCCTATTGAGTTCATGACAGAATGAAGAACTGAACCTAGGATTTCAGAATCTTTTCTACTTTGTTGTAGTAACCCTCTAGTTTATTCTAACTCAGATTATGACTAATGATAGGATAGAGCCATTTTGCATCACGATTAAATTTCCATTGTTTTGGTTATATTCAACTTCTGACTTTGATTTCAGTAGCCTTTATTTAACCTTGTGGGGCAAAATGGTGTCTCTGCCTCATAACAAGAGTTTGACTAACCTGATCCATTTTGACTAACGATCCAAAGAGAATTCCAAGCTAACAAATCAGACTAGAATCTTCTGGCTGCTGAACCATATTTCTGTTCATTTAATTCACAGTGGTATCTCTGCAGCAGAAGCAGAATTTCTTTACATCAGTGAAGTGGAACGACTAGATGGGTTTGGGCAGGAAAGCTTCCCTGTGAAGGTAAGATGCTACAAAAGAGGATGTAATTTATTTTCCAACAAAGACATTTATCATGAGTACAGGGGTGGAGAAATATAATTCAACAGTCTTAATAATGCCTCTGCATTAGTTTTATCTAATGTCAGCTTAATAACACTAGATGGAAATGCTAGAATCACTACAAAGGAGAAAATTGGACTAGGAGGAAGAGAAATAATTTTTATTTTTATTTTTATTTTAGGCTCTAGGGCTCTCTGTGCATGTCCCACTTCAATTAGTTTTAGCTGTTTACCGGTATGTTGAAATAGAAATTCTAACACTTGGAGGTGTTACATTTCCCAACACAGTCTGATGAGGATTAGTAGTGGACATCTTTGGGCCAGAAGAGATCAGGCGTCTGGTTCCCATCTGGTTCATTGCCGCCAGCTCCCTTAGTCAGGGGCTCACCTGGCACCACTCTGTGGGAGGTGATGCTTAATAGAGAACCTGTCCACTGCCCTGGCCAGTTCCCTGGTCCAGAGTATCAGCAGGATCATCTGCCAAGGCAATGGAAAATTACCCAATAGCCATCAGAAACCACTTGGATCCACTAGCCTCCAGGGGTGGATTACATATTAATACAATTTACATATTAACCCCACAGGCAGTAATAGTTTATGATAATCTGCAGAAAAACATTGTGTTTTTCAGCTTTAAATAGTCATTTTTCTCCTCACTCCTCATCAATATACTGAATGTAGAGCTGTTCTACAGCTTTAAGTGCCACAAGCAATTCCATTTCTACCCTGAGGCATGTCCCAGTTCAGGATCTCAAGACCCTGTCTCTGCTGCAGCTGACACAAAGAAGCAAGTCAACTCTCAAATTTGCCTGGAGGGACAGAAAGAAATAAACAAATTCAGCTAGTTTCTGTGTTCTGGATCTTGTGACAGTCTCCATCAGGGTTAATGACTTTTCCATGGGAAAGCAGAAATACATGTGGTTTTCTATGTCCAGCCTTTCAACAACAGGGAGAAATCAAAAGTTTATACCATATTTAAAGGTCTATGCTGTGGCAAATCAATTATGTTATAAAGGTATCTCACCCTGTTTCTCCTTTATAACACTTGACAAGCACCAAAGCATGTTTAGTCTAATTGGAAGTATTGGATCGTAGCTGTAAGAATTAATCCTACACATTGAGGTAGGTAGGGAAGAATACAAAGAAGAACAAGTATTGCTTTGCTTCAGTCATGATGATACTTGTACAGATATTATATCCAATACATCACAGCTGTATACCCATGCCTAAGTATTCAAAACTCCTGCTGTAGGCACTAGTATGTTATGCTCACAATCCTTTTAATAATGTATGCTGGCATAACCCCCAGTTACATTAGTGTAAGAACTTTCTCCATTGTATAAGGAGGTATCATTTTCAAAAAGGGGAAAAAATACTATCCCAACAATTATCATCCAGTTAGTCTGACATCAATACCAGGAATGATTCTAAAGCAGATCATTAAACAGAAAGTCTGTGAACATTTAGAAGGGAATGCCATAATCACAAAAAGTCAACATGGATTTCAGAGAAACATGTCATGCCAGACAAATCTGATCTCTTTTTGATAGAATTACCACCTTGATAGATGAAGGGAATGCTGTGGATATAGCATATCTTGATTTGGCAAATAAGCTAGTAAAATGTGGCTATACAAGGTAACTGTTACATGGATTTGTAATTGGTTGACCGGTTGAACCCAACAATGGCTCCTTTTCATCCTGGAGAGAAGTGACCAATGGGGTGCCACAGGGTTTTGTCCTGGGCCCCGTGCTATTCAACATCTTTATCAATGATTTGGATGAAAGAATAGGGTGCATACTTATCAAATTTGCAGATGACACCAAATTAGGAGGAGGAGCTAATACCCCAGAGGACAGGATCAAAATTCAAAATAACTTGAACAGACTAGAAAGCTGGGCCAAAGCTAACAAAATGAATTTCAACACAGAGAAATGTATGGTACTGCACTTAGGGTGGAAAAATGAAATGCATAGATATAGGATGGCGGATACCTGGTTTAATGAGACTACGTATGAAAGGGATCTAGGAATCCTAGTAGACCACAAGTTGAATATAAGTCAACAGTGTGATGCGGCAGATAAAAAGGCCAATGCGATTTTAGACTGCATCAATAGCAGTACAGTCACTTCTCCATTTTCGCAGGGGATCCTTTCAGGGGACCCCCCCCCCCCCCCGTGAAAATGAAAAAACGCAAATATTCAAGCTCCATTGGCTTGAATGGATGCGTGCTCCTGTGTATGGTCCTGCATGGGCACCACAGGCACACATGCCATTATATCCCTTCCCACTTGTTGGTCCACGAAAAGCAAGACCGCAGACTCAAAGTCCACAAAAATGGAGGGACAACTGTATAGTGTCTAGATCAAAGGAAGTAATAGTGCCACTGTATTCTGCTCTGTTCAGGCCCCACCTGGAATACTGTGTCCATTTCTGGGCACCACTATTCAAAAGAGATGTTGAGAAACTGGAACATGTCCAAAGGAGAGTGATTGAAATGGTGAAGGGTCTGGAAACTATGCCCTATGAGGAGTAACTTAGGGAAATGGGTATGTTTAGCATGGACAGTTAAGAGGTGATATGATAGCCCTCTTTAAATATTTGAAGGGATGTCATTTTGAGGTGGGAGCAAGCTTGTTTTCTGCTGCTCCAGAGAACAGGACCCAGAACAATGGATGCAAGCTACAGGAAAAGAGACTCCACCTCAACATTAGGAGAAACATCCTGATAGTAAGGGCTGTTCGACAGTGGAACACACTCCCTTGGAGAGTGGTAGAGTCTCTTTCTTTGGAGGTCTTATCTGTCGGGTATGCTTTGACTGAGAGTTCCTGACTGGATGGCCCTTGTGTCTCTTCTACTCTATGATTCTATGATTATAAGTATCTCCTTGTGCAACACTTATTTCCCTGGCTTTGCAATAGCACCCAGACAGTTGTCCGACCCCCAACAGCCACTGTTGTGTAATTGGAACAAAAGGAACAGACTTTACTCTCTAGAGTGAAGTCGAAGGCTTTCATGGCCGGCATCCATAGTTTTTTGTGGGTTTTTCGGGCTGTGTGGCCATGTTCTAGAAGAGTTTCTTTCTGACGTTTCGCCAGCATCTGTGGCTGACATCTTCAGAGAATTTACTCTCCGAGTTTGATCACAAGTATGTTGATGGAGCTTTAAATTCACATAATGTGCAATATGTGCTCAACCTATATGACTGTAGGAGACAGAGCCTTCTCAGCTGTGGCACCATGCTTATAGAGTGCCCTCTTCCAGTAGGACTGACTCACTCCACTGTTGGTCTCATTTCAAAGTTGTCTTGACCAGGCTTCCATAACTTGCTTCTACTAGTCCCAACAGTGGGAGTTTTGAACACTTAGGCATGGGTATACAGCTGTGATGCATCAGATATAATATTTGTACAAACTTCAGAAAGAGTATCATCATGACTAAAGCAAAGTGACAGCTATGTATGGTTCTTCAGATCTTGTTAAACTCCAAGTCCCATTATTGTAATCTTTAGCTGTGTTGGCTAGGGCTGATGGGAGTTTCAGTCTAACATCTGAAGTCTACTCTTTTCCCTCTCGGCTAACTCTCTTGCAGATTTTTGTTTTGCTTTATGCCTTAAGGTTAATTTGTTTTAAAATTGTTTCTAAACTATTTTTGTTGATCATATTACACTCTGTATACTTTCACATTACAAAGTTATATCACTGTGAAACCATTTTAACTACTTTGACAACATCCCATGGAATCCCAAAATATATAGTTTGATGAGACACTAGAGGTTTTTGGCTGAGAATTTAAAATACCACTCTTAAACAGCAGACTTCAAATCCCAGGATTCCCTAAGATGTCGCCTTGGCAGTTACAGTGGAATCATAGCAGCATAAATGTGTAGTTTGAAAGAGCCTCCTCAGGATTTCACTTGGGTTGAATTTTAACACAAAACATTAAGCCGGTTTATTGTGCCAATGTTGCAGATCTTCTCATAACTAATTTGTGAAAATCTACCCAAAAATGTCTAATTCAAACAGAATTTTAATATGAAATCTTTTTTGGTGTTGTTGCTCTAATTTCATAATTAAAACATATCATAATTACAGTAACAGGAACTAGATAATTAAGATCAATTAAATGATAAAATAAGACGGATGTTTGGCAGTGAAAAAAACAACTTAATTAAATTTATTTTTTAATGAAACCAGTTGACTTGTACTGGAGTTTTAACATAAATATTTCTGTAGAATTAAGTTATTAATTAAATGAGAGATTGGGCCACAAAAAAATTACATTACCCAGTTGATTCTTCCCCAAAGCTTAATTCTCTTGAATTTTTGCACAGTGATTTTTTTAAAAAAATCTATTACAAGGGTTAGGTCATGAAACTCAAACCATTTTCTCAAGAGTGGTTTCAGTGGGTTGAAATAGATTATGTAACTTCTGTAAAAGTGTAAAAAATTGTAAAAGTATTTACATAAAAGTGACTTATAATGAGTTTGTTTTAGTATATTAGCATATTATTTTAAAATTTTACCGTGTTTTGTTTTATTACCAATTTTTATTAGATATACGTTGGCTGTTCTGCCCTTTGGTGGAAAGAGTGTTACAAATAAACATTACTACTACTACTATTATTGAAGTTAGCATTCACAATAATTGAGCCTCCTTGCCTCACTGCCCCATTTCTAAAAATAATAAAGGATCCATATTATAGAAACCAGATTATTTATTTATTTAGAGTATTTCTGTACTGTCACCCAGCCCACAAGTACTCTTGAGGCAATGACCAAGTAAAAACCAATTAAAACAATAGTGAGATTAAAAAAATTAAATTTTTAAAACACATTAAAATATTTTTTAAAACTCCTAAAAATAGTCTAAAAGCATTCTAAGAATTTAATTTTAAAAGGGAAATTTCAAACACTATACACCATGTGAAACAGCACTGTTTCCCTGCCTGCCAGAAGCTTAAATGAGATGGAGTCAGCCTTAAATGACATGGGGTAGGGAGTTCCACAATTGAGGCACTGGTACAAAGAAAGTCCAGTTATGTGTACCCACAAATCTGATTTTATCAGATATTGGGACATACACCAGGCCCTCTTCTGAAGATGCCAAATTTCTGGCAAGTTCATATGGGAGGAGGTGGTCTTTCAGATATCCCAAAGGACTTCAGGAAAGTATAGAGACAATTGAATGTGCATGTGAAGTAAAAATGAATGTATGTGTGAACCATTAAAAAAATGATTTCAAGACCATTTTCTCCCCTATTTGGTAACCCTTTTCCTAAAACACATTTTTCTGATTCACTAAAATTCAGCTGTACAAATACAATAGAAATACAAGTGTTCTAAAATGTTCTAGAAGGTCTGGAATCCAATAAATCGATTACAAATGTATAACCACTAACCTGTGACTGTTTCATATTTACAATCCCTACTTATCCCCTAGTTTAGGAGGTAAATAGGGACAGTGAAAGTCCCCTAATCCCACTTAACCAGACAGCAGCTGTTGTGATCAACAGAGGTCTGCTTCTCTGTTCATCAGGAAGTAGCTGGCCGATGTTGCCACCCACCCCCTCATGCAAGCAATCTGATACAAGACTGGCTTGTGACAGGGGTTCTGTTACTGACTGTCACACTGGAGATTGCTGATGGGAAGTGGTAGCAGTATCAGTCAACTGCTTCCTGGTTGGTGGGAACAGACCCCTGTTGACTGTAGTGGCTGCTGCCTGGTAAATGGTGATGGGGGTGGGCAGGCAGGGAATCCCCGTGTAGCTATGTTATGCATTTGTAGCTACCCACATGAATTCTTTGTTGTTTACCCTCGAGTCAACCTCGACTCATGGCGACCCTATGGATGAGACATCTCCAGTACCTTGTGTCCTCTACTGCTCTGCTCAGATCCTGCAGGCTCAGGCCTCTGGCTTCTTTGCTTGAGTCTAAACATCTGGCATGTGTCATCTACCTTTCCTAGCATTATTGTTTTTTTCCAGTGATTCATGCTTCCTCATGATGTGGCCAAAATATGACAGCCTTAATTTAGTCATCCTGTCTTCCAATGAGAGTTTGGGCTTGATCTGTTGTAGAACCCATTTGTTTGTCTTCTTGTCCATCCATGGTATCCTCAGCAATCTTTTCCAGGACCACATCTCAAATGAGTTGATTTTCTTTCTATCAGCTTACTTCACCGTCCACTCTCACATCCATACATGGTGATAGGGAATACAGTGGCTTGGTCAATGTTCACTTTGGTGTTCAGAATTATATCTTTAGAGTTTAGGATCTTGGCCAGTTCTTTAATTGCTGCCCTTCCCAATCCTAGTCTTCTTGTAATTCCTTTCTAATTTTGGCTGAGGCAAATACTCCTTGACATCTGTTTGTATGAACTTTCTAAGGTCTGCAAAATTACAATAAAAAAGAGGAATCATGAAAACATTTATGAAACAGTAATATAGTTGTGAATTTGGTTCTGAAATATACTTATTTGATGTAAGATTAAAATGTAGAGTGTTAGACTGGGACTAGGAACGTGTAGATTCATTTTCTCACAGAGGTCTGAAATTCAGTGGATGAACTTGGACTAATCACTGTCTTTTAGCTTGATTTGCTTAACAGGGTAGAAGAAGAGCCATGCATGCTACCCTTTGCTCACTGGTAACAAGGTGGGGTGTAAATGTAAATAGTCTTATCAGTAAATAAATATTTTCCCTCAAAGAAGGATTTTTGTCTTCCAAATCATCTTAAAGAGGATTTCAGTACACTAATAATTTCAAATATAGCCTGTTCTGTCCAAATGTGGATTTAAAACGCAAAATTATAAAACACAATTTTGTGTTTTTTCTCAATACATGTTTTTGCTCACTAGAAAACTCTCAAGCAGAAAAAGGTGAAGGGGGAGAGGTAGTGGTCTTTTTGCTTCTACAGAAGGACAGAAAATGTTATAGCAGTTGGTATTTTTGTTCACAGAGTATGAGACACTTGTTAATATGTTATCTCTTTCTTACTTTTTTTCATACAGGACAATCAAGGAAATGACATGCATCTTGGTATCTTCTGCATGGGGATTTTTGTAAAGAATCGAATGGGAAGGCCCACAGTGATCTACAGGTAAAATCAGGAAACACTGATATTATGATATTTTCATATTAGGTTTCCACTGATTTTGATGGAAGACCATCTGGGCAGGCAAGCTTTCTGGTCACTCACAGTCTTCTGGTCACATCTGGTTGAATGCAAACAGAAATACTTCGGAGATTTTCCTACCTAACATGGAAAAACATTTAGAAGAATCCTGTTGGGAGTGGGGATTTTCCTGTGTACAATTTTAACACTCAACACTAGTGAACGTCTGTACTGAACTATTATGGAATATTCTCCCTAGGTAGCCTCTCTCCCTCTTGCTATTTGCTTTGTTAAAAATGGCTTCTTTACAAGAACCTTTGGTAATGGCAGATTCAAAAAATATTTTTTTCTTGGAAGATTCCAGGATTTATAGTTTGAAAATAAATAAATAAATAACTTTCCTATGCTATAGGTGGTAACCAAGAGCTCTAGGCCTTTTTAATATTTACTTTAAGTGAGGTAGATTCTCCTTTTTCCACTGACTGTTTTTCCACTGCAGCTTCTAATTTCATTTTATTTATTACCAGACTGTTTCTTCCATGATGTTGCTTTTACTATTGTGTTAGTAATCATCTTTCTATTTAAGCCTGGCTGAGTCTTAAGAGTCTTGTTTTTCTCATGGTCCCATCACACTACAAGCCCACTAGATGAGGACATGGAAGAGGGCCTTTTTGATAGTCCCTCTGGGGCTGTGGAATTCCCTCCCATGGGAAGTTAGGCTAGCCTTGTTCCAAAACACACTGCAGAAATAATCCAATTTGAGACCACTTTAACTGCCTTGGCTCGATGCTAGGGAATTCTGGGAACTGTGGTTTTGTGAAACATTTAGTCTTCTCTGTCAGAGAGCTCTAGTGCCACAATAAATTACAGTTCCCAGGATTCCCTAGCACTGAACCTGTGCAGTTAAAACAGTCTCAAAGGTCCTCTACAGACCGGACCAAAGGGCCGGCTTGGAGGCAGTTATGGGGAAGGGCAGCCATACTCCAGGCTTCCCAACCCCACGCTGGCGGCGTCCTGACGCCGTGTGCCATTACGCACGGCACACAGCATCAGGACATCCTTCCGGCACAGCGTTTTGATGTGCTGTGCCGGAAGGGGTGCTAAAGAGCCGGATGCCAGCTCTTAGGGCACCCTTTTGCCGGCCCTGAAAGGAGCGGCATTTTGCCACTCTTTTCTGGGCCGGCAAAAGGGAGGATCGGGGCTGAGGCATCCAGCAGCCTCAGCCCCGATCCTCCGCTTCCCGGGGAGGCCCAGGGCCACCCATCTGCATCCCCCCCCCAACTGGATTATTTTTGCAGTGTATTTTGGACCCTTCTCTCTGCTCTCCTTCAAGAGCAGACAAAATTGTTTTTACATAGCCATATGAGGATTAACAAGTTATGCAATAGGGCTTTAATAGGCTGTGTTGCTGCATTTTTATTTCTGTTGTTGTATCTTTTAAGTGATTTTATACTGATTTAAATTATGATTGTTTTTATACAATAGTTAATTTAATTGGATAGGTTTTTTAAAACATGTTTCAGGTTTTTATCTGTATCTTGTTTTAACTTGTAAGCCACCTTGGATCCCTTGCTGGAAAATGAGTGGGGTATAAATAAAATAAAATAATATTAAATTAAAAAAAAACACAACACAAAACAATGCAATAAACAGAATATTGTGAATGTTGTCATTTGTGTTTCAGTCCCCACCCACCCCCAATGAAAGGTTGTGTAATTTTTCTTCCACCCAAATGCATTAACGTGCAGCAAAACAGTGCAAGATTGGTATTGGTTTTCTTACCTCTTGTGGCTACTCTGTGAATGCAATAAACCCATCCATTTTAGTATTTACAAGCTAAGTGTAGCGAGGACGGGATTGGTTGAACCCAGCCACTGACCATTTCTCTTTGTGATGAAACAAATATGGCGACTCTGGGTGTTTGTTGATTATTAAAATGCTTATAACTTTACTTTCAGCTGAGTCAAGGCCCTCCAGGCAGGAGAGGCTTCTGCCTTGAGGAACATCTAAAAATTCTAAACAAAAAACCAGATCGACAGGACAAATATCACTGAAGCTTCACAGAGCAGAAATATTTTTAACCCCCTGAAAGCCAAGTTGAACATTGTTTTTCAGTAGCTGGCTGGTTTTAGCAAAGTTATTTTTCCACAGGTGGAATGATATTGGAAATATAACGCACAACAAGTCTGCGATTGCTGTGGAACTACTCAACAAGGACGAAACAGTACTTTTTCATACGGTAAGCAAAACATTAAAAGGTCACTATCTAGGGAAGGAGCAAAGTATTCCACTATGTAAGTTGACACCACCTCTACAGCACTGCCCTGCCTCTCCTTGGGTCCCTTACACCTTGTCGTTAATCCCAAATGCCTTGATCTGAGATATCTTTCCTGGTGTTTGTAACTCTGTTAAATTTTCTACTGTTAAATTTTCATAGCAATGACTGCCACAGTTCTCTCAAGCCTTCCATTTCCCCATTCTGGCCCAGCCACTTCCAGGATGTAGCTCTTCACCATTTTGGTTGCCCTCTTCTGGACATGCTCCAGTTTGTCAACATCCTTTTTGAATTGTGGTGCCCAGAAGTGGACACAATATTCCAGGTACTTGGGAGTAACTTCAAAAAGTGCTTAGAAGCTTCACTTGGACCAAAGTGCTGCAGCCAGATTGTTACTCAGAACTGCCTACAGTAAGCATACAACTCCTTTGTTGTACCAGCTCCATTGTTACCAAGCACAATTCAAAATGCTGGTTATGACCCAAAAAACCCTATATGGCTGGGGTCCAGGCTATTTGAAGGACCGTATCTCCCTATATGAGCCTAATTTAGCTTTGATATCTGGAAAAGTCCCTTCTGTCTATCCTTCCCACCTGTTTTGTGAGAACAAGGGAAAGAGCCTTCACAGTGACTACTCCCAGACTTTAAAACTCCTACACTATTGGGGCAAGGATGGCTGTCACCTTGCTTTCCTTCTGTGGACAATTGAAAAGTTTCCTATTTCATCACGCTTTGCAAGAGAGTATGATGGGCTTGTAATGGTATGCTATTTTGTTGATTTTTTTTTTAAAAAAAACTGTCTTTTTAAGAATTTAAAATACTCTTAACTCCATTGAGATTTAATCATTTTAAAATTTACACACAGAGACAGATGTTTTTGTATGTTTTACCCTGTACTCGTTTTGAATATTTGTAAGTCACCTTGAGTCTCAGTAGGGGGGATGTAAATGAATAAAAGAACAGCAACAACAGTCTCAAACTTCTTAGATTTAACAGTGTAATAGCACCACTTACTTATCAGACTACTTTCTAAGCCCAGGTAGCACAACAAGTTTGCAAAAGCATCCCCACATTGCAATGACTTAGATGATAGTGATGGGGTTTTTGCATTTACTGTTCTGAGCATAGCATTATTCTTACTTAATATTTTAGGGGAACATGGTCAGCGTTAGGTAACTCTTCGCTGTACGAGCCACAATGTAATTAAATGTGTTTTTCTCCTTGTCTCCTGCTTTCGTCCACATCCATCTTTCTACTTTTAAAGGATGACCTTGAAAATGCCAAGTATATTTCACGGCTGTTTTCTGCAAAGCACAAATTTTACAAGCAAAACAAAATCTGCACAGAGTGAGTACATACCTAGCCATATTGTGGTTTGTTGTGTTGAATGTGAGACACCCTTATTTTTGTTTAGCTTTTTGAAGGCATTTTTTTTACCTGCAGAGATAGAAAAATAAAAAAATGGGAACTCTAGTTCAGAGATCCAAGATACGAGTATATAGGTGACTTTGTGCATTCTTGATTGGCATTTCAAAGGAACAAATACCTTATTTTCCTGCGTATAAGACTACTTTTTTACCTGCAAAATCTGTGGCTAAAGTGGGGGGGGTCGTCTTATACGCCGGATATAAGGATAATGAGGATAGAGGTGCTAAAACTCTATATTTTGATTGGAAAAATGGGGGGGGGGTCATCTTATACGCCGGAAAATACGGTACTTATTTTTATAAGCACCTTGGAAGCCTTTTCTTGAAAGCTCAGAGAGGGCTTTCTTGGCGCTCCATCTCTTATATATTTCTGTTGGCATGCAAAGACAAATACTTTCACATGACATGCAGCTGAAATAGATTTTAAACCTGAAAGGCCTCTCATTTCCTTCCTATTAATATGTTTTAATCTTGTATGTTTTCATTTTATGTGTCTTCATAAGACAGTGACTTCACACTGCTCCCTCAACCCAATCTTCTTTTCATTGTGTCTGCAGAATGGAGATCTATGAGCCTTTACAGACTGCCAGAAATAGTGCAACTTGAGGCCGCTTTAACTGCTAGGGAATCATGGGAATTGTATTTTTTCTGGGACATTGAGCCTTCTCTGTCAGAGAGCTCTGGTGCCACAATAAACTACAGTTCCCATGATTCCTTAGCACTGAGCCAGACGGGTGGAATTTGGGATTTTTATGTTGTTTAAATTGTATTAATATATATGTATGGAAATTTTAATGTTGTAAGCCACCCCGATTGCTCTGCAGAGGGGCGGGATATAAATTATTATTATTATTATTATTATTATTATTGTTATTATTATTATTATTACTGAGCCAGGGCAGTTAAAGTGGACTCAAGTTGCACTATTTCTGGCAGTCTATGGGCCTTTGCAGACTGCCAGAAATAGTGCAAATTGAGTCCACTTTAACTGCCCTGATTCAGTGATAGGGAATCATGGGAACTGTAGTTTATTGTGGCACCAGAGCTCTCTGACGGAGAAGGCTCAATGTCTCAGAAAAGAATACAATTCCCATGATTCCCTAGCACTGAGCCAGGACAGTTAAAGTGGTCTTAGTTTGCACTATTTCTGGCAGTCTGCAAAGGCCCTAAGTTGCTCATATTAAACCAAAGTTCCACATGGCATCCAACTGGAAAACTCTGGCTTAATGTTGGTTAATAAACTGAGATGATAAGACAGGCTTCCAAGATTTTCTTTTGTGTTTCTTGTAGTTGGACAACCACCCAAGTTTTACCCACCCTGGCATGGTCACTGTACATGGTGATCAGGGGAAGATGCAAGTTGTAATCTGGTATATCTAGTTAGCACTAGGTTAAAAAAGACTGAAGAAAGATATCTGTCATGCCTTGGTGATGCACAGAAATGGCTAGCTGTATAGTTCTAGCAGAAGTAAAAAAAAAGAAAAAAAAAAGGGTAAAGGTATTCTCCATTGACAAGGTTGTCAAGTCGTCTCCGGCTGTAGAGGGTGGTGCTCATCTCCGTTACTAAGACTACTCTGTGATCATATGGCCAGCATGATTGCACAGAACGCTGTTTACCTTCCCACCAAAGTGGTACCTATTTATCTACTTGTATTTGCATGTTTTCAAACTGCTTGGTTGGCAGAAGCTGGGACTAGTGAAAGGAGCTAACCCCATCATGCAGCATCTGGCCTTCAAACTGCCAATGTACATCTGGGGTGAACAGACTCCTAGATTCCAAGACAAAAATAGTATGGAATAGATATCCTGAACATAGAATGTTTAAAAACCAGAGACAGATGGATGCCTAAAACAGATACAGACACACACAGACACACTATGAGCTTCAATTCACATATTTTTCTGGCCAATTAACTATCTATACAAAATATGGGTTTGGTTTTGCAGTAATTCCATGAAGATTCATTACTTTTTCACTAATGCCCACAGTGCTGTCAGGCGGGGTGTGTGTGTGTGTGTCAAAAAACGGTGCCTTGTACTTGTGCTATCAGCACAGAGATTCCTTTCCAAACATTGTATACCAAGAACTACTGGTTAAGGATGCTCTGTATGTGTGAATTCCAGGTTGAATATTATAGCTGTCTCTGGAAACCATGACCTAGATCGTTCTTTCATAAATTGTACTCTCAGGAACGTACTCCCAAATTGTGAACCTTTTTTATTGGAAAAAATTCTAATAAGCACTACAAGGCTTTAACAGACAGTAATATGAAATCTTATCTGTCTAGCTATCTAGGTATTTTTCTGTCAGTAGTCTTTCTGTTTGTTTCTCTTAGAAACAAGTTGCTTGAATGGGGAAAATAGTAAAACATGCCTTACATCAGAGGTGAGGAATCTGTGGCCATTCAGATATTATGAGTCTCTAATTCTTATCAACATTAGCCAGGTGGCCATGGATGATAAGAAATGTAGTTCAGTATTTGGTGATCTAAAGGCCCCTCTTCAGACGTGACTGATATGTAGCTATTGATTAAGGATACAATCTTATATGATTTTACTTCATATAGAACTTAGTAGTGCTTACCTCTGAGCTGATATACACTATTAGAGCCACTCAGCATCTCTCCAGTTATTATTCCACAACAGGCAAATTCTTTTTACTAGTGTAGATCAAGTGATATTATAGCATTTAATTAGTTAACAGAATGGCTGAGAGGAAGCCCTCAACGACCTTGATGCCCCACTTACAAACTGAACATCCGCATCTGTTTTATCGGGGTTGCCATCTGTTGAGCTTGCATAACTGAGGGAAAGGCTGAGGATGCAGCAGTGTTGTTGAGCTGACTTAAGTATTTAGAGTTTATTAGCTGAGGACCTCTCCACATACAAGGTTGATTTTAATCTGCCCAGCACTGAAATTTCATACAGATAATTCATAGAGTTGGTTGCTGAAATAAAAGCAAGAAACAGGAATTTCAGTCCTCTGGGATTCAATCTGGTTCTCTTTGAGTCCAGGTCTAGATCCATTGAGCTTCTCAGGTGGCATGCCCTCTTTCCTGGCACTGCAGTTTGTTGGATTCTCAGCATTTGTGCAGGTTGTAGTGTTGATCTTGAACTTGGGGGATTCTAGTTCAGGTCTCCACTTAGTTTTGAAACTCCCTAGATGACCTTGGAGAATTCATTTTTTCTCAGTTCGACTTACCTCACAGAGTTGTTTTGAAGATAAGTGGGAGGTGGGAGAACCATGTATACCACCTTAAGCATATTGGAGGAAAGTTCATCACAGTCATAGTAGTCTTGTTCAGTTTGCTATTTAGTCATTAACATTATTGGTTGATCTGGCCCAGTTTCTCAGGCCAATCTGCAGTGCTATTTTGAAGATAAATGGGAAGATGAAAAGACCAGGAGGGCTGTGGCAATCATCTTACAGAAGGAATAGGATTTTTTTTTTAAATAAAAAGTTCAGATATTAATAAGTTAAGTTATTAAGCTATACTAGTAAATTAAAAAATCATCCATTATAGCTTGGTTTTCTTTCCCCCAAACCCTAGCTATGCACTGATTCGTCATTCCAAAGACTTCTGATTTCCTTTGGATTTCTATAAAGCAATACTACAGTACAGTAATATGAAATCTTATCTGTCTAGCTATCTAGGTATTTTTCTGTCAGTAGTCTTATTGCAGTAGCAGTGATACTACCAGTGAGGCAGGTTCCATGAAGGGAAAATCCACAGGGGCACTAGAGCCAACAACATCTAGTTGGGTATTCTTTTGCAAAGCTTAAATTGGGGGTAGAGTGTTAAAAAAAAATACAACCAAGCTGTATGTGATTCCCAGGGCCCTGTGGGATCAATTTTTCTTAACCTCACCCCTATCTTCTAAGCCATGGAAAGCATTTTTCTTATATTTCCCCCCTCTTGGGACATTTTGGAACTAGAAGTACCCTTTTTTAAAACAAAACCAAAAAACAAACAAAGCAAAACAAAAACGCTGGTTAAAAAAAATTCCCTCCTTGGCCTAGGGGAGCAAAAAAAGCAGGGGGAAATGCTCCCCCTACATAACATCTGGAGATAAATAATACAATTTTGTTTTGGGAGGGTGCAGCTCCAAAGTCAACATATGTTTCTAGAGCATTGTGTTTCTGAATTGGGCCAGGAGAAGTGAGCTTCCTCCCTTTATTAGCCTACTTGGCTTTGGTGTTGCCTGATTGCTCTTGCTTGCAGGCTGTTGCTTGTAACCTGTGCCTATTAGATAGGTGCTTAAATGGAAGGCTGCTTTAAGAACCTGCTAGATGCATAGGAACCTGCAAGATGCCTTATGCTTAGTGAGCCCCTTGGACCATTTAACCTTGTGTTGTCAACAGTGCTAGCAGCAGTTCTGGGTTTTAGGTGGAATTCTTTCCCTGGTCCAACCAGAGATGCCAGGAATTGAAGCGTGTCCTTCTGCACTGAGCTACCATCTGCCCCAGCTATCTGAAGTACTTTTTAGGTCAGGGGTAGGCAACCTTTCCCCTTTAAGGGCCGAGGGACTTCAGCTCCCAGAATCCCAGGAGCTATTGGCCAACATGGGACTATTGGCCAACATGGCTGAGGCTTCTGGGAGCTGAAGTCCATCGGCCCTTAAAGGGGAAAGGTTGCCTACCCCTGTTCTAGGTAATAGAAGCCAAGATAGTGAATTCCTTGTCTTGAGAAGTTCCTTTATGAACTTTTAGAAGACAGATGAAAACATGATGGGATTTGTTATTTGGAGTAGTAGTAACTAACTACAGATTTTCCTGATGGTTGGGTTGGATTTGCCATATTCTTATTAATTGGTTAAATTGTATTTTTCAATGCTTCTTAAATGTTTATTGCTTGTTATTTCATTGTAATTTTTGCATTGTTGAGTGTCTTGCCTGAGAAGAGCACTGTATACCTTGAGATATCAATAAGTAAATAACACTTAGAGTGGTACCACACAACAGTCTTCAAGGCCTCTTATTTCCAGTTAAAGATCTGTCCTAACTTGTGTGTTTTGAAAATGGCTCTGCTGTTCACATTTCTTCATTTTAAAAATGTGTATTTTCTAATTACACATCACATCATTCACCAGATCAGAAATTATAAGAGGACAAATTCCACCTTTCCTCTCTACACGTAAGGACCTTACTCCTACTGTGTCCTGTGTGTGTGTGTGTGTGTGTGTGTGTGTGTGTTTTCCACTTCTTCATTTTTGTCTATTTCTCCTTATGTATTACCACCTTGCATCCTGCAATTCTAACATGTAAAGTCTAACATTTCTTTTATCTGTTTTCTCTTTTTTCTCTTGATTTGTGTGCATTGCCTTGTTGGTGACTTGCTCTCTCTTTCTCTGTTATTACTTTTGCTTCTCTATATAAACCAGTCTTTCCCATTCTGGTGTCCTCCAGAGCTTTGGGACTACAGCTCCTGTCTTCCTGCCAGTGGCTGTGCTGGGTGACAGGAGTTGAAGTCTATACAGTCAGGAGAACACCACATTGGGGAAGATTGGTCTAAACCACATTTAACCATCTCTGGTACTGCTTCAGTTCTCATTACTTAGTGCTTTCTTCTTAGTCCCTACTCCCATCTTCTTGCATTTTCGGGGTATTATAATTTTGAAAAAAGCATGTGTGTTACAGAATTTTGGTGTCCTTATAAGAGAGGGAAGGTTTGAATGCTTCCTATTTGTTTACTTATGTTTTATATAGCTGTTACAAAATAGATAATTGTAGCATGCAAGGGCCTTTTTGTATCTCTTGAATCAGAATTCATACATTTCATAGAATAGTAATGATTAAGAATCTCTTTCCAATTTCCCCCCCAACAGACAATCAAATTCCCCTCCTCCTATCAGACGACGGCCCACTTGGAGTAAATCATCCTTGGTAAGTATTTGCTGGTTATGATTTACAAAGCCCTATATGGCCTTGGTCCATGTTCTGAAAGACCATATCCCCTATATGAGCCTGTCAAGTTTCAAGATCTTCAGAGGAGCTGTTTCTCTCAGTCTCATCATCATCATGGTGAGGACAGAGGGGAAAGCCTTCTCAGTCTAGCTTCTTCCAGACTGTGGGATTCCCTCCCACTGGAAGCTCAGCTTTCCCCTTCTTTAATGTCTTTTTTGCCAGCAGGGGAAAGACTTTTTTATTCAGGCAGGTCTTTTGATTTTTAATCGGTTGTGACAGAAAGGGTAATGAGTCTTTTAATAGAGTTTGGTGGACTGTTATTTTTATGTCTCAAATGTGTTTTAAAATGTTTTAAAATTAATTTTAAAAAGTTGATTTATCTAACTTTAAAAAAAATGTACTATACAATGCAGATTGTTTTAGTTCTTGCTTTAATCATCATCGTAAAGTGCCTTAGGTCTCATATTAGGAGAAAGACAAGATATAAATTAAAAAAATAAAGTATATATTGGGATATGTGATATGTTTGCTGAGAAACAAAACATTGCATTCAAAACATCTAAGAACTAAGGGAGGACTATAGTTTTCCCTATTAACTACAAAAATCTAAATGCAATAATAGTGATGCAATTGCTGTGGAAAGATAACCAAAAATTGCTGCTTTTTTTTTTTTTTTTTTTTTTTTTTTGCATTAATACATGTCAAACTGTATTTATCGTCTTATCTTTTAGCCAAGGCAGCATCCATTTATTATGCCTCCTATGCACATCCAGTGTGGAGAACACTATACTGAAACTCACAATTCACAAGGTATGTAATAGTAATTAATAACACATACTTTGTATTATTACATAGATTTTCCAAAACACTTCTGAAACCTGGTATGTGCATCAACACTATAAGGCGTATCAGTATTATTTTATCTCAGTACTGAAGATGCAAGGAAGAACCTGAGGCTTTAGATGATGCTTTGCCTAATGGCAAGGATAGTGGGGCTGTTCTCCTCCCTGGGTCCACATTGCCTTGGATAAAACCAAAGATAGTATTTGTGTGGCCCCTGTATTGCCTGCAGCCATTCAAGGCCCTCAGTGCACCCTCCAGCCTTGTCCCTTACCTCCTTCTTGGTGGAAAATTATGTCCCCCTAATGGAGAATTGCACCCATTTCTGTTTTCATTCTCTGTTTGTGTATGTGTATCCTTGTGTCTACAGTGATTTTTTTTAACTAAAGGGGGAGCAATCACAACAACTCTAGTTTATTATATTCATATTTCTGGTTATGACCAACTCCACAATTACTTTGGACCCCTTCCTGTCTCATAGTAGTGGAGAGACCCTGCTTTTGCAGATAGCTTAACTTGAAATAGGGGTATAGTCCTTATGGGTGCTTTACTTGAAATAGGGGTACAGTCCTTAGAATGTTTCTACATCTATCTTCTTTCTCATTCATTTTATTTGTCTGTTTGTTCATTATGTTTTCCATTGCTTTCTTGCTTCTTCTGTACATAGACAGCATTTTTCATGGAAATGAAGTTTACTGTCTATCCCAGACTAGCTTGGACAGATGTGCAATGGACTTCAGCTACTTGAATGGCAATGTCCCAAATGGCAGTGTGTGCAGTGCTCAGAGTATGAACTCTCTCAATCACTCACAAAACTTTATCCAAGCTTCTCCAGTATCTTCCAACCTCAGCATCCCTGGAAGTGACATTATGAGAGCGGACTACATCCCAAGCCATAGACATAGTGCAATCATTGTCCCTTCCTACAGGCCAACGCCAGACTATGAAACTGTAATGAGGCAAATGAAGAGAGGAGTTATTCATGTGGACAGCCAAAGCCAATCTTTAAGAAATCTCAATATTGGGAACACCCATGCTTACAACCAACCCAAAGACCTTGTATACAGCCAACCAGAGATTCGGGAGAGACCTCCATATCCCATTACTTATGGGCCCCAAGGCACTTACAAAAAACACATTGCTCCATCTGAGCAAGTGAACCCCATCAGTGCAGCACAGACAAAAACAGCTGCTACTGCCATTTCCCACACTGTGAGCACTCCAGAGCTAGCCAACATGCAGTTCCCCAACAATCAGAGATGTGGCACAGTGCACATTCTAAAAAACTGTCTTTTCAGGCCACCACCTCCCTATCCACGTCCACGTCCTGCTACCAGCACACCTGACTTAGCAAGTCACCGCCACAAGTATGTTAGTGGTAGCAGTCCTGACCTGGTCACTCGGAAGGTCCAGCTCTCAGTGAAGACCTTTCAGGAGGATAGCTCTCCAGTTGTCCACCAGTCTCTCCAGGAAGTTAGCGAGCCTCTCATGGTGGCCAAGCATCATGCAGGTGTCAACAAGCGCCACAGTTTGGAGGTGATAAGCAACATGGTTCGTGGTATGGAAGCCATGGCTTTAAAGAGTCTGAATGCTCCCTTACCACGCAGGAATACCTTGCGTGAGCAGGTGCAGCCAGAGGAGGTGGTGCAACGGGGTCACGAGGTCCAGCAGCTTCCCCGATACCATCACAAGAAGACCTTCTCAGATGCCACCATGCTGATCCACAGCAGTGAGAGTGAAGAGGAAGAAGAAACTGCAGAATCTGTGTCTTCTATGGCAGCACTTCATGAAAACATGGAATATAGTGCTCAGCTCCAAGCTGCCTTGGCTAGAATACCAAATAAACCTCCTCCTGACTATCCTGGGCCACGGAAGAGTGTGAGCAATGGAGCCCTGCGGAATGAACAGATGAATATTTCACTGGCTGTGTCTCGAGCCAGGCCTGTGAGGCCAGGGCCTGCAAAAGCCATTAACATGTCTCGAACTGATCAAACCTCTGTCAATGGGTCTTTGCTTGGGCCATCAATCTCTGAGCCAGACCTTACAAGTGTAAAGGAAAGAGTCAAGAAAGAGCCAGTGAAGGAGAGGCCTGTATCTGAAATGTTTTCTATTGAGGATAGTATCATAGAAAGGGAGATGAGGGTAAGTGATTTTCAGCCATGATTGTGGGATTTGGGGGCACTAGCAGTACATTCAGATTTATATTGTACTGCTTTTATAAAGAAAGCTCTTTTAAAACTTAATTTAAAAGTTGGGTAGATGTCTCTTTTTGAATAGATGGGTGTTCAGTAAAAAAGAGTTGGTTCCAGAATGGTCCTTTTCCTAAAGATATCAATGGTAATTGTCTTGTCTAGAAACTTATTCTAAAGAACAATGCTGAGATTAACATATTCTCACTTTAGGTGTCTGGTTGTTACTCACCACATCTTGTCTTGCTCTGCCATGTAGATTTTCAGAGCTTGCAGTTCAATTCAGTTAGCATGCCAATGAGCTGACTATAGTTTCAGCTTTCAAATGTACAGTGGGTAAGACATAGCTTAGGCTTGCTTGCCTGTGGCCACACTGGCAGGGTTTTTTGTTGTTGTTGTTGTTGTTGTTAGCTCTACCAAAGAAATTAATTTTCCCCTTCTCTGCTCCTTCCTAGTTTACTATCTACTGAAACATTTTGTGTTTTATATCTTAACTCTCACTCCATGATGTAACTTTGCTTCATGAAGTAGAGCAGTTATCCTTACTACAGTTTATCAGTAGACTGTGGATTCAGACCATAACATCAAACTGCAATTAGTATAAACTGTGGTTTGTAAATAAACTTTGAACCATGGTTTTTTGATCCTGGCTTGTTGGTTCTACAAACCATAGCAGTTTTAGGAAAGCTACAAAAACAAATTGCCCCATGGCATTCATCATTATCCCAGATTGCCTAGATCAGGGGTAGGCAACCTTTTTTAGCTGGGGGCCAGGTTGCTGTCCCTCAGACAATTGGGGGGCCGAATCACCAAAAATAAATAAATAAATAACTATAAAAATAATTTAAAAAAATTAAAAAAATATGCATGCACATTCTCTCAGCCCCAGCAAAGCCATGGCAAAACCCCAGTGAAGATTTTGCCAAGAAAACCCCAAGAACAAATAATAACAACAATAATCAATATCATCATGGTGGGTGGCTGCGGCTGTGGGCAGCGGTGGCAGGACCGGCCTGGGGCCGGTCCAAAGGCCTCAGGGGGCCACATCCGCCCCCGGGCCTTAGGTTGCCTACCCCTGGCCTAGATAATGATGAATTTATTGTTAAATACAAAACAAATGTTATTTGTTAAATACAAAACAAATGGTCATACTGAGGAATTCATTTCTGAGGAATGAATTCCTCTGAGGAATACTGAGGAATTTATTTAGAATTCATATACAGTAGGCCCTCTATATGCATGGACTTGCCATCTGCGGATTCCAGGATACACAGATTGCAAGCCCATCGGGGGGCTGTGGAGGAGGTGGCAAAGAGGAGGAGGAGGAGGGAGGAGGAGGAGGAGGAGGAGGCAAGAGGTGGTGGGGTGAAAAGGAGGAGGGAAGAGGAGGCGGGGGAGGAGGAGGGAAGAGGCGACAGCGGCTGGAAGAAGAGGAGGAGGCTGCATGGGGGACATTGCACCCAGAGAAGGGGCTCCGCCCACCGCTAGAAGCCTACCTGGCCTTTCTCTGGTCTGAGAGCGGTGCACGGGAGTGCCACTTCCGGGGGAGGTGTTCTGGGGCCTGGCCAGATGACCTCATGGCCCCTTTTGGCTCTGGCCCTTCTGAGGCTCTGCCACTCTGCTTCCTGCCCCTCCAGGCCTTGCCATACCTGCTAGGCGACAGGAGAAGTAGGAGGAGGAGAGGCTTTGGGTGGCTGGAGAAGCAAAGTGCCATTGTCCCCAATGGTGGCACAGCCATGTGGCCACGGCACCATTGAGATCAGTGGGACTTAATCATATGTGGATTTTGGCATTTGCAGGGGGATCCGTCCCACAAATACTGATGGCTGGCTGTAGTTTAAATGCAGGAACATACTATTGCTGAGGAAAAGCAGGACAGGAGAGACATTTAATCAATTGTAGCCCCTGTGTACCCTCTTTTTAGCATTGGGGTAACATTCCAAATGACACAGAAATGAGTCAGTGCAAGAAAACCAGTCTGTGGGTAGGAATTGTAGTTTTGGTTTATGAACCCCTATTTAAAAATAAAGAAGAGGCAGAGAAAATATCCTAATGAATGTTACTCGGTTCAGGGCTGAAAATATTCCATTTTATATTTCATGATTTTGTCCCTTCGTGATATACCAACCTAGTGTCAGTGGATTATGTGCACTTGCCCTCATCTTCAGGGGTGAGATGGAGCAGGGTGCTGTACACTTAGTGGGATTCATTGTCCTAAATCAGAGGTCGGCAAGATTTACTCACCTGGGGGCGGTCCTCTGGGCCTGGGGTCTTCCATCAGGCTGGGGGGGAATGGCGGCGCTCATGCATGCGCACGTGCCCCCCGCTCGCACATGTGCAGTACTTCTGGAGTACTGCGCATGTGTGAGCGAGCCGTGGCTGCCATTCTGGCAAACAAAATGGCGGCCACGACTCATTTGCGCATGCGCAGTACTAGGCGCATGCACAAACGAGTCGCGGCCGCCATTTTGAAAAACAAAATGGTGGCTGCGACGCGCGCGGCGGTAGGGTTGGTGAGGGCCGGTCAGTAGGCCTCGGCGGGCCGAGTGCGACCCATGGGCCATAGGTTGCCGACTCCTGTCCTAAATTTAATATAATAACACTATTCCAAATGTACTACCGGTCTGGCTTATGTATTGTCTTGATGATTGGCTTAGCTCACCTGTTTCTGCACACTCTGCCTAACATTTACACAGGCTGAGAGCATGTGTTCATATTTGTGTATGGGAAGGAGCAGCATACCTATCTTTGATGGCAAGTCTTCTGCATTGTAGTGACTGTTCTTTTGAAATTAAAACTCTCAACTCATGTAAGAACACCCCATTTCCAATCCCTGGGGAAATAATGCAAAATCTTAGGAGATGCATTTGGATTTGCTCTACTAATGGTGATCATCTCCACTTCTCAGTTGGCATTGTAGATTTTGTGGGGAGATTAAAAAGGCATTCCAACATTCTGCTGGCATGATTTCTAATCACCCCGAGATGAAAGCATGTCTTTTCTTGCCAAAAGTATCTAGAGAAACAGAAGATGGCAGGCCTGGAGGCCCAGAAGAGGCCCTTGATGTTGGCAGCTCTCAATGGTCTCTCAGTTGCTCGAGTTCCAGTGCCTGAGGACGGCCAGGATGAAGGAGCCAAGGTGCCAATGGATGAGCGGGTAAGAATAGGCCTTTCAAAACAAAGCATACCATTTGGGTGTCTAGTCAGTGACAGCCATTCCTGATGTATAAAAAAACAGGTAAAAATATAATACAGTACCAACAACACCTGACTGCCAAATCCTAATTCCGCACATCAGATCACCAGTGGTACATGGAAATAAATATGTGACGCTACTCAATGCACAAGCCCTTGAGAGAATTCTTTGTCTACAAAGATGAGGACTTTAAAACAAAGATTAGTTTATATCCCTCATTTCCATCATGTTTCTAAAGACAGCATGCATAGCTTTCTATCCCACACCCAGTTTCACCCTCTCAGCAATCCTGTGAGGTGGATTAAGCAACCTCATCTGATAATGTTGACATCAGGCCCTCAAATTTTTGACCTCAGGTCTCATCTCAGTGAAAGATGAACACATGATTACTTTACATGTGGAGGTGTTCCTGCAAAACAGTTTTTGTTTTTGTTTTTTTAAAAAAATACTGCAGTCTAGTTCTTAGCATGGTCATGAGACAAGGGTCTTGTGAACCATGTGTTTCTTAAGGTAAAAGGCAGCGTTATCCTACGGTTCTTATTAGACTTACATTACATGGTTGAGATATATTGTGGAGTTAAGAGCTTTCATGATAGAATATCTGCAAGAAGTGGTTTTAAGGACATGATTACTCCAGCCCTTTGTCTGTGTGAATTGGCCTTCGGCATACCTTAAGAGTCCACTTCGTTTTCACTTTAGTTCAGCATATGTATCAAACAGTTTGGAAAAATTCATCAATGAGACAATTTGTTAATTTTGAATTCTTGCTTTCACGTTTTTAAAATCTGTTCATTTCCCCATCAATTTGCAACTTTAAAAGAATCCTTCATGAACATTTACATGCATTTTGTGTGCACTTCTAATATATGCGTTATTATATCAGATTTTACTTAATACATGCACTTTTGCAAGCAGTTTTCTCCTTATACGTTTTTGTGAACAGATTCCGCTAATAAATTTATTTTTGTATACTCTTTTGTTTGGAGAAGTGCATAGCTGCATTTCATTTTGAGCATTGGTTTAGGAAGTGAGGAATCTGGTATATTTTTATCAAAATGTGAATCAAACAATTCTCCCTATCTTTAACAATTGGTAGGATTGCTTTTTTATCATGAGAATAGGAACCTTCATTCATGACAGATTTTGAACCTTCCTCTCAACCTGACATAACAACTTCTAAGATACATGTTATTCTTTTAAAAAAGAATGAAAATTTAAGGCAAACAAGTTGGAAGTGTTAGGAGTCAGTCAGACTTCGAAGCTAACAGAGATAGTTTATCTGATGTTAAATGGGATGATATCCCAATACTGGAAGGGAGATGAAGTCTGGGGATTATTCTGCTTTATATAACTTTTTTAGAAGGCCAAGTGGTAGCAATAGAGTAGAGATAGTGTAATGTTGTCCTCAGTTGCACTTAATAAATACATTCATTCCACTGTTACTATATTAGATAAGGATCTATAAAGCAATCTTTGCAGAACTTCCTTTGAAAATAACATCTTCTCTCCTCCCTTCTCCCCTTCCTTTTTAAAACTGTAAATTAAAGTGTAAACTTTTGCGAAGGAAACTGGAAGAGGGGATGGTATTCACTGAATATGAGCAGATTCCAAAGAAGAAAGCAGATGGGATATTTACTACAGCAATGCTCCCTGAGAATATAGAGCGTAACCGTGTCAGAGAAGTAATCCCATATGAGGAGAACCGAGTGGAGCTAGTGCCAACCAAAGAAAACAATACAGGCTACATCAATGCATCACACATAAAGGTAACAAATGGGAAGAAACAAGCACCACTGATGAAGGAAACTCTGATTTTATGGGTATGCATGCTGGACATGACCTTAAGGGGCCAGAATTTAAATCTAATCCATAGACCAGTCACAAATCATTCTCCCTTGGCTCCATTGCTATTGCTGGCAACACAACACATTGCTGTTGTTCCTGGAGTATTAATAGTTATTCACAACTCGTTAAACTATTTTTTTAATCACAAGGTTTGGATTCTGATTTAGTCTGCATCTGTAAGTGGACCCATTGACATCAATGGGATAAATTTTAGCCATAAAATTCTTATTGCTCACTGATTTCAGTCTGAGATTGGCAAAGTCTGGCTATAGCCCGAAAGTGTTTTTCATTCCTTACCTGGACATTAACACAAAGCTGTGACATGTTTAAGTGAGTCATGTTACACATATTTATCTGATACAAAGTCCCATTGAACCTAGTGAAGCTGACTTCCTAGCAGACCTGTGCAGGATTACAGTGTTGGGCTACAATCTTAAAATATCTTTCCACGTTTAGAGATTAAACCCAATTAGATACATTGGAACATATTTCTGATTAAACATGGATGGGTTTGCATGGTTATATCCCTATTTTACAGTTAGAGAAAAATAATGATTTCTTGATGCCATTTCTTGATGTGAGTCTGTGGTAGGGAAAACTCAAGAGTGGAATGTGAAATGGAAATTGAGTCTGTGTAAGTGCAAGGAGGCCTACTCCAAGGAAGCTTCTTAGTGTTTCACAATAGGTCTCACATATACATAGGGTTGTAGTAGAACAGACTGGACAGTGCTTTAACAGAACTGGTTTTGCCTTATTCTTCTGGCTCTTATTTCCCTTCTTCACTGTGGTTGGGACAGAAATCTGTCCCATTGTTAGTTTGTAGGTGAGCTTGGATTTGAGGTCTGATCTTTCTTAGACCTTTCCCCAGCATCATTCATCATCCTGAATGTGCAAAACGCAGAACACACATGTGAAACAGACATGGTTTCATACATTAACACCCCCACACCTTTTTTCTGTGAAGCCTCCTCACAACAAAACTTGAGAAATCAGCTCCCAGTTAAACAAATGAACAACTTCCCCTTCTTTGGAAGGAGTTAGACAGAGGTTGGATGACAGTTTCCCCAGAATACTTTGACAGTGTTCCTGCATGGCAGGACTAAATAGTCCGTGTGTTTCCTTCCAACCTCCTCATTCTGTGATTCTATTTAAAAGATGGGAAGAGCAAACACAAGATCAATTGCAGACTGAAATCCCCCAGATGCTCTGCCTCTGAACTTACTTTTTTGGTATGTTAGGCTGAGAGAAAGGGGCTGACCCAGAGTTTCCCCTGAGCTTCATGACTGTCTAACTATTGCAAAAGGTGGACAAGTTAGTTTTTAAATACTTCAATGCAGTAGCCATGCTGAAGAGTTCTGAAAGTTGTAGTTCAAGTGCGTAACTTTGCCAACCTCTGAACTGCTCTCATTATTGATTATAATGCAGGAGTGGGCAACTTTGGAGGGGAAAAAACCAAAACCTGGGGAGCATCCAGTGGGGACTACACAGAAGAATCGAGAGACACATCTCAGAATGCTTAAATGCTTGTTTGTTGTTTATTCCTTATCAGTCTGTATGTACTCTTGAGGCCTTTTTCAGATGACAATATAATTGATAAAAGGAACACATGGGACTACATGTTATCATTTTGCATAAAATCAGTATTGCATTTGTAAATTAGCTGTAGTCTGCACATACCTATTATTGCAAATGCAGTAATGATTTTGTGTAGTGTGACATTATGTATATATGTGCTGTCCTATGAGAATTGTATGTAGACTCCTAAAACAGACCTTAAAAGTGTACATAGACTGAAACATAACATATCTGTGTTTCTTCTGTATTTTCAGCTTCAGAAGGGGACATTCCTACCCTCCCCTAAAGATCAACAGGCCATTTTTCAAAGCCAGGTTTTTAAAAGGGCTATTACAGCCATAAAATAGTCAAACAGGCCCTAACTGTGCCTCCTGGAGGTTTCTGCTTGGTCACTTTTACACATTGGGGGGGGGGGCTCTTGGGAGGACACATTTGGGGCTTTGGCAGCTGAATGCAGTCTATGGGACACATTCAGCCAATGTCCGGATAACTTTTCATATGTCGTATAACATTATCACCTTTCTTTTCCTGTATGATTTTAACATCTTTTCCTGATAAAGAAGCCAGTGAAGCTTCAAAAGCTTGCATGATGTGCTGTATGCCTTGGAGTTGGCTCAATAAAATTATCGCTGCTTTGTGGATTTTGTATTTTGTTGTATTTTGCTGTATGGCCAACATGGCTACCCCTGAATATGTTTCATATGTACAGATGAGTTTTTTTCTTTTTTTGTTTGTTTGTTTTTGTTTAAAACATTTGTGTATCACCTCTTAACCCACTGGGTCCTGAGGTGTTGTACAATAACTAAAATAATTCAAAACATTAAATATATGAATAAAAACTTTTAAGGGAAAATGTAGATAGAAGGAGATTATTTCATGTTGCTGTTCTAGCAATTCACAGTGTTAGCTGAAAAATTTCTGATCAAACTTGAACATGCTTGATTTTATGATAATTTTTCAATACTTGTCAAAATAATTTTAAATTATAACCACATATTGCTGCAAGACATCTCTACTGAGATCCAAGAGCAGTTTGATCATAATTTACAATGCCGAACCCGTATTGAGTCAAAACACCTTTATAAACCAGAATCCTTTCAGTTTTCTGTCAAAAGACCTGGTGAGTAAAAGATACTGGGTGTTTTTGGCACCAGCACACTTTGCTTGGATGACTGATAACTGAATCTAACATTTTTCATCCATTTGTGGGAGGACAAATCATTTCTGAAAGCACAATTTTACCCTATCGGATGTCAAGGGCTAAAAAGTATTCTCCCAAGCCAGTTTTAAGAGATCATATTTCATCCTTGCGTGTCACCATTGGATGTACATGCATTGTTCTGAAGCACATGTAGGGATGTGTGCTGGTGTTTTGTACTGTACAACTCTATGCTGCCAGTGCATTTCTTCCCTCACTCCCAAGTGGCTGCTATGAGAGCCAAGCAGATGTTCTTTTGCTCAGAAGGTGAAATTGCTTCTGCAAATTTTAACTCACACAGCAAGTGTTTTTTGCCCAGTTATCAATTTTTAATATCCTGCAGTCAGGGCAGTAGAACGCTTCCATGTTCCAAGTAGTGCACTCCCTCTAGACTATTTATGGAGTTTTCTTCATGTCTCTCGCCAAGGAGGCTGAACAGTTGGCTCACAAAGCAGTAGGCCAAGCAAAACACCCATAACATTCCAGTAAGATCATGCCTGTGACTCCTACACTACTACCATGTTTGTAGTCTTTGAGTGGGTTGTCTGCATATTTTGCTTAACTTTATTCCAGGCAGTCAGGGTGGTGACGGCGCTGCTTGTGCATACCCACAGTGTTCAGCACTTGCACTCTTTTACCCTTTCAACATACAACTTTCTCTTTATTTTTAACTGACTAGGTCTTGAGTCTTACCAGATTCCAATAGTAGCTAACTAGCTCACCTCATGTAACTCATAAAATGAACGGTTCTTACCAGATGATGCATGTATGCTAGTTATATACATGTGAGAAGTTATATACATTTGAGAACAATTGCAGAATTTTTATCTATGTAACAGGAGGAGACCTGTTTCTTTGAATATAGGTTGCCACAAAAACCTGTAAAATAGGTATGGGATGGAGGGGAGTTCAGTGATAAAGTAGTGCTGGCTATTTTCTACCTTTTCTTTTTTTTTTACCATCATCATCAGAAACTAAGCTGACCTTTGAGATTGTAACCTGTTTGAACAGTCTGTGAGACTGGTAGAGTGTGAATCTATTCCAGGATTTAGTTTGAACTTCAAAGGAGTTATGTAAGGCTCTGAATCCTATCTCCAGAATTGGTTCAGTGTTGTGGATATTTTCTTTAAACTTCTAAAGCCTAGAGCAGATTTACTGCCACACTGACCTGGAAGCCATTAATACATATGCTTTTACTTATTATATTTCTTGTGTTTAACTGTTATCTGTTTTAATCTTGTTGTACGTTGCCCCGGTTGCCGAGCCAGAGGGGTGGGTTAAAAATAAAATTTATTATTATTTATTATTATGACTCAATAATATTTCTATCACTCAGAGTTTAAAGCAATACGTATGCACATGTTAAGACATATGTACACCCCTTGTTCTAACTCTGCCATGAGATAGAAACATCATAAATGAAGGTCAGTATCTTGTGGATATCAGTAACAAGGTGAATAGATTTTATTAACACATAAAAGTAAAATGTTATGAGCACATAAAGAGGAAGTATGGGATACTGAGATGGTGGTGTTTCATTTGTGGTGTACACTTGAAGTAACCTACTGTTTTCTCCTTTTCTTTTATTTCTTTTCCTCAGGTTGTAGTAGGTGGGGAGGAATGGCACTACATTGCTACACAAGGACCTTTGCCACAAACCTGCCATGACTTTTGGCAAATGGTGTGGGAAGAAGGGGTGAATGTAATAGCCATGGTGACAGCAGAGGAGGTATGTTAAATTACAGAGCATCCCTGTGATTAAATATCTGCAAGCAGTTGCTGCCATTTCAGTAATGTCAATTCGGTATCATGCAAATCAGTGCTTCCTAAAGCTCTGAGATATTGCTGGACTTAGAATCATAGAGTTGTAAGTTACCCATTGGTCATCAAGTTCAACTCTGTTCAACACAGGAACTCCCACTACTGCACCCCTATCAGATATTTGTCTAACCTCTTTTTGAAGATGACCAGAGAAAGAGATCCCACCATCTCTTTAGGTAATTGGTTCATTGCTGAACCACACTTAATATCAAGAAATTTCTTCTAATGTTCAGTCAAAATCTACTCTCATGTAACCTAAAACCATTACAAGAACAAACCTGCAACCTCCTTTCTGTGGCAACTTTTTAGATATTTAAAAAGTGCAGTCATGTCACCCCTCAGTCTTCTCTTCATCAGGCTAAACATGTCCAACTACCTCAGCATTTGCTTATATGTTTTGTTCTTCATTTCTCTTATTCTTGTTGCCCTTCCCTGAACCTGCTCCCATTTGTCTGTGTATCTTTATTGAAGTCAGTCTTCCTCTCTCTATTGCTAAGCCAAATATCTCTCAATCCGAATCCTGTGCATTTGTTTTTTGTGGCCTAAATGTAGAATTTTGCATTTGACTTCATCCCCCTCCCAAAAAAAAGTGCAGCTGTCATTGCTATAATGTCCAAGGATTCTGGAAATTGTAGTTCAGTTGAACAAGCTCTAAGGGCATTAGTTTGGGAAGCATTGTGCACTAAGCTATGATTTAGCAAGACTTGAAGGGAGCATAACCTTTTGCCCTTACTCTCTTCCTCCTATCTGGAAACTTTCACTTCAGCATTTTGTTAACCACAGCTTACCATCTCATCTGAACCTCGGACTATGGGTTGAAGCTATGGTTAGAAGCTGGCTTGATTTAAATCAATCATAGTTATTGGTAACAATAATTGGTTCAGACAATATAACAAACCATATTTAACCAAAAGTGGAAGCTTACAGCTGTGCAGGAAAAACTATTGGGGGAGGGGCAAAAGGAACACCAGCCCAGAAGGAGGCTATGACCCATTCACATTTTGTTGAGCCATAGTTTAGTGTGACATCAAAAGAGAACTAAATTTTTTGTTCCTTTTCTGAAAGTATTTTCATTGAACAAGAAGATAGGTAGCTGCAGAAGCAGGGCAACTACTGTTAGTTTGAGCCAGATCTTTCAACTTTTCTTCCAATCACTGTAAAATTCAACAATATACAATTGTTTTTACCACATATTTTTGTATTACTATTCCTCTGAGGAGCTCATAACAGTACACATAATGGTGTCCCATGCCCGATTTTATGAGAAGATTATTAGTGAGCTTCATGATTAAGTGGAAATTTCAGCACAGGACTCCACAGTCTTGTCATCACTATGTCACACTCACTGTGAGAAGCTCTGCAAAAGTTCGGATCAATGTGTGTCTAGACCACCGTTCTGTTTTTTATATCCAATCATAAGACTTGGGGAGGCTCACAACATGTTGATAATGCATATTCTCAGGCTGGCAGGTGGAGCAATCCATCACAATTGCATTTTACCCCACATGCAGACCCGTACTGGCAGTGGAATTATGGCAGGGGGTTTGTCTGGATGACCCTTGTAGTCTCTTCCAATTCTGTGATTCTGTGATTTGGTTATCAACTCTGGGGACCAGGAAGTAGCAGAGCAGAAAAGGAGGCTGTTTTCTACCTGCAGTATCTAGGCTTTGGAAGTCTCTCAGCAGCAGAAAGCAGTTCCCTGAGGCAGCCTTCTTGGAATGCAGTTCTCAACAGAGCTTGGAAACTTTTCTTCTTTGGACTACAAATCTCAGAATTCCCACAACCAGCATAGTTTGACCCCCATGTCTGCTCTCATTGCTTATAGTGCAGATACTTTGCTTCTCACAGATATTTGGCTTCCATGCATTTTCCCTTCTGCACCCTGCGCCTTGAAACTTCCCTTCTTTTAATCTCTGTAGACTTATTCTTGCCCTTTTGATTTATTTGTCCTCTATCAGAGCACAAAAGTGAGAACAGCTCAGCAGTCAGACTTTGATTATCTTGGATACAGTAGGAGAGGCTTAAATATTTTGTATATGTTTTTGTAATGTGCAAAAATCTGTAATATCTCTGTCATTGCTATCCCCTTACTTTTTTCTGTTTTATTTGGCAGGCAGGTGGAGGGGGGTTGCTTTTTTTTTTTTTTTTTAAGTCTTTTGAACTTTTTCCTTGTTTGTAACATTTTAGCATTCAGCTGAACAGGGACTGTAAGGATGGAAGTTTAGTCCCATTAGAAGATTGTGCCATGCCAAAGAAAGCAAAAATAATGCCAGTTAATTCCAAGAAAACAAAGCTACTCTTATTCGAAAAGAATGACATTCTCCACTAATCCAAGGCCACTTCTGCATACTAGCATCCTTATCAGCTACAAAGAGACCAGAAACTATTGTTTCCATTCATCGATCCAGTTTTTTTTAAAAGTCTGTATTCCTATGCCAAGCAAAGCAGTAATTGTTGTTGAAATCCCAGTACTGTAGGTTGTGTTGTAAAACTGACACATACCAGTATCCAGCCCTGTGCTCAGTTCAGAACAACACAGCCTTTATGTTGGAGCAGTTCTCTTTTTAGCAGTATGGCCTGATCTTTCTTGTTTTAAACATTTACCACTACGAGCTGTTCAGAAGGGAGAGCAAGGGTCCATTTAATGCACAGTTCTAGAATAATTTGACCACAGAGAATGTCAGTGGCAGACAGTGGAACTGTCCTATGATCTCATTTGTGGTTATATGCTTTAAGTTAAGACATTTTGCTGATACATAATTATAAATTACATAATTTTAAAGTAAGCAATGATGACATTGAAATATGAAGGATTTTCCATACCTTGGCTGAATCATTACTCATAATGGAAACTGCTTTCAAGAAATCAGAAGAGGTCTAGGATTTGGAAGGGCAGCTATGACTGAAGTAGACAAGATCCTGAAGTGTTAAAATATATCATTGTATACTAAAGTTGGGATTGTCCATGCCACCATATTTCCCATTTCTATGTATGGTTGTGAAAACTGGACAGTGAAGAAAGGGATAGAAAATCAATTCCATTGAAATGTGGTACTGGAGAAGAGTCCTACGGATACCATGGACTGCTGAAAAGACAAACAGATTGGTCCTAGAGCAAATCAAACCTAACTTTTCCTAGTAGTACTTTTGACGCATCACGAGAAAACAGGACTTTCAATAAAAGACTGTTATGCTTGGTAAGACAGAAGGCAGTAGGAAAAGAGAAATATAGCATTCCAGGTAGATAGACTCAATCAACGAAGCCACAGCCTTAAGTCTGCAAGACCAGAGCAGGGCTGTTGATGACAGTGTGACATGGAGGTCTCTGATTCATAGGGTTGACATAAGTCAAAGTTAACTTGATGGTATTTAACAACAAATGAGCAACAGGGGTCCTTTGGTGTCCTGAAATGGTAGATATTTGCTCTTAGGAGAGACAATGTAAATGCAGACACCATGAAAAAAAAATCAACATCCTTGGAGTACAGTGGGCTCTTGGTATCCAATGGGATTTGGTTCAAGGACCCCCCATGGATACCAAAATCCATGGATGCTCAGGTCCCATTAAGTACAGTGGCATAGTAAAATGGTGTCCCTTATATGAAATTTTGAAATTAATATCTTTTTGGCATATTTATCAACCGTGGATATAGGCAAACCGTGGATGCTGGAATCTGTGGATAAAAATCCACGGATATGAAGGGCTTACTGTACTACTGCATCCCAGCATGCCTTGAGGCAAAGGGAGATGTTCTCTGTTCAAACCAAGTCTTCTCTGAACCACTCAGTAGTGTCAGTCCTCTGTCTTCTTCCCCATAATCATCACACAGCTGCTTCCTGGGAAACTAAAGTAATGATCCCCTGAGGGGTTGACTGAATAGTTGGTTGCCGATGAAACTGTTGTTTTCTACTTTTTAATCTGTGATAAATAATGCCATACAGTGCCTCATCACTGTGAATGCACACTAGAAATTGTTTGACTGAAGCATTCATCCTGATTTGTCTTATGTTGTATGTTGTTGTTCAGTAGCTCCATTATCTGAACACTCATAATTTTTAAACTCGGGATTAGTTTGATGAGTTCAGGAATGTTTTGAACTATATGAAAGTGCATGATGGCAATATAAGCAACAGACCTGTTATAGCTTTATTCTGTGTCAGTATTTGGCAGAACCCCCCTCTGTATCACTGGCTATGCTAGTCTCTTGAAGCAGGTGCTGTTTTCTTGATAGTGTTTATATAGAGAGCTTGGCCTATGGACAGATTGAAGAACAGTTTTCTCTAGTCCCCATTTGCCTTACCAAATTTTGTTAGTAAGGAAAGTGAAAAGTAGGAATATTCCTGAATTTGGTCTAATTTCTCTATAATATATGTCTGTAATACAGCTTTGAGAATAAGACTCCAAAAAGCATTTGCTTATAGGTTCTTTCTAGTAGCCTCCATTTCTGTACTGGCCACAGTACTCTCTCTTCCTTTAAAGACAGCATGGAGACTGGTGGAAGAAATATAGAGCACCCTATTCATCCTCTACCAGTCCACTTGCATGCCTGCCTAGAATCCTGGGTTGCCTGTGACTGCTAGGCAAGTTAATAAAGGTAAAGTTGATGTCATAGGTAAATATCCATGTGTGTGCATAATGCAATGCCAGTCTGAACCATGTAGAACTTGGTGTTGCCAATTTTTAATGTGTAATTTGGGTGGGGGAGAGAGATTCAGCCTAAATTCTATTGTTAATCCTGACTAGAGACTGACCAACATGATTCCAGCCATTGTGTATGGCAAATATATATATATATATATATATATATATATATAATCCCTAAAGCTCTGATGAAAGGCTACCCGAGAATACAGTTCTCGTCATTCTCACTTATATTCTTATATTCTAATTCCACAGTTCTTCCAAAATTCTAAGAAGGATGTGCATCAGTGTTTCCCAGTGTGCAGTTCTCCAGATTATTAGCAACTTCCATATGGCCAGTTATGAGGTTGAAGTCTCAAATATCTGGAGAGCAGCGATTTGGGGGAAACAGATGTATATGGTGTATTCTTCCCACTCACAAGAACCCTTTGAGATAGTTCAGGCTGGAAGAGAATCAGTGATTCAAGGTCACTCTGTGAATTTTAGAACTGAACAGGAATTTGAACTTGGGTCTCCCCAAACGGAATCCAACAGAGCATCCCATATGCAACAGTGGCTGTCCTATCCCTGTCGATCACTCTCACCTCATCCTGTCATCTTTCAGCCATTTGAACACATTGAATAAGTGAATGTCAAATATTTGCACAACAATCCTGTGAGGTAGATTAGGAGCCCATTGGCTTCACACAGTTAAAGCACTGTTTTCCACTTTTACTGCCATAACAACATGTGGAATCCTGGTGTTTGCAGTCTGGTGAGGCACCCTAGGACTCTGGGTGAGAATTCTAAATGCCTCTCCTTAAACTGTAAATGAACCAGCATGGTGTAATGGTTTGAGTGTTGGACTAGGATTCTTGGAGACAAAGGTTGGAGTGTCTGATCAGCCATTGAGACCTACTGGGTGATCTTGGGCAAGTCATACCCTCCCTAATACTCAGAGGAAGGCAGTAGCATGCCCCCTCTGAAGAACTCTTGTAAAAAAAGATTTTTATCCCTCAGGGTCAACATAAGTCAGAAATGAAGGCACACAACTAAAAACTGCACATAGGATGTTGCTATGATAGCCTTTGGCTGAAGAGCGGGGTATAAATACTTCATAATAATAACAACATAATAATGGAAGTGAAAGTGGAACGTAACACAATAATTGTGTGGTGTCAGTGGAACCTAGGCTAAGTGAAAGTAATGGCTACCCAAAATCATCCAGTTAACTGCTTGAAGAGCTGAGCCAGAGTGTCCTTAGTCCTGTTTGTAAAAACATACTCTTATTGAATTATCAGAATACCTGGTTCTTTCTTCTGTAAAACTGTGAGCATAACTGTGCTAATTTTGCTTCTTTTTCTCTTTGTGTTGTGGGACAGGAAAGAGGAAGAACCAAGAGCCATCGTTACTGGCCCAAACTCGGCTCCAAGCACAGCTCAGCTACTTATGGGAAGTTTAAAGTTACCACCAAATTCCGCACTGATTCTGGTTGCTATGCCACTACGGGTCTGAAGGTGAAGCACCTTTTGTTAGGACAAGAGAAAACAGTGTGGCATTTGCAATATACTGACTGGCCAGATCATGGTTGTCCAGAAGAACAAGGCTTTCTGTGTAAGATTTCTTGCATGTAACTGGAAAGGTGGTTGAAAAGTGTGGTGGTGGTGGAGGTTTTCCATTTCTCTAGAGGAATGAGTCATGAAGTAACAAATGTTTTCCATGAGACAAATACAAATACCGTATATACTCATGTATAAGTCTAGAAATTTCAGTCAAAATATCGACCCAAAAAACTTGGGTTGACTTATTCGTGGGTCAGTGTAAGTACTGTACCTTATCTCTTATCAAAAAAGAAACTATCCCCTTCTATGAGCATTGTGATGAAAGGTGAGAGCTTAGTCAATCCCAGGAGAACCTACAAAAAACACTGATCCTCCCTTACTCTCTCTCCTGCAGCACCACTTCTAGCCCTTTTTAATGCCTGGGTGTGAAAAAGCAGAGCAGTGGCTCTTTGACACTCAAAGTTGCTCCGAGATAGTACAGGGGGTGAGTGTTTCTTTTAGATTCTCCCAGGATGAAGAATCTTGCCTTTCACCATTCTACTCAGAGAAGGGGATGATTACTTTTTTTTAGAGGAGTCAATAGGTAAGGTAGGTAAAGTAATGCTGTACTTTAATTCTTACCTTTACATTCTTTCTTGACATGTGTATGTCCCACCCATACCTTATTGTTTCCCCGACACATTGCTCAGCCACATATACAGTAGTTCATTCTTCATCCATCAAGCCTTTAGAGCAGGGGTCGGCAACCTTTGTTGCTGGGGGGCCGGGGGGTGGGAATGGCATGGGGGCCGGGCAGGTGTGCCCGCCGTCATGCGCATGTGTGCGCGTGTGGGGAGCGCCATTTTGGAAGGCCCAATGGCGCCGTGCACGTGCGCACGGCGTGGTGGGGCCTTCCAAAATGGTGCCCTGCATTGTGCATGCGTGCACGACAAGGGCGCCATTTTGGAAGGCCCCACTGCAGCTGCGCCGTGTGAATTCACAGGGTGCAGCCGCGGTAGGGCCTTGCCTGGGCCTTGGGAAGGCCCCCTCGCGCCTGCGCCGTTCGAATTCGCACAGTGCAGCCGCAGTGGGGCCTTCCCTGGGCCTCGGGAAGCCCGCGCCTGTGCTGTTCGAATTCGCACGGTGCAACAGTGGTGAGTGGTGGGGCCTCCCCTGGGCCTCGGAAAGGCCCCCCTGCGCCTGCGCCATGCGAATTCGCACGGCACAGCCGTGGTGGGGCCTTCCTAAGGTCCCACGGCAGCTGCGGTGGGGCCTTTCAAAATGGCACCCACACTTGCGCACGCATGCACACAGCGGCGGGCGCCATTTTGGAACGGCCAACAGCGCTGGCATTCCAAAATGGTGCCCGCTGCCATGCGCATGCATGCGCAAGTGCGGGCGCCATTTTGGATTCTAAAAAGGCGCCCGCGGAGGGGCGGCGGGACCGGCCACAGGCCGTTCCCAAGGCCTCTGTGGGCCACACCCGGCCCGTGGGCCGTAGGTTGCCAACCCCTGCTTTAGAATCATAGAATCATAGAGTTGGAAGAGATGTGTATGTTTTCTTAGTCCCACCCATACCATGCCATGCAGGAACTCCCAATCAAAGTATCCCTGACAGATGGCCATCCAGCCTCTGCTTAAAGACCTCCAAGGAAGGAGACTCCACTACTCTCCGAGGGAGTGTGTTCCACCATCGAATCACCCTTACTGTCAGAAGTTCCTCTTTATATTGAGGTGGAATCTCTTTTCCTGGAGCTTACATCCATTGTTTCGGGTCCTAGTCTCTGGAGCAGCAGAAAACAAGCTTGCTCTCTCCTCCATATGACATCCCTTCAAATATTTAAACACTGCTATCATATCACCTCTCAACCTTCTCTTCTCCAGGCTAAACATCCCCATCTCCTTAAGTTGTTCCTCATAGGGCTTGGTTTCCAGACCCTTCACCATTTTAGTTGCCCTCCTTTGGACACGCTGCAGTTTCTCCACATCCTTTTTGAATGGTGGTGCCCAGAACTGGACACAGTATTCCAGGTGAGGCCTGACCAAAGCAGAATAGAGTGGCACTATTATTTCTCTTGATCTAGACACTATACTTCTACTGATGCAGCCTAAAATTGTATTGGCCTTTTTAGCTGCTGCATCGCACTGTTGACTCATGTTCAACTTGTGGTCCACCTGGATTCCTAGATCCCTTTCACATGTAGTCTCATTCAGCCAGGTGTCCCCCAAAACAGTTATAGTTAGAGTGACCATAAACAGTTATACCTGCTGGAATTTGATAAGTTCTTTGGCATCATTTTCCTTTACAACCTTTGTTTATATGCCCCTAAGTTTTACCATCAATTTATCCAGAGATCATATCAAAATCTGTAATTTTGGCCCCCAAACCTGTGTTCAACTTATACATGAGGTCGACTTATACATGAGTATATACAGTATAGGGTCACTGTGTCTTCCTGGTGATGGTTTTTCATCACATTAAGTGATTGTACGTGGGCCTTGTCTACTAGTTGTACTTTCTAAGTCATCGCTTGTCTGGGCCCAACAGCAACCCACATAATAATTGGGAAAGCATTTAAATAAGGTATTGGCAGTTGGCCAGAGAGCTGTTGGTGCATTACACTGGTGATTGGCTTTTCCAGAGTCATGCAGCGGTGGTGAGAAAAGACAAGAGAAAATCTAGAAATAGTCTATTTCTCTAATGCCTCACTTCCATCTCAATCACTCCACTTCCATCCTTCCCCCCACCACTGCCATAGTCTGTACCAACATAGTGCACTAGCAGGATCCGGACCAAGGGTCACAGAAGCAACGCTGATTTCCGCATGGGGCACAGCCTGGTTCTCACAGTCCTGATCTAGAAGCTTTCTTGAAGTAAAATAAGTGAAATAGGGCTAATGATAACGCAAGTTGCTAGCAAGCCACTTTATGGGATGGGAATTGAGATACTGGCCTGCCACCTGTTGTTCAAAATGACTTTGCAAGAGAACTTTGCATAAGTTTTGGTGGATACTAGTTCACTTCTAGTTCACTTCTTCAGATACATCCAGTTTGCCTCTCATGACAAGCCAAGTTTCAGGTGCATGCTGGGATCAGCTGCTCCCACTAGGAATGGGCATGACTGAACAAACTACAGAATCCACACCTAGCTGGCTGTCCCCTTACAAGCCAGATAAGCAATCCATCATTTTTTCCTTTGGCTTGTTAGGGAAGAGACAAGTCTCAGTAACCAAGATACTGCCAGGCTGAGCTCTTATGCTAAGCAAACCATGGTCAGAAGGTCTGTGGTTTCTTTAGCTTCTCCTGCTTACCCTGGGAGCAAGTAGCCAAGTATGCTGGCTTGTTTGAACACACCATGTAATTAGTAAAATAGATTCTGTGTTAACACAAAAGACATCACATGGGAACGGACGCACGGTATGGGTGTTATCATGGATGAAGCTTTCTCTGTATAGAAAAATGATGTTTGGAGCAGCCCCAGTTTCTGCTTGAGAAGCAGACATGTTTGAAATTCAGTCTCATTCTGCAAGGCAAGGACCAGATGGATGCTTCCTTTCCATTAGATTCTGGTTCTGACAGGCATTTGTTTCAAGGGGACCTTGCTGTTGTTCTGATCCCAGTCTGTTAATAGGAGGAATTGCTGTAAGTAATGTCTACAGTCATCTGCTTAAGGGACCTAGGGATTTGCAGAGAGGGAAAGAGTGCCTGTGTGTGTGTGTGTGTGTTTTTTTAAAAAAAAGAGCTGTTTAATTTAAAGGACCAAAGTCCCAAGTAATAATTGACACCCTGCTGCTACTTGCTGGATTCAATGCCATTTGCTGTCCGGAGGCCAAATAATTAGTGTCTTTTCAGAACTGTAAATTATCATAATTTAAGCAGAAACTTACTCCTCCATACATTTGTCTCTGTTCATGTGAAGCTGCATTGAATTCAGTGAGGGGAGGGATGTAATTTTCTTTTTATTCCCACCTTGCAGCCTATTTGGAAGAGATCCAGTCTGTGCGGCGCCATACCAACAGCGTTCTGGACAGCAGTAACAACTGCAACCCTCCAATTGTAGTGCACTGCAGTGCAGGTGTGGGAAGGACAGGTGTGGTTATTTTGACGGAACTCATGATTGGCTGCCTGGAGCACAATGAAGTAAGTAGATTTGCTTACCAAAAGATCTCATTTCTCACTAATAGGAGAAGTTAATAATAACTGATTCACTAAGTGCTGCTGCAGAGGTAACCTTGGAGGTATCTGGTGGGGGACTACTGATTCCAGAGCAGTGGCCTTTTGATCTGTGGTAGCCAAAATAATAAAAGGTCTTGCAGCTTCTTAAAGACAAACAGATTTATTATAACAGTAGCCTTGGTGGACTGGTTCATCATGGTCTGTTACCTTTTGGTGGCAATGACACACATGGATGTTGAAAAAGGGTCTATGTTATTTATCTATATATTTGTTATATTTATAGGATGCCTCTCTGCCAGGAAGCTTAGGTCTCAAAGGTCACAATTGGCATGGCTTATGCTCAGTAATTCTGGGATTTGTAATTCAAAGAATCTAGAAGATAGCAGGTTCCCTACCTCTGACTACAGCATTCCATTGCTGATCTAGAATTTGCCATTCTCTTAATCATTTTTGGCATGAAACTTCTGAATGCAAACAAACCAAAACACATGATTCTATCCATTTAGGCTTTTGTGAAGACTTGGGTTTTTTTGGCACTCTGCAAATAGTAAATAGCATATCATAGCTGGGATATATAAAGCTGTATTACCACCCAACTGTTGCTGTTGTGTTAAATGAGCTTGGGAAATCAACATTCAGATCCCCACTGAATGGTGAAACTAATTTGTGAAATACTTCTGTTTCATGTTATCTCAAAAGTGCAACACAAGAGAAAACTACCCCTCTCTCTCTTATACTTCTGGCATGAACAGAAGACCCTGGAGAGGCATAGCTTTAACAAAGATAAAAAATATTAGAGGATTCTGTTTCTCAGCTTCTCCAAACCACAGTGCAAGAAAAAATTTTGAAGATGGAAATAGTGTGGGCTTATGAATACCCAGCATGGTGTAGTGGTTTGAGTATTTTATCTATGAGCTACTTTGGATCCCGTTCTGGGAGAAAGGGGGCATAAAAATGAAATGTAAATAAATAAATAAGTGTTGGACTACATCTCTGGAGACCAGGGTTCAATTCCCCATTCAGCCATGAAATGCACTGGGTGATCTTGGGCAAGTCACATGCTCTTACCCTCAGGGGGATGGCAATGGCAAACCTCCTCTGAACAAATCTTGCCAGGTAAACCCCATGTTATGTTCTCCTTAGGGTTCCATAAACTGGAAAAAAATTAAAGGGACACAACAATAACAAAAAACAGATTGCTGGGCAACAAATTTCAGAAGCCAATAATTGGCTTATGCAAGATTTTTCACAGGCTGTCATTACACTACCTAAGTGGCCCTTTTCATGAACAGGAGAAACAAAGCAAATTATGCAGTGCTTGCAAATGTGGGTTCTCTTGATAGAGATTTTAAAATCTTATTTACAGCACTTTTTATATACAGTTCAGAGTAAGTCCCTTTAAGACAGGGGTAGGCCACCTTTCCCCTTTAAGGGCCGAGGGACTTCAGCTCCCAGAATCCCAGGAGCTATTGGCCAACATGGGACTATTGGCCAACATGGCTGAGGCTTCTGGGAGCTGAAGTCCCTCCACCCTTAAAGGGGAAAGGTTGCCTACCCCTGCTTTAAGGGCAACCTATATATTAGGAAAAGACTTCACAAAGTCCTGTCTTGACAGTACCATAAGCTGAAACCTGACATGCAAAACAGTGGGAAAGATTCTGGGCTAACTATCTGCATCACATCCATTCCTGTTGTTTTCATGTTGATGAGTTCTTATTTGTTGACCTTGAGGGAGGCATTCAAAAGTCACCCATCCCAAGAAAACCAGTGTTTAATTCTCTTCAGAGCTTGAAAAAGTTGCTTTTTTGACTCATATTCTCAGAATTCCCAGGAGGGAATTCTGGAAATTGTAGTCCAATGCCCACAACTTTTCCTCTTTTTTGATAGACTTTTGTAATCCAGATCATAATGCTTTTTGTATTTCTGTGTGAGTTGTATTCTGCAACACGGATATACACCACCTCCCCACCCTACACACACACATGACAGTAGCAAAATTTATGCAAAAATTTAGGTTCATAGTCAGTTCAGTGTGGCAAGAAATGAGGGTAGGGAAACGAACAGAGTGAGGTTGAGGAGAAAAGGAAAAGTGGGAGGTGATAAGATAGGATTAGAGTGATGAGTTGGAAAATGGCAACCCCATGAGAGATGTGTCAAATTGCCAAGTCTAGAAGCCTTTCCCAGCCCATCTGCAGACACTTCATCACGCCTTGCCAAGCATCTTTTATTCATAAAATCTCTTGTTTCTTGCATGGTAATGTCCATGCTGTTATATTGTGTATTCAGATAATCCCTACTGAAGACCTGTTCCAGATAAATATATTCACACATTATATCACTACAGCAACAAATTTGCTATATTTGTTGTACAGAAACAGTTACACAATACTGCATTTGTCTTCAGTGAGATTCATATTTACAGCTTTGCAAAATATTTAAGCAAATATTTTGGTTATATTTAAAATTTCAAAATCTGGCAAATACTGATCATTTTCTGGAAGCATTAGCCATATGCTACATCTGTTCACCAATTTAATTTTATCATTCTTTAATTTCCCAAACACTTCTTGACCCTTTATCAATTGACAGCTGTTCCCATATTTTATATCTGTATATGTGTTGGCTCCTAAGTTAAAAAATGAAATCAATGTCTTAACATTTTTACTAGACCTTTCAAGTGACTTTAAAAGATTCAGGGAACTCAGAAGTTTCACTGAAAATCCCTGATTGTGAAAATATATTTCAAATTGTTACGCCTTACCTCTGAGAGCTTGACACTTTAATTTTAAATGGTTTTAACTTTCTAGATTGTATAATTGTTTTAAAATATTTTTCATTAGTGATGCTTTTGTATGTTTTTATACTGGTTTTAATAATTAGTAAGATGACTTGGGTCCCAATATTTCTCACCTTGAGGGAGATCATCAGGAGACATGGAGTGGGGTGTTATGAGTATGCTGATTACACCCAAATATACTGCTCCATGTCTCGGTCAGCTGCCATTAAGGCAGATGGCGGTTCTCCCCTCAATCAATGTCTCGAAGAAATGGAGCAACGTTGGTACCTCACCCCAGCGAAATTAGCAAAAATTTACAGGAATGGTAATAACAGATGTTGGAAGTGTAAGCAAACTACAGGGTGTTGGTTACATGTATGGTGGAACTGTGACAAAGTCAGGAAGTATTGGACAACTGTTCATAAAGTAATCTGTGAAATATTTAAAATAAGATATGACATGATACCAGAAATATATCTGTTGAACATGACAAATAAGATCCCAGCAAAAATGGAAAGGAAATATGGGAAGATATTATTGTATATGATAACTTCAGCTCGGATTACACTAGCAAAAAAATGGAAACTAGCAGAAGTGCCCTCAGCCAGCGAGTGGTTTAAAAGGCTTATCGAAATGATGAGTATGGATATACTCACAGCTAGACTGAATAAACAAAATGTAGAGAGTACTAAACAAGACTGGACTCCGATACTGCAATACTGTAAAAGAGAAAATTTAATTGAATAGAGATATAGACTGATGGGTTACCCTAAATTAGTAAACTGACTAAATAATAGGTGAAAAGTGACTATTAAAGATCAAGATAATTAAAGCTATTGTTATAACACACAGTGGATTCAATATTTAAAATTGCATATATATGAAGACAATGAGTGAACATTGAACTAAGGTTGAGTACAAACTGGAGATACTTTGGAAGTCAATTATAAATATTTGTATATAATTATTGAAAAAGAAATTGGTGTGTCAACTTTATAGATATGTTTGAATAGTATATGTTAATAAAATATGTATTTAAAAAAAATATCAATGTCTCGAAGCAGTAATGGACTGGATGAGGAAAAACCGACTCAAGCTGAATCTAACGGAGCTTGAGTCACCCGATAAAAACCAGATTGATGGCAACCTCCCAGAGGACAGCAACCTCCCAGAGGACATAAGTACCTCCCAGAGCAGAGGACATTTTCTGCCACCGCTCCCAGACTCTGGAACGCCTTGCCGGAAGAGATCTGTCAGATAACCAACCTAGATGGCTTTAAAAAAGCTGTCAAGACGGATCTCTTTTGGCAGGCCTACCCAGAATAAAACCACCTTTCAATTTGGTCTCTCCCTGTCAGACATTCTCTTTTTTTTCTTTTCTTATTTTTGCTCTGCCTCAGAGTGCCTACTGTTTTAATTGTTGTCATTTGCTTATCGTTTTTAAATTTGCTTATTGTTTAAATTAGGTTTTAACTGAGACTTGTATTTAATGTATTTTTAATGGGGGGTTATCATGTTTGTTTACATTACTTAGTTGTTATTGTTGGGTTTTTGTATTTGTTTTTAGTTGTAAGCCGCTTTGATTGCTACAGCAAAAGGCAGGGTATAAATAAATTATTATCATTATCATTATTATTATTTATTATTATTATTCAGAAGAGGCAGGTTATAAATGAGTAAAATAAGTATACATAAATATCTTTAGATCACTGGTTCCCAGTCTTGGCTCCCTAGACATTGCTGGCCTGCAGTTTCCAAAAGCCTTTACCAGTAGCTGAACTGGTTAGAGCTTCTGAAAATTGTACTCCAACAACATCTAGAGACACAAGCTTGGAAACCATTGTATTAAATAAATTTTCCAACCTGAATTCCAAGCTTTACATTGTGCTTTCAACAGGGGCTTACTTTCAAGTAAGAATTGTAGACTTGTGGTATACGCTTGCTGCTAAACAGAAAAGAATATTTTTTTCCAGGTATAAAGGCTTTAACCAAAGTGATCAAAGATAGATTGACAAGATTTAAAGTACATTTTTGTGGTGCTAAATACAAACCAAAGCTTGCAACTCAGATGGTTCTGATCAGGGATATCTGTCCTAGACTTCTAAATGAGATGAAAACCTGGCTTGGAAAACAAAGATATAGCAACTGATTAAATGAAGAAGAAGAAGAAAAAAAGGGGGGGGGACCAGGCCAGATGCTCAGCTATTTAAGAGTTGGGTTGGGCTGAACGAGTCCAAACTAGCCTGCATTTTTCCCCCTGTTTAGACAGGGCCATGTTCTCACTGGTTTAGCAAGGCAATTAGGTCATGAGCTGATGATCAGATTCCACCCAGCTGTATTCTTTGCTACAGTGTTGACTTTTAGTAAAGTGTGGAAGAAAGTAGACCAACATAGCTGTATGTGTTAGAATTGAGAGTAGTCTCATTCAGTTCTAATGGATTGCACCACAAGGAGACCTAAAAAGAACATAACCTTTGGATTCTAAACTGTGGTACATAGACTTTGCATTCTGGGTAGAACTGATGTATGTACACAACGCTGCCCTTCTCTCCAAGGAGGGAGTTACAAACATGTACTGGGGTTGTACAGTACTGGCTTTATTGAGCTCATGAAGGAGGGCCTCCAATGTATTGTGAAACTACATGGTCCTGCCTTTGGATCGCTAGATCATGGAGACAGGAAGAATGAAATGTCTCTTCCTGCACTGCCTTCTTGGTGTATTTGAAGGGGGGATTATTGGGCCATTTTTTAGGCAATAAGGGCAGTGACTATCCATGGTTAAACAGTCATGTTGGCTGTATATCATTTCCTGTGCCAAAATGTGCCTTTCAGTACCAGCTGCTGAACAATAGAAGCAGGCAGGTTCTGTTTGGTCCGAGGATACCTAAAGGCATCTGTTTGGCCACCGTGGAAATAGGAGACTTGATCACTGAGTCTAAATCAGGTCGGCAAACTACAGCCCCTCGAGGCCTTTGAACCACTGCTGCAGCCTTTCTAGCGCATGCGTGATTACTGGGCGCCATTTTGTGTTCCAAAATGGTGCTTGCACTCACGCACGCATGCTCACAATGGTAGGTGCCATTTTGGAACACAAAATGGTGCTGCGTCGTGCGCATGCACCCGCGACGCGCGGTACCGTTTTGCATTCCAAAATGGCGCCCAGCATTGTGCACATGCGTGCACGAGCGCGGGTGCCATTCTGGAACACAAAATGGCACACCACGCTCACGCACGATGCCGGGAGTAGTGCACATGTGTGCGCGCGTGCACCTCCAGCGCCATTTCCCCCCCCTTCGGCCCGCCGACAATCTGGGGGACAGCGGACCCAACCCCCAAAAAAAATGGTATGCCAACCCCTGGTCTAAATGGTCGGATCCAGCAGGGTTCTTTATACGTTCTTAGGAATTAGCATCATAGGTTCTGACATCTCATTTCCTTCCTATGAAAGAACAGTTTGGGTAGTCAGATAAACACCACTCTCAAGGAAACACAGCATAGCCCTGTTTATATGCATGAAAAACTGAAATTAATACCAGAGCTACAGTTTATGCTACAATGTAAGTTTTGCACAAGCCCTGCAATTGTATGATCCAATTAGGACTGAATCTGTTTGCTATACTGTGGATAAAGCAGTCTATTTCCACGAGTGGCATGGCCATGTTTGCTGGGGAATTCTTTAAATGGTTACCTCAAAAAATTAATATTTCCAAATTCTATACCTAACATAGTTTTTAAAATACAAATAGCTATTGCAGGGGCTGAGAGGATGATGGGTTTTGGAATTTTAACAGGTGCAGAGGAAGAATTTACCCTTTCTTCAATTGCTGCCCACATCTAATATTGATACTTGCATTAGGTGGAAATCCCCAGTTCAGCATCATTGAATTAACACTGTTACAGATTCTTCCATGCCAGAAAAACAAAAAAGGACATAGTAGTCTGCGGGTGGCAAAAATAACAACAACCCAAAAACATGTGCGCACACACACACAAATCTGAGCAGAGCTCTGATCTGTAATCTGGTTTTTATTTTCCTTATCAATGTAGCTATTCATTTAGGGGGTACACACAAAATATTTATATGAACTGTACCTTTGATTTTACAGAAAGTCGATGTTCCAGTGATGCTGCAGCATCTCAGAGAGCAAAGGATGTTTATGATCCAGACCATCGCTCAATACAAATTTGTCTATCAAGTTCTTATCCTGTTCCTTCAAAATTCCAGACTCATATAACAGCCTCAGAAGAAGTCCTGCAGTTACACAGCCTTCTGGTTCTGGCTGAGAATCTATCTTTCTCTCTCTTTACAGTGTCTGTTTTTTACAGTATTTTACAACACATGGTCTACATTGCCACAAAAGTAAGGAGACTTTGTTCTTCTCACATATTATTTTATATAAAATAATTTATTATCATTATTTTCCTCAAAATGATGTGTGAATTTCCTTAATTTGTGAAATGTGATGATTTTTGTAATAATGGAATCACATTTGACATGACATCTTCATTGCAACCTACTCTTAAGAGAGGGAGATGTTCCCATCTGGTGATGTTCTCTTGTCCTTTGCATTGCATTGTGACATGTTAAGCAGTTTGCATATTTTTATTTTTATTTGGCAGAATATTTTACAACCTGTTTTTCAGGGCCATGCAAATAAAGACTCTACTAAAAAAGGCATCTGTCCAAATTTTAAAAGTGAAAACATTTCCATAATATTATTAAGAGGGAACAGACTGTTGCCCTGTGTCAGTTTTCTCCAGCTTGATGCTGTCCAGATGTATTGGACCTCAGTTCCATCTTCCCTAGCCAGTCTCGCAGCATCAGGTTGTGAAAGGCTGCTGTATGGGATGTACACGTTCCATTACACAGAAGCAGCAAGACATCTAATATAAGGTCCAGGTCTACACTGTTGGGCAAGAATTATCATAAGTCATGGCTAGAATGCATCTACATATATAGCTACAAAACAACAAAATTGCTGTATTAAGATCCCTTCCAAATGTTTCCCCTGAAACATCAAAAATCTCTTGTTCTACAAGTGAGGCTGAATGGCGACTCTAGAAAGGGTTCATGTGGGAAAGGGAAAGGGGTCATTGTAAATCCATGGTCCCTAATAGGAAATTCTTGGAAACTGGGGAGGTTTCCAAGCCAAGCCGTTCTTTTTGATTAGGTGTTTCATAGGAAACAAGCCATTGCAATGTTCTTCTGTGACAATCTATTAATGTGAAGGAAAGTGGCAGCTTCCACCCATTTCATTAAAGTTCAGGCAGCAGAACCTTTAGTCTCCAAGACATAACAGATTGTACCCTATGTATTTCCAAGGTCTGCTCTGCTATCTAATCTGATGCCTAAAATGTATTTTTATCATATACACATAAGAAGCTCCAATACATTCAGTTGGCCTATTGGTCCATCTAGTACTCCATTAGTATCTGTTCTGGCCAATAACAACTTTCCAGGGCCCTAATATCTGAGATTTATTTGACTGGAATTCCTGATTACTGACCATGGCAGACAAGTGCTCTGGCCATGAGCTGTCTACACATCCTCCTTAAAGCAATATAACATTCAATACAGAAAAGCATATTAGTCTCATCTAAATATCAGCAAAAATGTTACCTTGTTAGGGTCAAAAACTGCTTCATGTGTCGTATATAATAATTACAATTACATTGTAAAATATATAGCATATAATAGTATAAAAACAAAATATTTTTATCAATTATAATATTAAAATCGACATCAATATTCATAGATTTCCATTAAGTTACCTAGTTATCGAGTGTATACAGAAGGCACAAATGGTTGCATAGAATCTGGACACTATCTGTGACCTGGGAATTTTAATTCAAAAGGAGGGGGGGAGAAAGTATTTTATTATTTACATTATTATTATTTACATCTGATACAGAATGTAGTCCTAAAAAGAAGGGAGGGAGAGGGGGAAAAAGAAATGCGGCAGCATCTTTAAGTCTACTTAGTTTTTATTTTTGCATGAGCTTTCAAATATAAATCCAATTAGTCAGATGCTTAGAAAGTAATAATAAATGCTCAAATATTTACACACAGTTGTGGGAGTGGGATGGAATGTAATAGGATCCAGAAGTATGCAAATAATGAATCTTGCGCTAAATTTTCAGGCCTGTGACTCCTCTACCATCATCATCTTTCTTCCCCTGTATAATTTTTTTATGAGAACAAGTGTCATGTAGTGGTTTGAGTGCTGAACCATGACTCTGGAGATCAGGGTTTGAATCCCGGCTCAGATATGAAACTCACTGGGTGACCTTGGGCATATCACACTCTCTCAGCCTCACAGGAAGGCAATGGCAAACCTTCTGAAAAAATCTTGCCAAGAAAACCCCCATGATAGGGATACCTTAGGGTTGCCATAAGTCCAGGACAACTTGAAGACATGCAGCAAAACACACACACATACACCCAAGTTAGACACATGTCACCCACCCACGCCTATTGTGCAGCGAGTGTGGCCACCAGTCCCCCGGGCTCCAGCCAGGCCTGCCTGCTAGGCTGCCCCACCCAAAAGGAGGGAGAGGCGGCCTCCCCAAACCCTCCCACACATCCACTCTAGTGAAGCCACCAGGCCCCAGGCCTCCAGTCATGCCTGCCTGCTTCTAGGCCAGCCTGCCAAGAGCGGGGGGAAGGCAGCAGTGGCAGTGGCAGGAAAGGCGGTCTCCCCAACAAATACTTCCGTACCCTAGTGAAGCCACTGGGGCCCAGGCTTCCAGCTAGGCCTGCCTGGCTGCTAAGCCACCCCGCCAAAATTGGGGGAGGGGAAGGTGGTGGGAAAGACAGATTCCCCAACATCTCCCCCTAAGCCACTGGGCCCCAGGCCTGACTGCCTGCTAGGCCGCCCTGCCAAAAGCGCAGGGTGTCAGCGTGATCACACGAGCAGCATTGCACCATGTTGCAGCTGTACACCTGGATGGCCACCAAAGAAGCAACAAGGAGCTCTGTGCAGGCTGGAGAACTCTCTCTCCCCCTCCAGAAGCTGGCAAATATGACAACAGGCAGATATCTCTCAAGGAGGCTCTTTAATCTTCGTTCCTCTTTGTACAAGCTTGTCCTGACTGACATATCTACTCGCATTACACACGTCTGACTCAATCCTCTGCTTGGTGTTGCATCAGCCTCCTGTGATTCAGGACATCATGCTGGCACTTCATGGCCATGTTTGAGAGAGGCTCCATTGCTTCTGAGTCCCCCAAAGCCCATGCGATTGGGGCAGGACTCTGGGAGCTGGGACATCCTCCCCCTCCTGGATCCTCCCTGCCCCGGCCCACCAAAAATCCTCGGGGGGGGGCACCAGCAGCCCATGGGCAATATGTTGTGCAGGCCTACTCCAGACTAACATGGCTGTGTTTTGAATACAGTTGGCCTTCCACATTTGCATGTTGGACTTTTGCGCATTTGGTCATTTATGGATTATTTTGGTTCCACCTCTGCTGCTGCCCTGTGCCATTTTTAGTAGGACCTGGAAGCCTTGTGAGACTGAGATACTGCAAACAAAGCTTATAAGTCCCTATTAATTTAATGTAGAGCAGTAGTAGAGGCTGTGGCAAGTCCTGCCAGCTGGCCACTTCCACCTTGCCAAGGAACCCTGCCTCCTCGATGGTATCCATGGTGGGTTGAATCTGCAGATCATACTTTGTGTGTGTGTTAAATATGGTTGGGCCCCCCCTAAAGTTATCTTTTCACATTTGTGGGGGTCTTATGCCCTTGAATCCAGCGAATGTGGAGGACTCACTGTATTTCCATTTATCTGTCCTGAATGTTGTTCCATCATTCAACTTCAGTAGATAACCTTAAGTTACTGACAGATAGAGAAAATCATCTCCTCTTCCATTTGTTCTGCACAATCCATAGGTTTACTCATTGCCATTATGTCTCTCTTTACACAACTTAACAGCTCCAAGTGCTATAACCTTTCCTCACCAGAGGTTGCTTGAGTCATTTGTTTTGGTTGCCCCTTAATGTATTTCCTGTGTTCATAAGGCCCACATGTATCCACATGTAACAGGAGTGATCTTACAGTAGAATACTATTATTTCCCTTATGGAAAGTTAGTGGAAATCTTATAATTTTCTCAAGTACATCTGGCCAATGTGTGAACAGAATGCTGGACTAGATTACAGTTTAAATAAGGTTAAATCTAATCCAGTAGGACTCTTATTGTATTTTTGAGAACGTGTTTAGTTTTAGAAATGTGTGTGAGTGCAAATACTGTATATACACATAGATAAAATAAATCTCTGCTAGTTTAATTTGAGGTTCCTTTTTTAATCCATTAAGGCTGAAGTCCCATGGAAACTTTCCTGGATATAAGGCTACAATCACATCTGTGTAATCAACATTGGACAGAATGGGACTTACTTCTGAGTAAACCTGCATACAATTGCATTATAAAAATATTTTTATCTATTAATCTAGCTGGTGAATCAATTGAACTTTTTACCCCTAATAAAATGCAGACAGACCTTCTATAGGAAAAGTGAGTTCAAGCAAGCCCAAATGATTGGGGGAAAGAAAATACAGTGAAAAATCTCTTGCTGGTGCTCCTTTAGAGATGCTCTTGCTGCTTTAGTTAACTCCAGTTTTCAATCCAGCGCCTCCTTGTCGATGCCAACATATCTCTTGTTAAATTAGCTGCAGCCATTTAAAGTCTTTTAGTGGCATCTGCGTGATAATTGCACAGAGACGCTTTGTATCTGGGAAGCCAGCCAGGGAATAAAACCTTGAAGCAAAGTGTATTAAATTAGTGATCTCATTATAGCTTTTTGAATAATTTCCTAATGATGAATTAAGTTTGAACCCAGAACTGTCAAGTCCCATTGCTCCATTTGGCCTGACAGGTAGGGAGTAAGATAGGGGAAATAATCCGCTCCAAGGTCTGATTACTAGGAGATCTGGGTTGTAATGGGTATATTCTTGGCTTTTCTGGAAGTGCACAAACAAAAAGAACTTATTTAATAAGCAGGCATAATGGAGGCTGAAAGGGGAAAGTCAGCAAGGTGTTGCCAAGGCTATTTGTCACTGTGTGTACACATCATGCACACTGAATTATAGGGGAGAGCCTTCTGCAATGAAGAACAATGCCCACAAGCAAGCCAAATTGTTACTAGCATAATCAGCAACCATTTTCATGCCATTCCTAAAATGGCTGATGGTGTTGAAAGTGACTTTCTTTCTTTCTTTTAATTATTGTTAAAATGCATGTTATATTCACTGCAGTTTTCACAGGAGATTTGACCTTGACAAGCTGTGTTTAACATCTTACTCCAAATGAGAGATCTTTGTATATCGTCAATGATTCCTCACTGCCCTTATTTGTAATGGTAATGTCAGTGTTACAGGATTTTTTTTATTTGATCAAGATTTGCAGAGCAGTGTGTTTTATTCATGTCAAAACTTAAGGCAGTCCTGATAAGATATTTTACCAAGCCAGAGTGTCTTTTAAAGCAAAGCAAAGCAGCTTCATTTACATACCACTTCATATCGTGTTATGGGATGTAAGTGGTTTACAGCTGTAAACTCATTGCCCCCCAACAGCTGGGTACTCATTTTAGCAACCTCAGAAGGATGCAGGCCTGAGTCTAGCCTGAGCCCTGGATAGTATTGAACTCGCAACCTTGTGGTCTATGAGTGAGTGGCTGCAGTACAGGCATTTAACCACTGCGCCACTAGGGCAGGTATGCATCCAAGACTGGGAAAGATTCTGATCAGGTCTTTCATTAGTCCCAGAGTAAATCACATAGGAGAATTTCAGGGACCACAACTTAGTGGGATAACAATGCTTTTTTGTGCAGATGGTTAATCCTCAACATTGCCAGGTAGGGTTGGAAAAACCTGTGCCTGAAATCTATGGAGTTGCAGTAGCCAATTTCAACAATGTTGTGCTAATGGTCTGAGCAGCTTCCTGCGTACCTGTGCCCACTTACTTAAGAGTGAACTACAGTTGTCCCTCCCCGTTTGTGGACTTGGACTCCGCGGTCTTGCTCTTTACAGGATAGCAAACGAGGATGGACAAAATGGCGGCGCACAGCCCTGCATATGCGCTATGGATGCATACGGCATTATTTTCAGTGGGGCTCCAATATTTGCACGTTCCCATTTTCACGGTTGGGGGGCTGAAATCGATCCCCCCGCAAATTGGGAGGGGTGACTGTGGCTTGAACTCTATGTTTTAGCACTGCACACATGAGCAGAAAGGAGTCTACCTGAAGCCTCCAGCTCATACACTCCTTGCTCCCATGTTTTCCCTCCCACCCACCCATCCTGGATTATCTTGTTGACTTGTCAAACAAACTAGAGTGTTCTCTAGTGTTTCCAAGTCTTGTTTAATTAGGACTTTAATATAAATAGTTATTAACTGGGGATTTATGTATAAAGAAAGTATGTAATGTTTACATTTCCTTATGTATATTATAATATGTTTACATTTACCCCAGTTGCCCCTGCAAATGAATGACACTGTTTTAGTAAAGAGCATCACCTGACAATTGACCTTGTTTGTCTTTGTCCGAGTCCCATTGCTTTTCTCCCTGGCTTTTTCAGATGACTCAACATTGTGCATAGCTGTTAGAAAAGTCTTGTGATAGCATAACCTCATGCATTCAAATGGGACATTTTAGTCCACAGGTGCTCGTTTTTATTGCAGAATGTACATGGGAATAGACTTACAATGTATTTCCTGATCATTGTTCCCTGCATAATACACTCATCCCTCCATTTTCGCGGACTTCGGGTCCACGGTTTCGGTCCTTTGTGGACTGGCATGCAGGGAGGGTTAAAATGACACCCAGACCTGTGGGAGCACCTGGCCATGGGGCTTGAATATTTGCAGATTTCCATTTTCGCAGGGTGGTGGTGGTCTGGAATGGATCCCCCATGAAAATGGAGGGACGACTGTAGTAAGCATTCCATTCAAATTTCAGCCACTTGCCATAAACAACTTCCTTTCTATAAACCCACAATATAAAGCTAGAAATATTCTCTTTTTTCCATCAATGGTGTCTGTCCTAACATTAGGACAAAAAAAAAAAAAAATCCACTGCCTTTTTGGGGCAAATCATAATGAAGAAACATGAGGCATTTTGTTATTTGGTTGGTATCAGCAAAGGGCTTTCACTGAGGAGGAAATGGGTATTCATTTGGACAGTAAATGACACACACGCACTATCAGTATCAGTTTATTTTAATTTTCCTTATATTTTGTTTCCCTAATCACCCCTTTGGTTGCAGGCCTTTTCATACTCTGCAGTTATAGCAAAATTCTAGTTGGAATAAGAGAATATGCATCAGCGCAAACTGCAAGGTTTTTCTTTTATCACAATTTATGATTGAACATGTATAAGATGGTGGCAGCTGGCTGTTTATCTAAATAGTTCCCATCTAGCCATGATGACATGCCTTGATGACAGCCAGGTTGGACTACTCTGGAACAATAACTGATCCAGGTTGTGGAGTGATGACTGGCGCAGGCCACAGAGAACATATGATGCTAGTCTGAAACAACGAAACAATGGCATTCACTCTTAACTTCCTTTCTAGGTTTAGTTCAAGTTGCTGGTGATGACTTAAAACCTAATTTTTAGTGGCTAATTGTTAATGGTGGCTCATGTTGGTTGATCAAGACAGGTTGTAATGAGCTCTTAATAACCTGACAGGTTTTTTGCAAAAATTAAAAAAATGCCTACTTCATTTGAGAGAGTTATTTTCTTTCAGCTAGTTTTATAGTACAATCATTACTAGGCTTCTAAACTTTAAAGTTTGTTTTGGGGTTGTTGGTTTTTTTTTTTTTTAATGCCTTCTGATAGTTCTCAGTTGTAAAACAATGGTGTGCTGGTTTTATCTGTGCTCCATTTATGGCCAGTATTTCTCAATAATTTCCTCAACAAAACTATGAGATCTACCCTGTACATTACACAGACACACAATAACAGCAGGATTTCAAGAATAAAAGAGTAGATTAATATTTAATAATGTCAGAAGCCAGTCTTAAAGTCCATTTAAATCTCTTTGCTTCCCCATGGAAAGTACAGAACCTAAGGTATCTTTGGACAAACACAACGCACTATGTTGGGCTTGACAGTTTGAAATTCTCTAATACTTACATGTATCAAACCAAGATAATATTTATTCAGCACAGCGAAGCTTATTTGAGACACCCCCCTGAGGCTAAATAAGCCCATGTTTTTCAACAGGACAGCAAGCATCATGGTTATATATTTGGATGCTAATTACATGTTACTGAAATAGTGAGCCATGTACGTAGAGAGTCCAGTTGGGTAAGGAAAAGTGGCTGGCAGTTACTGTGTTGTTGTTTAAATGATTTGGAGCACATGATTAACAGTATTGGGAGTGTCATGCTTCAACCCAATCTTGTCAGAAAATTATATGTGCCATGGATGCAAAAAGTGCAGGTTCAATTTGTTAAGATCCTGATAATTTTTCCAGAAATCTAATATTTGAAGAAAACATATCCCAGGAACTTGTCATGGTAATTTTCCTTTTAAAACACTCTTGATCATGATTGTGCGTTCACTTGCTACCTTCTTTGCTACTAGTTGTCTTAATTGCTAGTTAGATCATCATTAGTAGCTGTAGGTTATTAGGATATAAACATAGTGTGTGAAATATATATATTAACCTTGTGATTCTGTACATACCTACTGAGGTGTAAGTCCCATTGAATACAGTGAGGCTTACCCCCAACATAAGCGTGAACAGGACTGCAGCCCAAAATAATTTGCTGTCCCCAGAAGGCAAGTAGGCTGTCATAACCCCATTTTTGTTGGGGTTATAGCCTGTATGTCAGACACATTTCCATAATCATCTTCATTTTTAAAGCACTAAGTGGTATTCCTCTGGCATAACAAGAAGTTTTATCCTGTACGTTCAAAACAAGGTTAACCCAATTTAATTGGCTTTCCCATGTAATATCAGAATGGCTGCCCAAAGTTTTTTTTCTGGGAGTGCACAGAAAGTTCCTGGGTTACATTGAATCATCATATGCTCTTACAAATTCATCCAAGGCAGCCAGAAAATCACCATTACTTGCTGAGCCTTTTTAGTGTATTGAAATCTCTTGTGCAGCTTCTTACTTGGGTGAAATAGAAATTGAAACCTCTACTCCTACTGGAAATCTAAAGAGTGTGGCTGCAAAGCCATAGAATACAGTAAAGTAGCAACTCCAAGCTCTTTCTCGGCCAAACAGCTCAGAAACACTCTGCTGTTAGAATCATAGATGGAATTACTGCCACTTGACTACTGATGATCAGAAGAACTTATTTGCCTGAATCCTGTTGTCAATTTCAGTTAGAATAGGCCTATAGGATCAATGGGAGTTGCCTGTGTTCTGTCTCATCATTTAACAATTTCTTCTGTGGGCATACTCCTCTCATGGGAGTAAAGCAAGAGAGAAATAGTGTCTAGAAATTAATTCCTCACTGCCACTCTTCTTTTAAAACTTGGCATTTGTTACTTTCCCACATCCCATGCTTGCTGCTTTCTTCTGTTGCTCTCCAGTTTTTACAAGGACATTACTAAGAGTAACAAATGCAAGGTAACAGGGCTTCTGAGATAGATCACTTGTGAGGGGAACATTCTCTCTGTATGCAGACATCTTATTGTATTTTGCAAAAAGGTTGCAGTGCAGATTATTCTGAACACCTGTGTGTATGATCAAATCTGAAGTGTGTTATAGAAATCAGCACACTAAAACAGCAATCTTATACCCAGTTTCCTCAGAGTAAGCACCACTGAAATCCATGTGACCTTCTTCTGAGTAACTATGTATAGGATTCCATTGTAAGGCTGCATTATTAGACATGTACCAAGAGGTAATTTCCATTGAACTTAGTGTGGCTTACTTCTGAGTACACATGTATAAAATTACACTGTAAATCAGTTTTCCATCACTGGATTGTTCTTATTTTGATTTTACCGCAGTATTTTTATGTACCAGCTGGAAACTGCTTGGTTAACTCAAGTCCAAAGCCATTATTGGAGAGACTTAAGTACTTCTGTATGTATACATTTTGTAACAATTGAATTCAGCTATTATGATCTCAATAAATTCATTATGACTGCCATTAATATCCTTTTTATATCACTGAAAGTCTAAAGATCTATGCATGCTATTTTGTACGCTAATGTATATTCATATCAGTACATAAGCTTATGCTTGTTGGTTTTGTTTTTACAGAACTGATTGACTTTTGACAGTATTTTTGCACTTTTTCTCTTTCCCTGTTTTTATAAAGTTTTCTTCATCATTAATAATTGCAATATTTTTTTACACTTTCCACTGCCTTTGTGTAAATACCCGTCTTTTCCAATGTAAGAAAGTTTTGACTCAAGCTTTTTGTAAAAGACTATGCTTAACCATATTATGCAATAAAACTTTCCCCCCTGTAAATTTTACTTGTTCCCCATCTTCTTGAAAATGAGAACTTCATTTGATTTCAATACGACCTTTGACAAGGTTCCCCATGACAATCTTGCAAACAAACTGGTAAAATGTGGGCTAGACAAAGTAACTGTTACATGGACTTGTAATTAGTTGACTGGCCGAACGCATAGGGTGCTCAACAATGGCTCCTTTGCAACCTGGAAAGAAGTGACCAGTGGGGTGCCACAGGGCTCTGTCCTGGCCCCAGTGTTATTCAACATCTTTACCAATGACTTGGATGACAGTATTGGGGGCATAGTTATCAAATTTGCAGACACCACCAAATTAGGAGTAGCTAATACCCCAGAAGACAGGATCAAAATTCAAAATGACTTGAACAGACTTGAAAGCTGGGCCAAAGCTAACAAAATGAAATTCAACACGAAGAAATGTAAGGTACTGCTCTTAGGGTGGAAAAATGTAAAGCACAGATATACAATGGGGGACACCTGGCTGAATGAGACTACGTGTGAAAGGGATCTAGGAGTCCAAGTAGACCACAAGTTGAACATGAGTCAACAGTGCGATGCAGCAGCTAAAAAGGGCAATGCAATTTTAGGCTGCATCAATAGAAGTATAGTGTCTAGATCAGGGGTAGGCAACCTGTCCCCTTTAAGGGCCGAGGGACTTCAGTTCCCAGAAGCCTCAGCCATGTTGGCCAATAGTCCCATGTTGGCCAATACCTCCTGGGATTCTGGGATCTGAAGTCCCTCGGCCCTTAAAGGGGACAGGTTGCCTACCCCTGGTCTAGATCAAGAGAAGTAATAGTGCCACTCTATTCTGCTTTGGTCAGGCCTCACCTGGAATACTGTGTCCAGTTCTGGGCACCACAATTCAAAAAGGCTGTGGAGAAACTGGAGCGTATCCAAAGGAGGGCAACTAAAATGGTGAAGGGTCTGGAAACCAAGCTCTATGAGGAACAACTTAGGGAGCTGGGGATGTTTAGCCTGGAGAAGAGAAGGTTAAGAGGTGATATGATAGCCGTGTTTAAATATTTGAAGGGATGTCATATTGAGGAGGGAAGAAGCTTGTTTTCTGCTGTTCCAGAGACGAGGACCAGAAACAATGGATGTAAGCTCCAGGAAAAGAGATTCCACCTCAACATTAGGGGGAACTTCCTGACAGTAAGGGCTGTTCGAGAATGGAACACATTCCCTCAGAGTATGGTGGAGTCTCCTTCCTTGGAGGTCCTTAAGTAAAGGCTGGATGGCCATCTGTCAGGGATGCTTTGATTGGGAGTTCCTGCATGGCAGGGGGTTGGACTGGATGGTCCTTGTGGTCTCTTCCAACTCTCTGATTCTATGATTCTGATTTGCACACTACACTAACCCATGATTTATGTTATATGATCTGTTGCTTTAGCCACAGTGGTCCTACAATCAATAAACAAATGAGTCTGGTTTCCCCATTTCTGATCTATTGCTCACCCCATTTGTCATTTCCTCTTTGAAGATGGAAAAACAGTTCTAGATTCAGTCATAATCACAAACCATGGCTTCTAATTATGATTTGCAGCTACCTAACAAACCATGGTTTGTTTAAAGGACAAGTTCAGAACATGCTAGAATTCAACAATTTGGTTTAGTTACATACAAACCTAGCTAATGATGGGTCTGTTTATCAGTGTGGTAGATTCCATAAGTTTAGAGCAGGATTACAACAATTGGCCTACCTGGCCAAATGCAACCACTTCCCCTCTTGCCCGTATGTTGATACCTGTCAGATGCTTCATAAATATCCAATGGACTGAATCCTGTTAGGGACATACACATAAGTGGTCCTTAAATATGCAGTTGTCCTTTTTTAGACACCAGAGTTAGTATTCCCTTCCTCTTTCCCGGCACCAATCCCCCTGTCCCTGGACTTACCAATAATCCTCTGAAGGCATACTACATGACCATTCTTTGTTTCATGGTAAGAAAGCTAGATGGAGAAACATCTGACTACATTCCCATAGTCCGATGCACAGGGGCTTTATAATAGGTGGGGGCTGTATGGCTCAGCATAGCATGAGGGTATTTATGCTACACTGAAGGGATATTGGATTGAGGCTCCCATGTTTGGTACTTTAGGAACCGTAACATGGGTAATTGCTGTGGCATCTACATAAGAGTATGATAGTGTTAGAGCTCAGAGATGAGGTGTTTTGTTTTCCAGTTGAGAATGAAATGAGCTATGACCCCTCATATCCATGGAGATAAATTCCCAGACATACCACAGATGATAAAAATCATGGATAATAGTGAACCCTATATTTTCAGTGGAACGTGACATAGAGATGCTGGAGAACCTCCAAATACCTGGAAAGACCCCCTCCCTGGATATGGGTGAGTGAAACTATGGTTACCATGGATATAGGGGTTGTACTGTACAATTCCAAAAGTATTTGAAAAAAGATACTCCGAGCACATTTGCAAGACATAACCAATGTTTTCACCAAATCAGTCAATATTATCTAGTTTCAATAACATGTATTCACCAAATAAAATGTGACTACAGTCAAATTTGCCCACATTTGCATGGGGGAACTGACCAGCCCATTCTTCAGAAAGAAAAACCACAAAGCTAAAAATCTGACCCATTACTTCAAATGTTTTAAAATACAGAATGTTGTCCCAGTTTTATTTTATGCAACCTGTACATCAACTTTCTAGAGTAAATCTTTACTTTCCATTTTATAGATAGGTGAAAGGTAGCAGCTTAAAAAAAAGCGATACAGGAAGTATTGCAGTCCTGTGAATTAAATCCAGAATAAAACAGGTCTTTAACTAGGTGAATTTCAACAGCCACCAGAGCTGTGCATATATAGCTCTGGAAAGAAAGTGACAATTATGTGTATCAGTCACTTGAATGGTGAGATAGCAGAGGAACATGAACTAAGTCAATCCCACTTTTCAACCCACAGCATCATTGATTTGACTGATCATTTTCTGAGCAGGCTACACAGGTAAACAGAAGAGTCCTGCCACATTGGTCCGCCCTTCACACTCCTAACAGAATAGTCTCCGATTGTAAATTTTATGAACACATTGAAAGAATTGTAAACCTTCAGTGTCCTCTGAAGACATGAGGTAGATCCACTGAAATGAAGCAGCTCAGGTTTTCTGCCATTGCAGACTGTTTGCTGCCTTGGCAGGTTTTACACTGTCCAAACCTATAGCTGTAATGATTCCAGAAAGGCTTACCTATGATGACTGAATCAGCAACCCGTAGTAATAATCATTTGACTAAACTGGAAAAGCAACTTTTTACCAGAACTCCCAAGTTCCCTGGTGCATGGGGAATTATGGGAACTGTATTTTAAAAAGTCACTTTTCCAAGCTCTCATATGACTGAATCATAGAGCTGGAAGAGCCTACAAGGACCATTCAGTCTAACCTGCCATGCAGGAACACACAAAAGATTTAACTATCTTTTTGCAAACTGTAAATGCATTTCCTCTTAAAACACAAGCTATATGAACATTATGAACTTTAATATTAACTTCCAGTCTTTAATTCTGAAATGTAAAAATGTGACAGTTTTCCCATAACAACATCAAAGAAAGGGTTGAGGAAAAATGGAAGTTCAATATTTTTATTATGTAGTTAGTGCTGTCTCATTGCATTGAATAGTGCTATTTATAAGCAACCAGGACAAGGCCAAAAATTTCACTTTTACATTTCAGCACTGGCTTTCTATTTAGGCAGAAGGCGAAGTATGCATACAGATGTAGCTGCTGAGCACAGATCACTGGACAAACATATGCTTCTTAAAAGGCATCCACATGCATGTCAACTTGTTTACTCCAATCTGATTGCATAGTACAGAGGAAGAAGCATAGCCATCTCCGACGGGATGGGTGGGTGGATGGATGGATGGATGGATACATATACGTGCATTTTTTATTGTGTCAAGTGGTATACAATAAAATTAAATAAAATATAGATATGCCAGCACTACAGGAATTACACATTTATCATTACCCTTGTAGATAGTGGCTGTATTTTAAAAATCACAGTAAGTCAGAAATTCTGGTTCATCATGAATGATGAACATGGGCTGGTGTGTGCTGCTCGGTCACTCCTGTTGGACTCCTAGCAGCGTGAGAGGTTGTCCATTCAAAATTTGTTTAGTATGATGTTCAAGACCAAGTTTTATGACTTGTTTCTCTCCTAACAAGGCAGAGATGTAAACCAAGATTTGTTCTTTGTTTATGACCTTGACTTCTTAAGAGAGCAAACATATCACAGATGAAGGCTTCCTCATTTGCCTGCCGACTCTGACTGGTAGAACAGCTAAGCAGACATGATCAATCCACATATACCAACATACTTTTTTGATCACTATAAGGTTATCATGGCATGCCCAAGTCCTAAGAAAACTGGACAGTTGAAGACACACAATGTGCAAAGTTTATAATAACCAGAGGGTGGCAAGTATAGAAAAGATGAAAAAGTTATAAAGCCTAATTTCAAAGGCGTGATCTACAATGCATTTTTTTGGAAGCCAAAATGCATGTCATAATAATGAGGAGGCAAGCAATCAAACAAGGCTTAATCAATGTTGTCCCAATTTAATTAATTCTCTGCATGGTGAAGGTACATACATTAAAATGTGTAAAGAAAAGAAATGGTCATCTCTGCACATGATTGATCAAAGGCATGAACTGTATGAAACCGTGGCATTTCCTTAGGGGGAAAAAGCATTCAAAAATTAATTCATCAAGGCTCAAGATATTTCACATAAACCTCAGAGAATGCAACAGGCAAGGCCCAAGTGCTCCACATGTTTGTCATTCCAATTATTTTTCAGAAAAGCTTTCATCCCACATCCATTTTCAAAGCACTCCTGAAGTTTCCATAGCAAGGCTTTTAAAGAAAGGTTGAAGGATTGCACAGATTCAAAGACTCAGTGGGTCTCTAATTCCTTTTTGATCTCCATAACGTATGGATGATCTTTCCCATGTGCTATCTCCATGATAGCGATTGCCTGCAAAAAGGAGGAAAAATACAATTGATTCACATAGCCTGAGTTTATGAAATACTCTCGTCAGGGATTCCAAAGAGTCAGAAACCTCTGACTGGTTTTTGTCCCCTTAAATGTACCCAATTGAAAACAGCCCATTTGATTGTAAGTATGAAACCATATTATATACACAGCACCTTTGATCCTAAGAGATCTCCAAGCTCTTTTGAAAGGCACAGACAAGCAAAAAGTTAAACGGCATTGTATTTGCCTTTCTGTTCCCATCTTAATATAAAATGACTTTCCCACAGGGCTGCTCTGAGCCAGGTTTGAGACTGCCTGTACTCAAAAAAGTTATATGACACACTGAAGTCTGGGTGGTCGACAGGAGTGGGTGATGTTTCATCCATCACATGAAAAACCATAACTCCCCTCTCTGCCATTGCCACTGAAGAACTTGCATGGTCCTCTGCAGAGACTCCTGTAACCAAGTTTTGCCTGAGATTGTGACACAATGGTCAAGGCTTCCGATATTACCCACAGAAGCTAAATTTATGAGCTTTAATGTTATCATTCATCCTTATTAGAACGGAATAATTGAATCAATAGGATTTATCTTTATGCTGACTCACCATTCAACCAGTGATTCAATGGATCTACTCTAGAGGGGAGTAACCAATAGCACTCCACCCCACTGTTTCAACCTGTGATGCCAGTAGCTCACAAACCAAATTGTAAAGACTCTCTTGTGATAACTTCCTCAAGATTTTTATTCCAGAAACTTGAATTTTATTACTAAGTTTTCAAAAATTTTCCAAGTTAGTTTTTGGTGTAGTCTAAAACAGTCCAAAATGTTTATGTTGAACTTCTGAACCAGCAAACTCTCAAATAGATAAACTGGATTAAGACACAATGATTGTTGTCGACACAATAAAAAATCCATGACAAGAGTTTTATCTGCAGGAACTCCCCTAACTTAACATTATGCAAGACCCAGGGACTGTCCTAGGGTTAAGGTGAAGAAGAATCAGCATAGCTTCTTCAAAGAAAAGTCTCACCCTCAGAATTCAATGAGAATGTCAAGTGCACAGCATTATGGGTGAATTGCGAAACACTATACTTCAACATTAAAAACCAAGGTTTTGAGAGGATCCCTTCATGGGTTAAGAAAGGGATAGGCAACTATATAGTGGGGCATGGCTATTTTTTCCCTTCCTGCACCCACCCAGCATCTCAACATTTCTGACATGATGCCATGTCACTTCTGACAGCCATATTGGCCAATTTTTGATCATATTTTCCTTTTGGGAGGTGCTTTTGGGAAGTTTGGGGGGGCTTTGGAGAGTTAGGAGAAGCAAACCACCACATTTTTAGGCAGTTTTGAAAGATTCTGGCTGGTTCAGGAACAGAAAATCACTTGGAATTTGACCAATTTTTTTAAAAAATTAGGGGCATCCTGGGGGCTTTGAAGGAGGTTCAGGGAGTCTCAGGGGCCACATGGAAGCAACGAATTGCACTTTGCCCACTCCTGAGTTAAGAAGAGAGGACTTACCATTTTATGGATTAGTAACCAGTAGCAGCAACCACAATAAAAGGGTAGGAATAAAACACTGGGACAAGTATGTCTCTCTAGATATTGTTGGACTGCAACTCCCATTAGCTCTAGCCAGCATAGTTATTAGTGAAGAACGCCTGAAGATGCAGTCCAATAACATGTGGAGGGCCTCACTACTGCCTGGAATGAAAGTTTTCCTATTAGTCCCCCACCTTCACCCCAAGATCTGAACCAGCACAGAGGCTATTTAATGGGATCATTTGATCTGAAGTCTGATGTGAGCTGTCACTTAGCCAAGATTATAGAAACCACCAAATCATTCAGTACGGAGAAATTCCAAGTGGACTTCAAGGCTAAGTCACTGAGTACTTTGTTACAATAATGAGATTGCTGAGTCAAGAATACTCAAGCTAAGGTAATATAGGGAAGCTAGCCTTCTTTTCCCTCATTGCTTCAACTTCTAGATTCTATTCCTAACCATGGTCCAAATGCACTATTAATGTGTATTCATTGGCACCTAAAGCAAAAGCCAGGCCAGCTGTTCATTATATGATAACTCAAAAACAAAACTCAATTTTTCCCCAAATCTTACCAAAAAGAGATTTAAAAAATTACTACTTTTATTCTTGCATTTAAGAATGGGGGAAAAACCCCCCAAAGGTTTTCTCCCCACTAGGTGAGGATACCCAGAAATTCATCTGAACTTTTTGATGATTTTAAGTTTCATGACATTTTTTGCAACAATTCTGTGAAGATTTGTATGCATGCATGTGTAAAAAATTTATGGATTTTTAATGTGCAAAATACATTTTTCTGGAAAAAATGCCTTTGTACAAAATACAACCAAAACCAACCAAAATGAAACAAAAATACACTGATCTTTGTCATTCTTACATAGAGACAAAAATATCTCACATGGTTGATAATTTTTTAAAGGATAAGAAGATCTACAAATATTTTTCTTATTTCTCAATCTATCGCCTGCACCCCCAACTCAATGTGTAGGGTTTTCCAGCTACTGGGAGGGGGAGGAGAAATATTTTGACTACCATATGCACTAACATTCAAGTTAGCTACTGAAATGCAATCTGCTCTGAGCCATATGCCAGCTTCTATCACAGCCAAGAACATTCAGTTTCTGAACAGCTCTCAGCAGTTTTGTACACAAAACCAGAGAAACCAAGAGTGACTTTTCAGGGAAGGATCTAGTTGGGAAAACCATGTGTATAAATTAAATTGAGCAGCTACTAGCAGTCACCTTAACTGAAAGATCATTCAGAACACCAAAGACAGTACAACCCCTGGATCTGGGATTTCTAAAACTATCATTTTAGTATATGAAACAGGCTCTTACTTTAATATTATAGAACAAGACAGACGTGGGCTGAAAAGTTTCATAATTAATGTTGTAGAGGTAATACAAGAAAAGCATTTATGTGCCTGACATAAAAACATAATTCAAAGTAGTACCTTTTTCTATAAAGGGAGAAAAGTATATATACCTTCTTCAATGCCTTAACACCAGAAGGTCTGTTTTCGAGGCCCATGTAAAGTCTCCCCAGTTTCAACCACATGGAGGCCACATTGAGGGAATATGAAGGATAATGTTTGCTGCAAAAAAGGGAAGGAAGGAAGAGGGAAAGGGAAAGGAACACATATTTGTTTTTCCAAGAGCTTGAACACTCAGTTAAACCAAGTTCTCCAGCAGCTCAGCTCAAGATCATAAGCCTCGGCTTGACATGATCCTGTTTCCACACAGGGCAAAATGTCTACTCATTTCTCCCTTTTAAACAATTGCCATGATTAATTCCGGGAGTTCCCATGAAAAGGCCTTTGGTCAACGGATGCTCTCTTAACATGTCATAGCCCTTTTGCAGAGCATTTGGATGAATGCTCAGGGAAAGGGTGGCAGCCCAAAAGCAATTCTACAAGGGTGAAGAATCATCCCATTAAACTATTGAGATTGTGCAGCCAGCCTAAACCAGGCTCTGTGCTCGTAAAAACTCAGCAAATCACTGGGGTGATAAATCTGATTCCAGCCCCAGGGGAAGAGTGTGCCATTGTTTTCTCAATCACCACTCCCTGCCAGCTGATCTATGACTTCATATTGGCATCCAATTCAAAGGGAGAGGCTTCTTCATGTCCCCAGCGGGAAAGAAAATTATGCCCTAAAATAATAATTTGCTGAGGAGCCTTTTGACTGGCTCACACACAAAAGTGGCAAACACAAGGCAACTACAGGATCCTCAGGCTTAAACTGCTGACAGTGGTGCATCTTTGCAAATGGTGTTTCTCAAACAAATGGTTCTGGGTGATCTTGCTCAAAAAGAAAGCAAAGTAAGAAGACTACAGGACGAGACAACAGGCTTTTCTTCCAATGCAACATTTCTCTTTCTAACCTGACAACAACACAGCTATATGATGTATCTCCTTCAATTTTAATACTACTTCTCTTGAAGTAGCTGGGCTTTCTAAATCACCAAAGCATATTTTTAAATACAGCACTAACTGAGAAAACTAGAAAGATGAAATCCCTACCCCAAAATTCAAGTAACTCAACTACCTAATTAGCAAATTGATTCCAAAGATGATAGGCTTTGTGCCCAAGATTCACTGCAAAATTGAGTTCAAGTGACATGGGTCTAGTTCCCATAATCAAGATCTCTTCAGGATTGTTGTGGATCTTTCTCTAGAAATTCTTTTCTGTGTGTTTCTCTGCAGACTTTGATCTATCATGGGTTGCTTTGGGTCAAGCATTGGGTGCACTGAATTTTTTAAAAAATTAAGACCTATTGACATAACTGACACACTGCTCCCCACCACCACCCACAGTCACATAATTCACTGGTCTTACCATGATTTCTTGGCTTTCTTTCCATTCACTCCAAGAGTGGATTTACTTCCGAATTTTTACAGTTGGTCAACTGGTAGAATGGCCAGAAAGAAAAGACGGCAAGACTCCTGCTCTTTTAATAGCAGTGTAGAAGAGAATATTTTGCCTCTGGCCACTTTACTAGTTGACCAGTTTTAAAAATTAAGAAGTAAATCCAGCCTTGGAGTGAATGAAAAGTCAAGAAGTCCTGGTAGGACCAGTGAATTATGTGTGGGGAGAAAGCAGTGTGGCAGTAGGTCATCTTCTTTTTTAATTCATTAATTAATTTGAATTAATTTCTTTTTAAAAGAAAATTTAATTTTTCTTTTTTAATTTAATTTAATTTTAATAATAATTTTAATTTTAATCCAATGACTGACCTGATATAGCCCATAACAGAGCAAAGTCTGCTGAGTAGAGATACATTTTAACCATTTTCAGCTGATTTTTAGCCTTTTGGAGGAGGGATAAGGGTTGGGAGATTCTGCAATATAAATAACCCAAATCCAAATCCATGCAATTTTTAATTTAAATGGAGGTGGGAGACTTTTGAAGGCTTCTTGTAATACATATAGACATCGTGCTAATTTAAACAGAATCATTTTCCTCCAAATTTACTCTTATATTCATATGTACATTTAAATAAATTAAGCCTCTTACAAATCTCCAAGCTAAGATTTTTTTAAATCAGATGGCTGCCTTGTTTCCCAAATAAATTAGAAGTGTTATCCCAAGATAACTGATCAGAAAACAATAGACCAGGGGTAGGCAACCTAAGGCCCGGGGGCCGGATGCGGCCCCCGAGGCCTTTCGACCGGCCTCAGGCCAGTCCTGCCGCTGCCGCCACCCACCGCCCGCCATTATAATTTTGATTATTGTTGTTATTACTTGTTCTTGGGGTTTTCTTGGCAAAATCTCCACAGGGGTTTTGCCATGGCTTTTCTGGGGCTGAGGGAGTGTGCATGCATATTTTTTAATTTTTTAAATATTTATTTCTTTATTTATTTTTGGTGCTTCGGCCCCCCAATTGTCTGAGGGACAGCAACCCGGCCCCCGGCTCAAAAAGATTGCCTACCCCTGCAATAGACTTATATTTTCTTAGATATGATTATTTAGCTTCCATTGCTGGGTCAGAGTTCCCTTGAAGAGATTAATGAGATCTATTCACTTGTCTGGGGGGGAAAAGGTGAGTTTTGCTTGATGTGCTTCTTCACAGCTACTTCTACTTAAAATGGCACAGAAAGAGGAAAAAAGCTAGGAACATTACCTGTATGGTTTGATAATCTTCTGCCCATAACGTAGAGCTCCCTCCCAATCCTGCATGTACAGACAGACTCCCATGGCCTGATACATCATGTGCAGCATGTAAACATTACTCTCTGCAAACACAGAGCCCATCTTGTCCAGGCTAAGCTCACAAATCTCCAGCAGTTCACTCGGGGGTAAAGCTAAGAGTCAAGGAACACAGGTAGTGAAAAACATCGTTATAACCTCAGGTTCTTTACACAGCTGGGTATTTTGTAGTTTCCTAACTGAAACCTCAAGGATACATGCCATACATAAAAACATACAGCTCTCCTCTGTGGTTTGGTTCTGTTATCTACTATTCAGAGATACACATCCTTTAAAGATGCAGCTGCTCTTCATTATGACTGTATTTTTTAAAACTTTCTTTGGAACACTTATATCCCACCCATTCAACACAGATGTCCCAGCAGTTTACAAAAGCATTTTTTAAAAAAGCCTACACATCAAACATGTAAAAGTTACCCACTGGATAAACATCAACAATACAGCACAAATTAATGAACCAAATAAATCAGAAACAATACAAAACATTTGCAGAGAAAAATTAACCACTGGTAATAGAATTTTAAAAGAATCTTACCACGACCTTTTAAAATGCTTGGACTTTTAAAAAAATCCTTTTCACTTGAAATGGAAAAAACCAACACCACACATATGCTAGGCAAGCAACCCTGGGGAGAGCCTTCCTCAATTAAAGTGCCACTGAGGAAAAGGCCTTTTTGCTGATACCTACCTGCAAGTCTCACTTAGCAAGGAGACTCTGAGAAGAGACTCTAATTATGGACTTCATGGTCCACAAGGATCTCCATGGAAGGAGACTACATTCATGTTCCTTCTTGGAGGCTGGGAAACATACTTTCATGGCTCTGGTCCTGTTATGAGGTGCACAGCCAGAAAATCAATAGCTGGTAAATTAAAGCTTTATTACATTTAACCACCATGAGAATTTAGCCTGCACAACGCCACTGGATTCCATCTTCTGATCCTTGTTCTTTCAAACCTCCTTTTGTTGTTAACTGCCTTTGAGTCAACTTTGACCCATGGTGACCTTATGAATGAGAGACCTCCAAATCACCCATCCTCAACCGCCCTGCTCAGCTCATGCAAATTCACAGCCGAGTTTCTCTGACTGAGTATCCATCTGGAACATGGTCTTTCTCTTTCCCTATTGCCATCCACTTTATCAAACATTATAGTCTTCTCTAGTGAATCCTTTCTTCTCATGATATGGCCAAAATATGAAAAACATAGTTTAGTCATCTTTGATTTCAGGGAAAATTGAGGCCTGATTTGCTCTAGGACCCATCCATTTGTCTTTTCAGTGGTCCATGGTATTCTCAGAACTCTTCTCCAGCACTGTATCTCAGATAAGTTGATTTTCTTAGCTTTCTTCACTGTCCAGGTCTCACAACCATAGATAAAAATTGGAAATACAATGGCATGGACAATCGTAACTTTAGTATTTAACTTCAGGATTTCGTCTAGTTCCTTCATAGCTGCCCTTCCAAGTCCTACTCTTCTTCTGATTTCTTGACTGCATTATGATTGCCTGGAGGCTGGAGGTCCAAGGGGCCCATTCACACTGCACAGTTGCAGCACTATGATTCCACTTCAACTGATACAGTTTCATGCTATGGAGTCATTGGAGCTCTAGAGTCTTGCCAAACTACAAAACCCAAGATTCCATTGGATGTTGCCAGGGCAGTTAAGAGGAATATAGTGCAGTAAATGTGTAGTGTGAATGGGCTCCAAGTTTTATGGAATGGAAAAAGAATCTACAAAGGTAGTGTTAGAAGTCATTTCCTTAGCTCATTATAAGTAGTAACTATTAAAAATTTTGTTATATTAAAGTCCCACAGAAAACACAGTTTGGCCGTGATCCTAGATCAGCTACTTAGTTAAGTCCATTAACTCCTGGCCTATCCCCTCCATCCTGCATTACTGGGCAGCAACCACTGTGAATGATGGGAGGTCTGTTCTTCTTTAGACTGGGGAGCAGCAGACTGATGTTTCCACCCTGCTCCCTCCAGTGATCTCCAGTGTGCCACTCAGAAGCAGGAGCCCTATTGCAATTCCTCCTCGCACTAAAGATATGGGAGAGAGGGAGTGGACATGACAGTATGCTATACCCTGATTGATAGGGAACAGACCTCCGACACTCACAGCAGCTGATGCCCAGTAAAACAAAACTGGGTGACAAATGCGACAATCATGAATAATTAGGGACCATGAATATGAACTAATTACACTTGCATAACTATAGGTTACACATGTGTAACTATGACAGTGAATTCCAATCATTATTTTTACTGTAAGATTGAACTGATAGGGGTTATTTTATTACTAGATAACTTTGTGGCCTGGGCACCTTTCTTAAATGATCAGCTTCCCCAACATATACATTTCCCCCCAACGAGGGGTGTAGTTACAGGGGAATATGAGGGTAAAACAAGCCTCTCTCAAGTCTTTTGCCCCACAAATGACATTTTCCTTCAGTCCTCAAATTTCTAGGACTGTAGAGAATAAGACACTGAGAATTGTTCACACCTAAAACTTTTATGTTTGCTGTGTTCTCATTCTCTTGCTCACTCTATCTTTACCCCTTTTATTTTGATATCTAAACAGTATCTCTAAATATTCAACTAAAGTACAGTATTAAGTTGCTGCAATACTAGAAATTTGGGGACAGAATTCTTACAAGGGGGTAAAGACCTTATTTTGTCCCTCCATAGCTATATCTCTGCTCCCAACTCCACTATGCAGTCATAAACCACATCAGATTCTGTTCTAAAACAAAGTTAACATACTTCCTGGAAAAAAAGAAAGAAGGGGGAAAAACAAAGGGTTGAAAACAAACCTCTTTATGCTTTAGGAATTTCATTTTTGGGCATGCCTCAACAGAATGAGGTTGTTAAGTTGAATGTAACTGGATTGAATCTAAAGTTCAGCTTTATAAAGATCCAGATAAGAGAGACAACACCAAAGGATATATTTGTAGTGTTTGGCCCTCCTGAACTCTTCAATCACATTTCTGGCATATTTCATCATATCTCGCACAGCTTCTGCTGATGGAGGCTCATTCAACTTGCGGATTTCCAGTTTATCTTTGTCCTGAGGGAAGAGTAACAAGGCAGTTACAAGGGCTCTTCCAAACAAAATACCAAAAGCAGATCTGCGTGGAACTTGAGAACAGCTTTAACAAAAAATAGAGGGCTTTGTTTGAGACAACAACACTTACAGCAACCATCCCCAAACTGGTGCCCTGCAGAGATGTGGAAGACTACAACTCCTATCACCTCAGTCAGCTTGGCCAACTTTGGGGAAAGGTAGACACAGACAAATGTTTGAGGAATAATACTTCAAAATAAAATTAATATCTAACTCCATCTTCCTTCTAGGCTTTGATGGAAAGGTAAATGGATAGTCTAAGAGGGCAAGATTATTGAGATGTTGGGATACTATTGCTCCAGTGTTTGCATTAGCTTCCAATGGTCTTCCACACAGTTTTCAGGCTGCCAGGTTTGACTTGTAAATGTCCAAATGGTTTGGCACATAAATACCAACTGTTCTCCATTCATTCCAAATCTTGACTTAACCCATGTCATTTTCCTGATCAGAGGTTGGCAACCTCAGGCCCTTGAGAAAACTAAGTCCTTTGGAAATACCCAAACCTCAATGCCCACTTTCCCAAGATATTATTTTTTAGTGATATCCCAACTTCCTTATGGAAAACAAGTAAGTTCTATAGTGGAAACGGATCCAGGGAAAATGGGGAGAAACTCAATTCAGGTACAAATATCATCTCGAGATCACCTAAATGGTTGACCTTGACTAAGTCAGATTCTGAGACCACAGAAATCGGAATTGGAAACAAGATGTATGTTATGTCACAAGTTTGTTTTGAACCCTGGGGTGACAAGAGAATAAGAAAATCATTGGGTCCTTTCAGTCAGGCTATTATCAATCTAAATTATAAAGCATGTGGCTGAGCTATTAAATATATTTACCTTTCCTTTAGTAATGCACTCTCTGCAATCACAGGTAAAGAAATAGGAATCTCTTAAACGATCATTTCTGTCTTCTGTAGGATATAGTAGATCAATGTAACTGGTAAATATCTGAAGAGAAAAAGTGATCAGGGTATAAGAATGCAGAGATTTTAATACATTGCTTCTTATACATGCATATATATACAGTAGCTTTTTGTATATGAACCACATAAACAATGGTTGTCTTTGCTGGTAACCAAAAAATTCTTACTTAAAGAACCATGATTTGAATGAGTTTCATGCTGGAGTCAGCAGTCCATTTGCTCTTCTCTTCATGAAAGCAGGTATAGAAATCAGTATAGCAATAGCAACAGCAGCTACATTTCTATACTGCTTCATACTGAACTAAACAGTCTCTAAACAGTTTACATGTAAGCTAATTGCCTCCAACAAGCTGGGTACTCATTTTAGTGACCTTAGAAGGATGCCAGGCTGAAGTGACCCTGAAGACCCTGGCTAGAATCAAACTTACAACCTTGTGGCTGTGAATGAGTGAATGCAATGCTGGCATTTAACCACTACATCACCAGGGCTCCATACATTTGTTATGCACAAGTATGTTAAGAGTATGTTAGCACAATCTCTAATCCAGGAGATACAGTTTATTGCTAACATTTATGAGCCAGCTTTTAACTAGGTTTCTTAGGGGCTCTACAGACGGCCCCTAAGGGGAGGCTCCATGCTGCCCCTGGGAGTGCCGGATTGGGGCCACAGCAACCGCACGGCATGGCCCCGATCCCACACTTTGCCACTCCAAAAAGAGCTGGCAAATGCTCCTCCTTTTTGGAGGAGCAAAAAGCCACCCTTGCCGTGGCTTGTCTGTGCTCCTTTGGCAAAGCATGTCTATACACTGCCTGCTGTGCAGTGAGGTGTGCAGCGTGACGGTGACATCGGAATGGAGTTGGGCCGGCCAGCGTGTGGTCGTCATGGCCCAACTCCACCCCCAGGCCAGCCCTTGTGGCCGGTCTGTACAGGGCATTAGTCATTTATGCACACTGATTTGTTTTAGTGCCATAAACTAATTTTATCTGGGTTCTTTATAAAAATAATAATTTACACAGATCTATAAATTACAACTTTGGGATGAAAAGAATTTAAGATTAAAAGTAAGCAAAAGTGGGAGAAAACTGAACCTACTGTATATACTCAACTATAAGTCGACCTCACGTATGAGTCATGGGCAGGTTTCAAGGCCAAAATTATGGATTTTGATATGACCCATAATAATAATAATAATAATAATAATAATAATAATAATAATAATAATAATAATTTAATTTATAGCCCGCCCCTCTGCGTGGCAATCGGGGCGGGTTACAGCATATTAAAACAAACAGAATTAAAACATTCCCTCATCCCACAATCCAACCCTCCCATCCCCTTAAAGGACTTAAAATACACAATGCAATAAAACAATAAAACAATAACAATAAATCGGCAACCATAGGGACGAAATAAAAACTCATCTCCCCTTGAGGCGGAAGTTATTCCGGGAAGGCCTGCCAGAAGAGATCCGTCTTTACTGCTTTTTTAAAAGCAGCAAGAGTGGTAATAAGACGGATCTTGTCCGGCAGGCCATTCCACAGTCTGGGAGCGGTCGCAGAGAAGGTACTCTGGGAGGTCTGCGCCACCCTAGTTTTTATTGGCTGTAGCAGGTTCCTCCCAGAGGACCGAAGGGCACGGGGGGGGGGGATCATACGGGGAGAGGCGGTCCCTAAGATAAGATGGACCCAAGCCATGTAGGGCTTTAAAGGTCAAAACCAACACCTTGTACCGCGCCTGGAAACTAATCGGCAGCCAGTGGAGGGATTTAAGCACAGGTGTTATGTGCTCCCTCCTAGATGTTCCCATGATTAACCTGGTTGCCATGTTTTGCACCAGTTGAAGTTTCCAGGTTAGGCACAAGGGTAGCCCCATGTAGAGTGTGTTGCAGTAATCCAGACGTAAGGTTACCAAAGCATGTACCACAGTTTCCAAATCCCTCATATCCAGATAAGGGCGCATTTGGCGTATCAGCCGAAGCTGGTAACAGGCACTCCTGACTGCCGCATTCACCTGACTAGTCATGTGAAGCGACGAGTCAAGGAGTACCCCCAAACTGTGAACACAGTCCTTGGAGGAGAGTGTGACTCCATCCAGGACTGGAGACTGTATTCCCAGATCTGGTTTCGGGCCTGTGACTGTAAGTACCTCCGTTTTGTCTGCATTCAATTTCAATCTGTTTTTCCTCATCCAATCCATTACCGCTCTGAGACATTAAGAGGAGAGACGCCATCTGAAGTCTGAGTCGATGATCTGGTCATGGAGAGGTATATCTGGGTGTCGTCAGCGTACTGAAGACACCGCGCTCCGTGCCTCCGAATGATCTCACCCAGCGGCTTCATGTAAATGTTGAATAACATTGGGGACAGGATGGCGCCCTGAGAGATGCCACAATTAAGCTCAGTTTTTGAAGAGCAACTGTCCCCGAGCCTCACCCTCTGGGATCTTCCCGAGAGGAAGGAACGGAGCCACTGCAAAGCAGTGCCTCTGATTCCTAACTCTCTCAGGCGATCTAAGAGGATGGCATGATCTATAGCAGGGGTAGGCAACCTAAGGCCTCGGGGGCCGGATGCAGCCCCCGGAGGCCTTTGGACCAGCCCAGGCTGGTCCTGCCGCCACCGCCCCCCGCCCCTCCCCATGATGATATTGATTATTGTTGTTATTACTTATTCTTGGGGTTTTCTTGGCAAAATCTCCACAGGGGGTTTGCCATGGCTTTTCTGGGGCTGAGAGTGTGCATGCATATATATTTTAATTTTTTTAAAAAAATTATATTTATTTATTTATTTATTTTTGGTGCTTTGCCCCCCCCCCAATTGTCTGAGGGACTGCAACCCGGCCCCCAGCTCAAAAAGGTTGCCTACCCCTGATCTATAGTGTCGAAAGCCGCTGAGAGATCCAAGAGCACCAGCAGGGTCACACTACCCCTGTCGATGCCCAGGTAGAGGTCATCGGTCAAAGCAACCATGGCAGTCTCAACTCCATATCCTGTCCTGAAGCCGGTTTGAAATGGATCAAGATAATTGGTTTCATCCAAGACTGCTTGGAGTTGGGAAGCAATTGCCCTCTCAATCACCTTGCTTAAAAAGGGTAGCAAGGAGACTGGTCTGTAGTTGTTTGTATCCAGGGGGTCCAGGATACACTGAGAGTAAAACGGGTCATGTAACAAACAATATAAAGGATGAAGCAAAGGAAAACAATGCCAAGGAACTTACGAAATTCCAGCAGGCATAACTGTGCTCTTACTAAAGGTTGGGTGGATGAGGAGAAAACTATTTTAAATCATGGCTGTGTGATGTGTGGGGGAGCATTCCATTTATGGAAGAAGGATGCTAATTGGTTGTGAAACAGGAGGGTGGGGTTTAGATGCTTGTCAAAAGGGGGAATTAAAAATGGTATTGGCTGTGTGGTGGTTTTTTGGGGAAGGAGCAATGATTTAACTGACTATAAGAATGTTGAGAAGAGGAATGGTCTTGAGAAGGAGTTCTGGGGTGTTGGTGAGGTGGGGAACATGAGACCCATTTTGGTGGGAATGACTCAAACAAATATGGTGTAGTCTGAAATTGTTGTACAGGTTGGTACTGGTGACTATACTTAGCCAATAACTTAATTTTCTGGTTTTACTCCAGCTTCTCATATGTGGAAGAATGGAATAACCCTAACTCTTCAACAGAAGTTTCAATTGTAGACTTTACATTGTGGGTTTGATCTGAAGAGCATATTTGCACAACAGTCTGCCATGTGCTTTGCTATGGAAATGTACTGAAGCATCAAATTATGCACTTCAAATAAGGGGAGCAGCCTGTTCCCAGAGGAATTATTGGTAGGCCCCCATCCACGCCTGATAATTTGCTATTCTTAGAGGTAAAGCTGCCATGAAATACAATTTACAGGCCGTGGTATTGATCTTACACCACTCCTTAATGGCAAAAGAAGAACTGGCCTACTTGAGAGATCCAGAATGTGCTCACTTCAACAATAATCAAATTTGGTTGAGGGTGCTGAAACAGCATGACACAATCTTCTTCTTGCACTAGGTATAGATTTTCGATGTTTCTCAAAGTGGAAGGAACCAAGGGTAGTCTTCCAGGATTAGCACATCACCTTCCAAAGTGCCAGAAACATAGGATAGCTGTCACAGGAATAGTTTTTTGTGGGTTTTTCGAGCTGTGTGGCCATGTTCTACAAGAGTTTCTTTCTGACATTTCGCCAGCACCTGTGGCTGGCATCTTTCTCTGAAGATGCCAGCCACAGATGCTGACAAAACGTCAGAAAGAAACTCTTCTAGAACATGGCCACACAGCCCGAAAAATCCACAAAAAACTATGTATGCCGGCCATGAAACCCTACAACTTCACATTGTCACAGGAATGTTTGAAGCTTGATCCTCTTAAAGACTGGCTCTTGTATTTTTTGATTCAAAGATCTAGGGCCCTAGCCATTCTGCAACTTGTTTTGCAAAGGTATCCAAGTCATCAAATGTGAAAACAGGATTTTGGTCTTCCATCAGTGGGTCAAGGGAGGAAGTAGAAGGATTCTCTAGTGACAAAAGACGTGATTCCTCCTCCAATGATGACTTAGCAGAGGTGTCCCTATTGACTCCTCAGACTCCTAGAGGAGGTGGAGGTGTAACAGGGCACTGAAAAGAAGCAATGTCAGATCAATGTTAAGATGAGGAAGGCTGTGCTAGAGTTGAAACAATTAGGATTGGATGAACTGGAGATTGAGCAGCAGGATTCCCTGGCTGTCTGAGAAGGGCAGGAGATTGAGTTTCCCAGCTGGATTCAACACATTCTAGTACTTCAGGATCTAATGGTCTTGGTGTCAAAATCTTCTAAAGCTGGATTGCATAAGAATCTTTCCTTATGAGTAGGAACCAATGACTTGACCACAATGCACATTCCCTCCCTTGTGATCCTCTCCAGAATTGGGCTGGGGGGGGGCAATGCAGAGGCACTGAAGAGGTGAGGATACTAGACAAGGATGGCTTTTCAGTAGAAGGGCTTGACATAACTAGAACCCCACGGTCTGTCACCAGAGTACCAACTTTGTACTCGAATTGCCTTTCCACCATTTCCACCCAGTTCTTGAATGTGGCAGCCGCCTTATTCTTCCCCTTTAGCATGTAGGTATAGGAGTACCTGGTGTGTCTATCAACTATCATCATCAGATATCTACTATTACCTACCAATTTGGCAAAAGGCCCAGCCAAATCTGCAGGCACCGCTTGGACTGGCCTCTGGGTGGCGCACTTGCTCCTCTTTGCAACAGGAAAAGCCCTCAGCTTTATCTTCCTACACACAGAGCATTCCAAATGGTTCTTACATTCATCCAGTTTCAACTCAGGGCACACACTTCTCAGTTTCTCTAAACTTGTAAAGCCCATATGTCTCAAACCCAATGAAGGTAATGGGCACAATTCGAGTGCAATGGCACATTGCCAAATGTGACACATTCTGCATGGGTGTCTAGCTAGTATAACCTGTTGTGCTTATGTGCTTTTGCACGAACCTAACCCCCCCCCCCTTAGTGATAACACAATCATCCCCCTCAAAGTGTAGGGCATACCCATCTGTAGTCAGTGAGGACACACTGACCAGACAATTTTGTAACTGGGGAGCACACAGGACATTTCCAGCCAAACCCTGGAAAATGCACAGTCCCCATGTCCCTTATTTGGTTTGAACCCCCCATCACCACTGAGTCAACACATGAGGGCTTCCTGTCCTTCAGCAAGGACCTCTGGTTCACCAAGTGATGAGTTGCACTACTGTCAATCATCCACAGATGTCTGGCTGCAACAGCAAGATGGGCTTGACAGTCACTGTCCTTTACTGCTGAAACAACTCCCTTCCTGTTTCCAGGAGACTAGTGTTGCTCCTTCGTTCTGGCAGCACGTGGCTTCTTGCAGTTCCTCCTGAAATGACCTGGCTGACCACAATTATAACATCTAACTCTGCAGACAGCTGCACTCTCAGTTTTTTTAACTGCCTCCAATGGTGTGTTTGATCTTCGCTCGGCATGTTGCTGTCTCTGAATGCCATTCTCAAAATGCCATCTCTGGCATTCCCCCAAGACACCAAGTCCATTGTGAGCTGACTCTCTGGCATCCCCTGCAGGCTGTACAGTATGTGACCAAAGTCACTGGATAAGCTGCCCAGCAGGATATGTGCTTTTTGTTCTTTTGGGAGGTTTATTCCTCTGGATTCTACCTCCAAAAACAGATGCTTCATGGTGACCAGATGCTCCTCTGGGGACTGTCTTTTCTGCATCTTACAGGCATACAGCCTTTTGCTCCAAAGCATTTTGGAAAGAGCAGAGTTTGACTGGTGCACGTTCTTCAATGCAAACCAGACCTCCTGGGCAGATCTCTAATTGGTCTAATTGGTTTGGGTCCAGGGAAAGATTTATGGTTGCTCTTGCTTTTCTATCAAGCTCAGCATTTTTCACTGTCGGACCCTCTTCAATGATATCCCAGAGCCCTTCCTTCACCAGGATCGTCCACTGGGAGTAGTTCTGATTATTTAGCCATGGGAACTTCACAAAATCCATGCTGTCAGCAAAACAAGACAAATGCTCAGTGTTGGCAGCCTTCCCCGCTCTCACGATCAGTTGGAGATAAGGAGCACGGCAAGCGGCTTGGCTTGCCTTCCGGCACTCAGACAGCTGGAATTGCTCATCTGGACCACTGCACACAAACAGCTACTCACACTGTCATCCAGGCAGATCCACTGGTGCAGACTGGGCCCATAACCCTTGTTAGCGTGGTTACGCAGTGTGTGATGATCCACGTCAATGTGTAGCACCAGGGTCACCACCTTCTCAGATGCAGGCAGTAGCTTGTAAACTGGAGAAGCACCTCTCCCCTTCCAGAAAGAGTAAAGAGACTCTACAAACAGGCATCTCTCAGATGAGGCTTTAATCTTGGTTCCTCTATGTACAAGGCTATATACACACACAACAATCCACTGACACTCGCCACTCTAGTCACAACCATCAACAACCACACATATATACTGAGGCAACTCCCTTATATACCCAGGGCGCCATGTGCTCTTTTGGCCCTGCCTCTTCCTCCTGACACCTGTCACTCATCCAGGGTGACTTGACAGTTTTGCAGCCTTGTCTGTGCTTTACAGCACCTGGTGACCATCAGCCGATGTCATTTCCCCTGACTCAGCACCTGGTGGAAAGTGCTTAGTCATTATGGCTGCCTGTGACCCTTTCATGCCTGGTCACTTCTGTATCAAACCACATTGAACATTTTCCCTGGGACACTGTCTCAACAGCAAAATGACCCATATATGTGAATCACAAAGTCCAAGAAGAACCTGAAAGATCTGCTGTGAGGACTTTGGTGGAGGTTGTTATTTTAGGCTGATTTTCTCTTCCCAATCTTTTGTCTAACTGAGACATCCAGCATAATCGTTGTGGGCAGAGCTTTCTTCTTAATTTGAGTAGTAATGTGTTCATTGTGTGTTAGTCTGTATGTGATTTTGGTAATGAAGCGTCTTCTCTCCACCACCAAGTGGCCCTAGATGTTGTTAGGTGTCTGATTTGCTTTCTCAATATGATTCACTTTTAGAATTTATCTCAGAACTCCATCTGTCTGTGTGCATCCATCTGTTCTGCCAAATGCACATTTAATATATTCAAAAAGCAGTATTATTTTTGTTACTGTCTTTATTTATTTATTTACTTATTTTCATATAAAATTTTATTGCCAAGCAAAGCAAACACTACTTTACTGTATATTTTATTCATAGTCATTGAAACTATACATTTCAACTGGCATCCTGTTGAGCAGTTACCAATGCAAAATCTAGACTTACACATTTGTAACTTTTCAATATTTGTATTTATGATCTTGGCACTATTACTACAATCCTAAAAGCCTCCCTAACTGACCTTAACAGCCAGCAGCCATGCCCAGTGACAGAGGTCTGTTCTGTGCGCAACTGGGACAGTGCAGATAACATTACTATACGCACCCTCCTGCCAGAGATATGCAATGCAACCATCAGAAGTAGGACTTCTGTCAAACTGCACATCACTGGTGGGAGGGTTCTGGAAATGTTATCCTGCTGCACTCCAATCACCAGCAGAACAGACCTACATGCTGGCTGCTAAGATAGTTTTAAGAACTTAGATCAAGAGACAGTACATAGTTATGCATTCGTAACTACATTTGTGATGTAGAATCAGGTGTTCATTTCCATTACATTCACTCATTAACAGAGTTTCAACTCTGAACCTTTAAAATACTCTTTGGGTTCTTGCACAGTGCTCTGAAATAAGGACACTAAGGGTTAGTCGACATGGAAGTGTATTATGTGAATTACTACGGATTTTCACACACTCACATCAAAACTTAATTGTCTTCACTTTCCTGTGCAAATTCGCATCTATTCACCCTCCATCTGCCAAAAACGTGCAGCTATGTGAATCCATGAAAAGCAGATGAGTGAACACACATTCAATAATGTGCATCCTTGCAGATGCTCTAGTCAAAATCATGAATCCGTTTTCAACTGGGTTTATGGTGCCTCTCCCCAAAAAGCCCAAATTCCTCCAAATCACATGTGACTGGATCACAGTCTATTCAATTTAAATTAGTGTTTAAATTGTGTAGAGATGCCCTATATTCACCTGCAAAGAATGTTTTTGATTTAGCTGCCTGCTGCTTTCCTCTGGTTGTTAAGCTGCCTTGCCATCTTTGCCAAGTACTGCTACCTCCCAGCCCAGTGTTTACTGGGCTGTCTTTCAGAGTAGTACTTTAGCCCACTCTGACTGTTTTTAAACTGACGCTTCTTCAGTACAGCTCTTCAGTGAAAAAGCTTGCAGATACTCTATGGCCTCAAGGGAGATGACTCCCATACTAAGCAAACAGCACCAGGAAAAAGCAGGATAGATCAGCAAGACTGTGCATTCAATTAAGTGTGTGTACCTTTAAAAACTGAATTTTGTGTTGTTGTTGCTGTTATTATTGTTATTATTTTAGAAAGAGCAAATTTTAAAAGTGCCCAATACAACACTTTGCAATTTAACAGGGTCTTTAGTGTTCTTATGTATTCAAGTTTCATACAGATTTATGGAGGGAGAGAGGTTGTTTGATTTTACAATCTAGATTTACAAATTCTAATTCAAGGTCTGGAATTGATCAAGTCCAAAGCAATCCAGACATAACTGGTATGAGATCCAAAATCACTGCATCAAGTTTCAAATCAGGCTGTGCAAAGTGTGGGTAAACTTGCACAATCCTAATTAATAACAATGGAAGTTTCATCCTAGCAATATGGTGTGTATAGCCAGTCCTCCAGTTTACCTTCTTGAGAACATCAGCATTGGATCTTAGATAATCTTGTACAGAAATTGTGTTTCCTGTATGGATAATGCTGTGTTTTCCATGGAAAATAGATTTTCTACACAAAAAGCATACACCAATACTCTACATTAGCTATTTAGATATGTCTGGGTAACTAACTAATGTCTCCTGGTATGACTCCCCCTAACCCCACCTTAACAACCAACAGATGGACTAGGTAAAGGTCTCTTCAGTTGCTGATCAGGGTATGAGGATGACATTTCCCACCTATTCCTCCTGTCAGCCAGTAAGGCTGCAACAAGGAAACTGAGACAGGGGTTGTGCTTCTGATTGTCACATCCTCACTTCATGATGAGAGGGTGTTGGGAACATCATCCTTCTTGTACCCGAATGCCATCTGAACAGACCTCCTTTGTCTGATCTGGCTGCCAGATGTTAAGGTAGGCTGGGTGAGCACTTACGTAGTTTTACATAAGACTATGTAGTCTTCTTGAATATGGAGCAGTCACAGATCTGTAACTCTTAAGTTACAAGTTCATAACGGCAATATTGAATGCCAGCAAATGCCTTTTGCCCAGAAAAACCACATGTATTCTGAGCAAAGTAATTCCCTGAAACATTTTACAAAATGTGGTTATCTACCTCCAAGTCGACCTAAATTCATGGCGACCCTGTGGATGAGACATCTCCACGACCTGCTGTCATCAACCTCTCCATTCTGAGAGAGGCCCAGGCCCATTCCATCTGGCATGTGTCCTTCCTCTCTTTTTACTGTGTTCCACCTTTCCTAGCATAATTGTCTTTTATAATGATTCATTTTTCCTCATGATGTGGCCAAAATATGACAGCCTCAGTTTAGTCATCTTGGCTTCCAGAGAGATTTCAGGCTTGATCTGTTCTAGGACCCATTCTTCTTGGCTGTCCACAGTATACTCAGTATTTTTCTCCAGCACATCTTAAATGAGTTGATTTTCTTCCTATTGGCTGTTTTCACTGTCCAGCACTCACATCTGTACATGGTGATGGAGAATATAATGGCTTGGATTTCCTCACTTCGGTGTTCAGAGTTATGTCTTTACACTTTATGATCTTGTCCAATTCTTTCATAGCTGCACTTCCCAATCCTAGTCTTCTGAATTTTTGACTGTAAGATTTGTACCAAGGAGTGGGAACTCTTTTTGACTATTTCAATTTTCCTCTTGTCTAGGGTGAATTCTGGTAGATCTTCAAGAATTCAAATACAAAGAGTTCAAATACCTCTCAAGAACTGTACAGAATTTTTCATTTCTCCCACAGTGGGAAGATGTTTATGGAAACCCTTGCATGTGAGGAGAAAGACTACAAAGATTTGCAACCCCGCTCCTCCCACCCAACTAGACTTTCATTTTTAAATTGGAATTAAAGATGTGATCAAGATAATACATATTTAAAATTGTGTGTGTGATTTTAGTTACTTAAAGCACACACACAGTTTTTATTATGCATTTTAAGAATGAGCACAGCACAATCAAATACACGGCTTCTTAGAAAGAATTCCCACAACATTCAATGGACTTTAATGGGATCACTTGGTAAGGCCGCAATCTTAAAGCTACTTACTTGTGAGAAAACATTACTAATGGCAATTAAATTTATATATCAATAGACATGTACAGGATTATACTGTAGGGGCCAATTACATCATGGTATTTAAAAGAGGTAACATATTCAATGTGAAGTCGAAGGCTTTCATGGCTGGCATCCATGGGTTTTTGTGGGCTTTTGGGGCTGTGAGGCCATGTTCTAGAAGAATTTCTTCCTGACATTTCACCTGCATCTGTGGCTGGCATCTTCAGAGAATGGTGGCATGGAAGTGAGTGGTGTGTGTGTGTATACACACACACACACAGTGTGTCTCTTGGTTGAAGGGATGTGATTTGCATGTTAATCTGTGTGTTGTTGCTGAATGGCAAGGCCTCAGGGTGGGAGGATAAGAGAGAAGGATTCGTGTCTATTTAATCAGTGGTCCATTGTCTGCTGGGAAAACCCCTGCCCCTGGGTGGAGTTCATTTGCATGTGCTGAGTCTTGATTTTGGTGTTTTTCAGGAATGGTATCTTTTTTTTTTTTTTACTTGAGAGGACACTTCACTAGAAATCTCTAGGTTCTCCAGTGCAATCCATCTTACTGCAAAAGTTAAGCATAGAGTCATGTTGGAGGACCTGGAGATTCCTAGAGAGAACCTATTAATCAAATATGTGAATCATCAAATTGCAAAGGGGAAACCAGTGAATGTGGGGGGCCAACTGTAATATAAAGATAGTTTTTACTCTTACAAACAGTTGTGGTTCACTTGTATATGCTGAAGTACTGGTAATATTTTCACCAATAAATACTGCAGCAGTCATCTAAGCACCAACTGAATGGAGACAGACTCCTTTATTTTAAAACTTTTAGCGTAACATAGATGTACATTTTCCATCATGCAACACTTAATTTGCTTTTTCAAAGTATCTTTTATGTACACACACACACATACAACCCAAGAGCACACAAGAAGAATTTTCTTGAGTTCATTTTTTTAAAAAATGTAAAATATTATAGCATATTCGTGGGCAGAATAGTAAAGTGATTAATATTTTCTATTTACTTGTAAAGTGCCTAACATTTTCTAAGTGATTTCAAGAGATGAAACAACCCTGCCTGTCAGCAGATGATTTAAAAAGCATAAAGACAAAATAATAAGGAGGAAAGAGGACTTAATCCTATTTTTAAATAAAGTGGTTTCCAAAAAGAGACTGAGAAGAAAACCATAAACACATCCAGTGTACCAGTGATGTAAGTTTTTTATTCAGCCAACTCATGTTCTTACTGCATCCTTCACCTAGTTAGCAGTCACTTGTTTTTATTCTATACTGAGTGTCTCTCAATTGCTCTTCTCCAAGTACAAAAAGTGAGAGCAAAATGAATCAAACACAAGTAGGAAATTTTGACAGCTTTCTCATGTAATAGCCATGTTGAACCAGAAGGTGGAGGCACAGGCCATGCCACTGAAAAGGCTGCAGTTCTGCTCTAGCTAAATGGAAAACCTTTTTCAAGAGTTCATTGATTAGAAATGTTCTACTGACACATCACGAGAAGGCATGAATCGCTGGAAAAGACAATAATGTTAGGAAAGTTGGGGAAAGTAGAAAGAGAGGAAGGCCACATGCTAGATGGACTGACTTTATTAAAGAGACCACAAATATGAGTTTGCAGGAGCTGGACAGAGCAGTAGAGGACAGGGGGGCCTGGAGATGTCTCATCTATAGGGTCGCCATGGGTTGAGATCGACGCAAAGGCAGTTAACAACAAACAACAACAGCTGACACATTAATGCCTTTTCTGTATTTGTAGGGCTGTTGTTAGTCTTTATTTATTTATTTACTAACCAAATGCTGGCTGACATCTTGTATTGCAGTTACGGATTTGTAATCTAAAGTTACTGAAGTGTAACTGTTCTATATTCAGTTATACTACTGCCACAATAATAAATGCCCCTGAAATCCCACCTTAAACTCCAAAGAGCCACCACAATTGATAGAGGTCTGTTCTGTTGCCAATCTGGCTACAGCAGAATGACATTTCCAGCCGCCACCACCACCACCACCACAGCAAGGCTGTTAAAATCAGAAGTAGGACCCCTGCTGTAATTCCTCCTTGCTCCACACATCTCTGAAGGAAACATCATCCTGCTGTGAAGAGCAACGATGAAAGATCCTAAAGAGTGAAGACATACAACTGGGCAACAAAGTCAGAATTGTCCAAGCCAGAGTATTCTCCATCACCACATACAGATGGGCATGAAAAAAATCATTTGAGATGTGGTACTGGAGAACAGTGCTGATGTTACCGTGAACAGCCAAAATGACAAACAAATGGATTCTAGAACAGATCAAACCAGATCTCTTCCTGGAAGCCAAAATGATGAAACTGAGGTTATCATACTTTGGCCATATCATGAGAATGCATGACTTACTTGAAAAGATAATAATGGTAGGAAAGATTGAGGGCAGTAGAAAGAGAGGAAGACCACATGCCAGATAGCTAGACTCAATTGGAGGTCACAAACACGAATCTATAAGACTTAAGCAGAGCACCGAAGGACTTGGGGGCTTGGAGATGTCTCATCTATAGAGTCGCCATGAGTTGGGGCCAACTTGAGTGCAGTTAACAACAACAACAAACCATGCTATGGTGCAAGGTTATTTATTATGAGCCTTATCTCATGAGAAAAGAAAGATGAAATGGAGCAAGAGAAAAGTAGCTTGCCACTCCACATGCTGTCAAAGCAATTCCATTTTCTTCCTGAGGGAGATGGTCATAAAAGTGTGTCTTTTGTTGTGCTGGAAAAATCTATTTGACAGAAGGCACATTTTTATGAACATTTCTCTCAGGAAGAGAATGGATGTGCTACAACGGCATGTACAACGCCGTTATTCTCCTGCTTCTTCAACTTGCTTTTCTCATGTGATAAGGCTCTAAGAATTTTAGAAAGACATGCACTTGGGAACAGCTGTGTCTACACTCCGCACTAACTGGGAACAGAATGTGATCTTTCACAAGATCGGCCAGCACATAGCACTTATCCTGAGATGATAAGTGACTCCTTTATATTTGGACCAAAGATAGAAATACCAATGTCTCCATCAGCTAATATCTTTTCACTGTTTTGGAAAAACAAGAGTGCAGGAAAGGGACGGAGGAAAAATTATGTCAGAAGGATGGAAGTGCAGATACAGACTACCTTTGGTATCTACTGGGTTTTGTTTCCGGGACCCCTACTGGATGCCAAAATCCATGGATGCTCAAGTCCGATTATATACAATGGCCTAGTAAAATGGTGTCCCTTATATAAAATGGCAAAGTCAAGGCTTGTTTTTAAAATATTTTCAAGCCATGGATGGTTGAATCCATGGATGCAGAATCTGTGGATACGGAGAGCTGACTGTACACTGTAGACATGCAACTTCTGCACATTTCTTAAGAGACTGTTTTCATGCAAAGTGCTACTGGAAGATCCTGTTTGAACATATTTTTACACTGTTTCACGTTGTTACCTCATCTCCAGGTTCTATCTCCTGAACAGCTCTGACTTCAGCCACAGTCCCTTTGTAAGTAACAATCACATTGGGGCAACAACTGTGGTTCATGAGGGCCACACTGACAAAAAAGAAAAAAGAAGAGTATTTATTGTTTTGTTAGGCTGAAAGATTAAGACCACTAGTAAAACACCTACAAGCAACAGGTCATGCTTCAACAACCTGTATTTTTTTCTATAGTTTTGTAAATGAAATATAGCAAATCATGACAACTGTATGGGATTAGTGAGATCAGCAGAGATTTGCTGGAATTTGAACAAGTTTCAGATTTGTTGAAAGATATTGATAAATTTTTCTACACTGAAAGAATGTTGAGCAAGGAGAAGGCAGTAAACCCTCTCTACTTGTAGAAATTGAACAGGATCCCATTCTCTCTCTCCACTGCACAAAAAAAGCCCCCTGAAAGAAGGTGACACCCTTTCCTTCTGCAGTCCCAGTGTGTGTGAAACACATAAACATTCATAGGGAAATGATGAGGCAATGTAGCTATCTATAGTGGTGTGAGATTGGACTGGCATTTGAAAGACTTAGGTTCAGTTTCTACTCAGCCATGAAACTCAGTAGATTACTCTGGATCACTCAACCTCTCAGTCTTACCAACCTTGCAGAGTTCTTGTGAGGATAAAATGGGATGGGAGTCATGTATGCTGCCTTGAGCTCAGTAGGGGGAAGTGGAGTATAATTATAACAACAACAAAAAATTAAACAACTCCCATATATTTGTGATAACCGCTAATATCTATGGCATTTGGGGATTCCCCCCCCCCCCCATGTAAATTCTGGTTCTCATTTAAACAATTTCAAACAAAACACTTTTCCCTTTAATTATTAACCAACAAATCCTGTTCTGCTATCAAAATCCTTATCTCCAGCCCCTTATACCACTATTGTTGCAGAAAATGATGTAGATGGTTTAATGAGGTAAAAGCTTCATTTGCATATAAATATCAATTGAATGATATTTAATCAAGTATGATTAGAGGTATTTTATTTGTTTATAAAGAATGGGGAAATTGTGTTGATACAATGTTATTCTAATAATAAAATATAAATGGAAAAGAAGTCTATTTTTATGTATTTATTTTAAAAAGCCAGCCAAGCTTTTCTGTGCACCTTTTCTGCACTATTTAGGCATATTTGCACATATTGTTCAAGTGTGCACACATTAAGCCTTTCACAATTTTAAAATGAAAGCATGATTTTATGCATATACAACTTACCATATACTTCACAAATGTGCAAATGTCCCAGGCAAAGTGCACCTTACCTCACAAGATTGTTGTTGTGTCTGCCTTCAAGTTGTTTCCGACTTATAGCAACCCTAAGGTGAACCTATCATGGGGGTTTCTTGGCAAGTTTCTTCAGAGGAGGTTTGCCATTGCTTTCCCCTGGGGCTGAGAGTGTGTGACTCACCCAAGGTCAACCAGTGGGTTTCATGGCTGAACTGGGAATTGAACCCTGGTACAAAATGAGTAATTTTGGCAAGAATTGAAACCACAGAATCTTGAAAATACAAATATTCTTTCCCATCTCTATTTATATCACGTTATACCATCTGTATCACTATTTTCTGCACCAGGCTTTCTCTGCTTGGACACTCCCCATCAGATGTTTCATACCTACAGCTACCATTGGTCCTGACCATTGCCCAGGATGGTTCAAGCTGACGGGAGTTTGAGTCCAAACCATCTCGAAAGATCCAGAAGATTAGGGCTGAGAAGATACATTGAGGAACCATACTGTAAAGTTCTATCCAGCAGAACTGTGCTCATGTCCTGTCTCTTCTCTCTGAAAACTCTTTTTGTCCATGCTGTTTCCCCCACCCCTGCCCCATATAGTGGGCAGTGGAGAATAGAGGGCACCAGGGACATTTCTACCTATTTGCCTATGGCTAGGCTCTCATTGGTGGCAATCTAGCATCCCTTCACCATAGAATAAGTTTCCACATGCAAAAATATGCCATGCTATCCTCAAGCAGAATATCAACACTACACAACACGCACCAGTGGTTGAGTATTGTTGTGCACTGTGCAATGTGAAACTGCAATGTGCATGCACAAAAGAAATGAACAACATTACTGTATGTGCAACCCTGCTTCTGTTGCATTATGGTTAATAATCCATCCTGAATATGCAGCATAACATACATGTGCACTTTACTAACAAGATGCCAGCCAATGAGAACATCATCTTCCAGGATCTCTGGATGACCTCTAGGAGGTCCTGGAGGATACCTTCATCATTGCATGTCTGGTTATAGGCACACAGCCAAATACTTCTCACTCAGCTCCAACTCTCCCCAGCCCCTACATGGCTGCATTGAGAGATGGAAGCATGAAAATGTACATTTTCAGAGGGTTTTGGTCACTGAGCAAGAGTAGAGAATTCCAATCTCCAATATGACCATAAAAAGATATGCAAACATAAGTTGGGCTTAAGGCCTGCGTATGTCACCAACAGGATAGGACACCAGCCTAGGTTTCAAAGAAGAACTTTCTCAAGCTTACTTGGATATGCTAAGTACTGAACCTGGGACCTGGCATGTGCTCTGTGACTAAGAAACAGTATAGACTGTATGCAAAAGGTCGTAGATTCAGCTGTGATCACCTCTAGTTACAATGGCTGCACAGACCTCTGCCTAAGGCTGTGGAAGGTCAACAGGCAATATTGGGTTAGATGGGCTCACAGGTCTGAATCCTTTGGAAGTCCACTGATTCAGTGGGCTTACTCTATTTAGGACTTGCAATAAGATTCAAGCCATCATCTGGCCTAGAACAAGGCAGCTTCTTCTGTTCAGTGCTTCATATTTAACTCACTGGCAGGGGAGCAACTGGATAACCCAGGCATATATGGTGAACATGAAGAGGGAGGAAGCAGTGTGTAGTGTTCCAAGGGGCAGGGTGGGAACAGCCTGCCCAGTTTTGCAAATAAGTTATAACTTTTGGTGTTGCTGGAAACAAAAACTGAAAGGAACAGGAAGGGGGAATACTACATCTAAAATGCTTACTCAGGGAATATTGCTGAACCTAAGTGTGAAAGTTCTTCGTCTTCAATGGTAAATCCATTGCAGTTAACCTGTGAGGAAAGGAAAGAGAAATAGAAACAATCAGAAGGTAGAAATGGAAATCCACTGGCTTGTTTAGCATCTGGGGGTAAGTGACCCTACTCATCTGTGCCACACTGATTAATCTGATTAAAACGCTGCTTATTCTTAATCAAGTCTTAATGCTTAGCTACTAGCTTTATAAGAAGGAAGGTCAGAATTTATTTACAATCTAATTCTCTTATGAAAGATTAAGAATCAGACTGCTGAACTGAATCACAAAAGATAGTATTCACATCCCAAAAGCAGGTGTGTGTGTGTGTGTGTGTGATTTTCACAAAGACTCTTTAAGACACAGAGGTCTGAATGATGAAAAACAAGATTTTATTAAAAAAAAAAAACAACAACCCAAAGGCCCAGCTTGGTCTCAACAAATATTAATGTCTTTTCCTCACCATGATTTTTTAAAGTGCTTACAATATAATAAACTCTCTATTATTATCACATCCTTATTGAGAGAGGAATTCAGCTCCATTTTGCTGAAGGAAACAATTGGGAAAAATTAGATGATTACATATGATAAGAAAAAAGATAACTAAATGTAGGCTGGTGTATTATGGACATATCATGCCATGCCATGACTCATTGGGAAAGGCAATAATACTTGATAACGTGGAAGGCAGTAGGAAAAGAGGGAGACCCCACTATAGGTGAGCTGATTCAATCAAGGAAGCCACAACCATTAATTTGCAAGACTTAAGCAGAGCACTTTGAGGTCTCTCATTCATAAGGTCACCATAAGTCAAAGCTGATTTAATGATAAATAACAACAGCAAAAACAATCAATAAAAGGGTACGAGACATAATGTGTTTGTCAAGACTTCTATTTTAAGAATTGCTACGATGTCTGCAACAGAGCATTTTTTGGGGGAGTGACATACTTTACACCTTTATTTCTTATTTAGTGAACCCCACTTCCAGCATAGACAAGGAGGCAGAACAGTTGACTGGAAAATTGCATGTCCCAAAGCTGCCTTCTGCAACCAGCCTAATCAGCCAAACAAAGCAATTTTTCCACCCATCTTACTTGAGCAAAAAGGATCACAAGAGCTGCATTGTCAGGATAGTCTATATGTTTTGAATAAAAGTGATGGAGAGCAGAAATATCGTTCTGAATCAGCTCCTTCTTTTCATTGTCGAGCTTATCAAGATCTGCAAAAGAAAAGAAATCCTTCTTCAGTACAACAATTGGTAACACTATAACCTATAAAATTACTAACCAACAGCAAAATACAACTTACATATTCACAAAGTTAACAGCTTCTTAAATTACTCAAAAAACTGGCTATTGTCCTTTATATATTTCCTTTTGTGCAGCAAACTGAAGTTTGACATCTCTCTCTCTTTAGTATGTTTATTGTCCAGAAACAATTTAGTATGTTTATTGTCCAGAAACTTGAAAATATTAATTTTTGATACTATAACTCCTAGTATCCTCCCTGCTGGCTGGGAAATTCAGGAAGCTATAGTCCAAAAGAATAACTTTCCCAAACTCTGTGTTACACCTGTGCTTATTCATAAATAGATTCACACTAGAGACTTTTAGGAAGGTATAGCATAGCATGGTATAATTTCCTCTTAAACAGCCCCCTCAGTTATTCCACATTTATTTAGTTATTCATTTTATATAGAATAAAATATTATTACATTGTGTGGCATGCTCAACTTATTCAGAGATAACATTCAACAATAAGTACTGGGCTTCTCAACTACTGCAAACAGCCAAGTTAATATTGGTTATGTTTCCCTCATATTATTTTAACTAGGATTGCAGCAATTTAATTTAAACACACACACACACACAGCACATGTACTTCTTTCAGCAACATTCAAACTAGGCCCAATCTTACTTAACTTCTGAGATCAGTTGTATTCACATATCCTCCAATTGTCTTGAATTGTCAGGGACAGACAAAATTATTTTGTCATCCCATCTTTTCAGCTGCTTTTGAAATGTCCCAGTTTCTGTCTTCTCCTCCCACCTTCCCCCTTCCTCCTTGGTTTAGGTCAAATGCTGCAAAATGAGTTGAATTTATTCAGTGGTGGGCAGAATCTTTCCCAGCCCAGCAGCTCAGGAAACAGCAAACTACTGCCTTCTCTCCTAGTTTATTTTGCCATCTTGGCCCCACTCTGATGTTGCTTGGTCACATGTCCTGATTTTCATCTGTGAAAGTTTGGATGGTTTTGCTCCGAACACATTGTTGCTGCTGCTGCTGCTGCTGTTGTTGTTGTTGTTGTTGTTGTTGTTGTGTGCCTTGAAGTCATGTTCTTAATTTATGACAACCCTAAGGTGAACCCATCACTGGGTTTTAGTGGCAAGACTTGTTCAATATTTGCCTTTCCTTTCCTCTGAGCTGAGAGTGTGTGATGTGCCCAAGTTCCACAACTGTGTGGGGATCTGAACCCTGGTCGTAGTCTAATGATCGAACTAGATGTTGGAGGATATGAATTCAGAAAGAACCAGCATGGTGCAGTGGTCTGAGCATAGGACTATGACTCTGGAGACCAGGGTTCAGATTCCTACTCAGCCATAGAAACCCACTGGGTGACCTTAGGCAGGTCACACTCTCTCAGCCTCAGAGGAGGATGGCAAAGGCAAACCACCTATGCACAAATCTAGCCAAGAAAAGTCTATGACAGTGTTGCCTTAAGGTCTCCGTAGGTCAGAAAGAACGTGAAAGCACACAACAACAACGTGTTCAGAGCAAAATGGTCAAGACAGAGCAGGCATCTTTATGGGATTTAATAATTCTGCAGGACATGTGTTACTGGGTCAACCAATTTTCCTCTTGGCAGCACCAAGCAAGAGAATGATACCAAATGCAACACCAGAGAGTGCTGCTGCTGTGCTGACAATTCTAGTGTGCTTCGTCTTAACAGTTGCTCGGTTCCTAACTCTGCCCTGAGGGAGAGAAATAAGTTCTCTATCATACACAAACATACAGACACATGCACACCCACTGGCCTCCTCTCTTTCCCTCATGTCACTGCTGGTGTACAGAAATCATGAAGGACATGTCAGATTTGACTGGCACTGACAGATATGCCACTAAACCCTGGAGGGCCCTGCAATTAGCCCCAAAGACACTGTCATTATCAAGCAACTGCATCATCTCTGACTTCATGCCCCCTGGTAACAACACTGGCTTTTAAAAAATTTACAACATTGGAATCCACAAAAGTCACCCTACTTGCCAGGAAAAGCAACAGAGACAATGTAATTGATGAGCTGGAATTTTAATTCTCTCTTTTCCAAAGTTATGACAGATAATAGAAATGGTTTGGAATGGGAGGTGGTTGGATGGGAAGGGAATGGGTTGGGAGGTAAGTTTCCAAAGCCTCCATCTTTTCCAGGGAGTTGCTTCAACAGCCCTCCAGATGCAAGTCTCTGCAGCCCTAGCCAGCATGGCCACTGGTGAGGAATGCTGGGAGCTGCAATCCAACATGGCGGGGGGGGGGGGGGAGCTGCTTGACTCATATCTTGCCCCACATTCCAGAAAATGCTCCTTCAAGGACTTGGGAGGCCCTGCTAAGTAGAGTACGCTATGGCCCAGTGCGGGTGTCTAAAATGGAAGGGGAAGATAATGAGAAAATGAGAGGAAACACCTTGTACTCAGTTTATTGAAGATGTTTCTGTTCCGTTTCCTGCAAAAATCCCATTCTATTTCCTTTTGCCCCATAACCCAGTCAATGGAGCAGGACCTCCTGGTCCAGCTGGTTCTAGGGGACAGGAGGGAAAGAAAAGGGTTAGAAAGCAAGCTTCCAGAACACCCATCTTCCCCAGGTAGGTGCCTCGATCCAACCCACAACACACAAAAACAGGCAGGTTCCATTGAAAAGTTGCTAAACGCTTTCTGAGCAGCCTGCAGAAAACTGTTGTAGTTTACCATTTATTTCTACTTACGGGACTCAAACTCCTTCACAGAGAGGAGTTTTTCTGACTCAGTTCTTCCTGTGTGTGTTTTCTAAAGAAAAGAAAATACATCTTTTCAGAATCCCACATACATTTCATCATCTTGTTCACAACAGTCATTTCTAAAATATAGAGACACTCTTTAAACTTTTAAAGACTTCAGATAACTCGATGAAGAGCCCTCCATCTTTAAAACTGCTGACACCAGGCGCCAGGTTAACCAGCCCTAGATCCAGAACTCCTACCAAAATTTATACAAGCACACGCTTGCATCACAGAACAAGCGATTTCAAAATTTGTCATTTGTTTTAAGTGCAGACTTTCTGAAAGCAACTAAGAGTAGCAAGCAGTTCGAAGGCAGACTTTGCTTTGAGGAAAGTGAATAATCTCAATGTTGACAGAGTTCAAAGGCAACACTCCAACACTGGCCTCAGGCCACTTCTTTGTAAGCTTGGCCATTAAATGCGGGTTTGCAGGTGGCCCAACAGCTGAGGTTCAGGGACTCTGGTTTGCATATTTAGCTTTCATATGCCATGTAGGGCTCCCTCCCACTTCCCTGCAAGCTATAAAAGCACAAATTTATTCCAATGACTTTTCATCATTAAACATCTAATTTTGTTTGTGAATCACCACTAGACTGTGCTTTAGGTTTTTTTAAAAAAAAGGGAAAGAAAAGAAGCACGGGGGGGGGGAGGGGAGAATCAGGCAGGGCCCCATCCCAGCAGGCCTTTAGAGTTTTCTCTCTATACTGCATCTGGGTCACCCTTATCACATAAGCGGTTCTCAAGTGTACAGATTTTCTTCAAAGGCCACTGTTTAAGGGGGGGGGGAGTAATATTTTTTTAATTGCAGAGGGAGAGAAGTTGGAGCAGTACAATGGAGTATGATGCAGTGACCTTGAAACTTGCCAATACCACTTTGTTCCCCTGCAAACTGATTCTTCAGACTGCAAACTGGTTATTCAGATGGTGAAAATAATCTGGGTTGAATCTTTGTTGTTCAGATGCACCTTGAATGCATCTGATTAAGTTTTGGGGTGGGCTACCAACCCCCCCCCTTACCCCAGAATAATCGATATCGTCTGTTCGCCCCCCGTCCCCTGGCAAGTTTTTAAAAAAGATTTACACCATCTGTAGTGTGAATAACCAATGCAAATAGACCCAGGATAAATAAGGATAAAACTCTGCATGCCTTGAACTTGTTTTGAATACATTTGTATTGTCAACTCCATCTTTATTCGAGTGCTGGCCTGTGTGAGCACCCAAACATGCATGTGCATAGATGCAGTTCTATCATGTGAATAACAAACCCAGAACGAGCTAAAAAAAGTGATGTCTGAATGACCTTTAGATACGCTTCCCACAGAATTTTGCATGGGAAGGGACACTACGGGGTGGTCAGTGGATCTCTTTAAATCACCCACTCTCCCTCAGATTCTTCACACTGTACAGAAATCCTGCCAACATTGTACCACTAAACTGATAGGTCTCTTGATACCTTTTACACTCTGCAGCCTTACTGGCTGGGGGATTCTACTAGTTGTAGTCAAGAAAAGTAATGTTCCTATCATATGCTACTCACTTGCTCATTATTGCTATCATTTGTTTTATTAAAATATTTATATCCTATCCTCCACTGAAAATCTCAAGGTAGTGTACGACAGAACAAACCTGGCCAATTTAAAAATGTCCAAATTAAAAATGATTTTTAAAGATTAAAACATATTAAACCATTTAACAAGTTTTTTTTAAAGGAGATCAGAACTGGTTAAATGAGTTTAAAACTATTTAAAAGCATGAACATATGAGGTTTTGTGTAAAACCAATTAAGCCCCAAAAGCTTTTGTGACCAGCCTTATTTTCACCTGGTGTGGAATGATGGAAATGGTGGTGCCAATCTAGGCCAAGGGGAAGGTATTCCATAACTAAGTGTGACAGGAGAGAAGGCCCCTCCTGCAATGGCCCACAACATACTGCCCTGACTGACAAAGCCCAAAGGAGCCTCCCCATCAGCAGATCTCCAGTTATGTGCCTACAAGATGACCCTGAGTTTCAGTGACGCCATTGTAGGGTTTTTGGTTTTTTTGGCCATATTTATTGAGAAGAGGTTTGTTACTGTCTTCCTCTAAAGCTGAAAGTGTGTGACTTTCCCAAGGTCATCAAGTGGGATTTCATGACCGAGTGGGGACTTGAACATTGTTTTCCTAGTCTAGCACTCAAACTGCTATACCGCACTGGTTGTTATCCCTATGTGCAGCTGCCAGGAAATGTCCTGAGTTGCTGTTCTTTCTGTTATGGTCAAAGCTCAATAACCTGCCACTATTGTCATTTAGAAGACAGGCTTTTTTAAAAACAAAAACAAACATCTTTGCTATACTTTCTGACTGACTTACCCCAGTTGTTTGTTTGTTTGTTTTTGCTATTGGTTATTCTTCATTTTTGACATTATTACATTGGGTTGGATCCAAACATGGTCATAATTTTGAGTCAATCCACTGAAATTTCAAGTTCATTAAGTCAAGTCTCACTGATTTCACTGTTTCTGCTCCTAGCATGATCATGTCTGGAACTAACTCACATGTAAACCACCTTAGATTCTGTACAAGGAGAAAGGTGGGATACTGAACACTCTACTTATATATTTATTTCTTCATTTATATTATATCTTTCAATGTAGACTGGATGCATTTTGGCACTCTCAAAGTGATGCAATATCACATCTGCCTGCCATTGTGGCTGATTTCCTGCCATTTTAATTCTTTTGTGTGTGTTTTGGGGGTTTTTTTTAGGGTTTGGGGAAGTTAAGGAAAGGAAACTATTCTACTTTTAGGTGGTTTGAAGAGATTTGGGGTGGTTTTAAGACACAAAATCACCCAAAAATTGACCCTCAAAAAAGATTTAAATAGGGGGTTGGGGGTCTTCTGAGAGTTCCAAGGGATGCTTTTTCCCCCATCTGATGTCATCTGGGGGAGAGGCACCAAGCCCAGCACCATTGGGCCTAAAATAAGAAGAAGAGCCCTCCCTCCATTACCATCCAATGTCATCTGGGGGAGAGGCACCAGGCCCAGAACCATCGGGCCTAGAAGAAGAAGAAGAGCCCTCCCTCCATTCCCATCTGATGTCATCTGGGGGAGAGACACTAGGCCCAGCACCATCGGGCCTGGAATAATAAGAAGAGCCCTCCCTCCATTCCATCGGATGTCATCTGGGGGAGAGACACTAGGCCCAGCACCATCGGGCCTGGAATAAGAAGAAGAGCCCTCCCTCCATTCCATCGGATGTCATCTGGGGGAGAGGCACCAGGCCCAGCACCATCGGGCCTGGAATAAGAAGAAGAGCCCTCCCTCCATTCCATCCAATGTCATCTGGGGGAGAGACACTAGGCCCAGCACCATCGGGCCTGGAATAATAATAAGAGCCCTCCCTCCATTCCATCGGATGTCATCTGGGGGAGAGACACTAGGCCCAGCACCATCGGGCCTGGAATAAGAAGAAGAGCCCTCCCTCCATTCCATCCAATGTCATCTGGGGGAGAGACACTAGGCCCAGCACCATCGGGCCTGGAATAATCCTTCTTAAAGGATGGGTGGGATTCGGGATTTTTATGTTTTATGTTTTATCTGTATGGAAATGTTAGTGTTGTAAGCCGCCCTGATTGCTCTGCAGAGGGGCGGGATATAAATAATAATAATAATAATAATAATAATGCATGTAGGCTGTGGGCTGCACTTTGGCCCACCCCTGATCTATACTATAACCTGCCTTGGGTCCTATTTTGTTGTTATTATTGTTATCAACCCTCTAACTGATCTCAACCCATGGTGACCCTGTAGATGAGACATCTCCAAGACTTCCTATCCTCCACTGTTCTGCTCAGGTCCTGCAAATTCATACTTGTGACCTTCTTAATAGAGTCCATCCATATAGCATGTGGCCTTCCTCCGTTTCTGCTTCCCTCTACCTTTCCTAGCATTGTTTTTTCCAGCGATTCATGCCTTCTCATGATGTGGAGAAAGTATGACAGTCTCAGTCTAGTCATCTTGGCTTCCAGAGAGATTTCCAGTTTGATCTTCTCTAGGACCCACTTGTTTGTCCTTTTGGCTGTCCATGGGATCTCCAGCACCAAATCTCAAATGCATTAATTTTCTTCCTATCTGCTTTCTTAACTGTCCAGCTCTCACATCCATACATGGTAATAGGGAATACAATAGCCTGTATGATTCTAACTTTCATGCTGAGTTGTATGTCTTTACATTTTAGGATATTTTCTAGTTCTCTCATAGCTGCCCTCCCCTTTCTTAGTCTTCTTATGATTTCTTGACTGCAGTCCCTGCTCTGATCAATATTTGATCCCAGCTATGAGAATTCTTTTACTATTTCTATTTCCTCTAGGTTGAATTTGTGTAAATTCTTTGTGGTCATTATTTTTATTTTCTTTATGTTCAAAAATAAGCCTGCCTTTGCACTTTCCTCCTTGATCTTCCTTAGTAGTTGTTCCAAGTCTGTGATGTTTTCAGCTATAGTATGTTGTTGCATACTGATATGCAAATTAAACAAACAAACAAACAAAAAGCAAACAAACAAATGGTAGGCTGTAAAATAAACTTTGCAGGAACATTGTTCAAGTAGAAATTGTCCTTGGTTTGTTCTTGTGCATCTTTAAAACACAAACAGAAATCTTTGGACCTAGCTCACCTGTTTGGCCAGAATCCTCGCAGTGAGTCTCACCGTCTCCGAGGGGTTCCAGTTCTGCCCAAACACACACATCGCAGAACATTCTAGCTTGTGCAGTGGCCAGTCCTGTTTCTGGAAGATTAAATATGGAAAATAAAAAAAATAAAAAACCCGCTGTGGATTTGCATTTTGAAAAGAAGAAGAGGATGCTATGTGCCCCACCCAAGTGTGGAGGTCAACCAAAATATGTTTCCTTTGCAATGATAAGATGACACTTGCTAGAAGTGAACTAAATTAACTAAACATGGAACAAATCTCAAGGCCCAGCAGCTGAGGAAAGGCCCTCCCTACATCTCAAATGTCATTACTCTGGCCTCAGGGAGAGAGGAACAGGCAGGCACAGCTCCATCATGCCTGAGCCCAGAAGCAGATGGGAGGCCCTCCCTCCATCCCAAGTGACACTGCCCTGGCCTTGGAAGGAGTGAAGAAGAAGAAGGTATGGCTCTATCATGCCTAGGCCTAGAAGCAGATGAAGGGTCCTCCTTCCATCCCAACAGCAATTGCCCTGGCCTTGGAGGGAGAAATGAAGAGGCAGTATTTGATGGACTTAACCACTTCCCTCACTGTCACTCTCTTTCCCTTGTGTGTCACTTTTTTAGTGTGAGGGCAGGAACTGTCAAATTAACAATTGTAAAGTACTCATGTAAAGCAACATGCAGACTGATGGTGCTATATAAATAAAGGAGTAGGAACAGTAGGAGGAGTTTTTGACACGATGAGATTAGTTTACACATGAATGTACAAGATAATGTAATATTTTTTAAAATGCAGCATCTGTCTTGATGGAGGGAGGACAGGTATGACCAGAACCAGAAATTAGAAGAACTGGGCAGCTGTCAAGACTCACACTAGACATACAGTATATACACACAAAAAGTAGTTAATTCATCTTGGAGACTCCTTGGCATGATATTTGACCAGGTTAGTAGCCTTATCCACTGTAACTGGTCCCTTTGTTGAGCAAGTGTGCATCTTGTTGCATAAATACTAATGACATCTATGCATATTTTCTACTCCCTCCTCCATCCATCACAGTCTTTATTTCTACTTTTTCAGCCTCAGAATATTTAGAGGACATCACAAGCCAAATTCTGCAAAGAGAAAAACCTGAAACAATATTTAGTGAATCTCTGGACACCTCTGTGTTTGAAGTTTGGTATGAAGGCAGCTGTTATGAAGAGAGGTTGTGGCTCAAATGTAGAGCAAATATTTTGTATGCAAAATATCCCAGGTGCCAATTTGAGCTTCTCCAGGTAGGGACAGCCTTGTCTGAATCTTTGGGAACCAACTAATGCAAAAATAGTCTAAAACATTTTCATTAGACTATAGTCTTGCCAGATATAAATCCATGGAAATCCACTGCCCCTTTGTGGATGCTATTGGGCTACCTAGAGAATGGCCTGGTTCAATAGATAGGTAATTGCCTATCTTCCTATGATCTTAATACTGCAGTCCTGTAGTCCTGGGAATGAATCATGGGAGGGAATGGATCTTATTGTCCAAGATCCCCAATGATGCTCAGTGATGCTCTAATCTCAGATTCCCCTTCTCAGCCTTTCCAGCTACTGCAGTGACCTCTCCAACCCAGTTCAGAACTCTACCTTCAGAGAAGGGCATATAGGGATATTTTGGGGTGTGGTCATGGGCTGGGAGGCAGAGATCCTAAATCCACTGCATTCAAGAAGCACTGAGTTCCCAATGGAATGAAATTTATACATGTTTCAGAATGTCTCTAGCATAGGTTCCTCTCACTGGATGGGTTCTTTCAGGAAATATCTCAAGAAAGCCCAGTAGAGGGAGAATGAGCCATGCATTGGCTCTACTAATACCCCTGACCTGCTAACAAAAGCTCAGCAGGGAATGGATGGAATGGATACACCATGATCAGAGCCTTTTGAAATAAGTCCTTTTGGAGAAAAAGATATTTAATTGTGTATTGTACACCTGTGGGGTAGACAATAGTTGTTATCCTGGACTATTTAACAAAGTTGTAACTTATTGGGTAAAGGGACTAGGTTAAGATGTTCACAGCAAAACAGCATGACCATCAAAACACTTAATTCCTTAATTCCAAACATGTGTACTGGCAGTGAACACACATACAAACACACATATATTGAATCACTAGAATAGGTTCTCTGCAGTGCTGCTGCTACAGTATCGTAACACAGGGTATTGCCCTGTCACAACTTTTGGGACATTGTACTTAGTAATTTTTTTAAAAAAATAAATAAATTGCAATTAAAAACAAAAAACAGACAAAGTTGGGCAGAACTTTGGCAGAACTGGTGGTGACCAAGAAATCAAAATGAACTGCAAAGCCGGCATTTTACACTTAAAAAAATATTTTAAGAAATTGATACCAATCCCCTAATTCACAGCATATGAACACACACACACACACACACACATATGTGTGTGTGTGTGTGTGTGTGTGTGTGTGTGAAACTATAAGGGTATATGGAATGGTTCAGGTGAACTATCATAGGAGATAATACAAACAGAAATGTTACTATTATATTAACATACTTACTATTATATTAAGATACCATATTACATATCAAGAGATAAAATGCACAGACAATAGCATCCTCAACTATAATGGCAAGACAAACATAACAGACTAAGGGGGGAAGCAGACGGGCGCCGGGAAGCTGCGCCGCGGGGCCGAGGTATCCGCACACCTCGGCCCCACGGCGCAGCTTCGCCGCCCCTGGAAGGAGCGCTAAAATAGCGCTCCTTCCACAAGTCGCCGAAGGTGTGCTGCAAAAGGCTGGCGGCGCACCTTCGGCGACTCTTCTGCCGCAGCGTGTGTGAATGCTGCGGCGGGAAGGCATTGTCGATGCGCTGGCCGTGCGGAGGGGCCGGGGCTCCGACAATGCCTTCGGGAAGGGGTTGGGGCGGGCACCGTGCGGCTGCTCCTCCCCTTCCTTGCCCCCAAAATGGCCCTTTTAGCCGTCTGCTTCCACCCTAAGAGTTGGATTCAGATGGTCTTCCAGAAGTTGCTGGCTATGCTGGTGAGGACTGGTGGAACTTGCAGTCTGCAACATCTGAAGGGCTGCACGATTCCCAGCCCTACTCTATATATTTGTGTAGAGTTAATGCTTACAGTTGATAATGCCCCTGACTTCCCATGTCTATTGTCTATTGGAAGTCAAAGGAATTATCAGTTCCAAGTAATCTTGCACTGAATAGTCACTCTAAAGCTGGGGCTCAGGGTGGGGAGATCTGTTGTCATGTAAGCTTCATTTAATATCACACTGATAAAAAGGGTTTAAACAAAAAACAAAAAACTAAGCTTCAGTCTAAAAATCCTCTCAAGCATAAGACTCAAATTTAACTGAATCCAAAATACTAAAGGTCATCATTTACAACACAGAATAAGTATGTTCAGTCCAAATGCTGATCATCCAAAAACCCGATTCACTGGAAGATATTGCCCAGCAATCTCCACTTATATTTGCCAAATAAGCAATCATAAGAGATGAAATAAAGCTGAAAAATAATCAACTGAAAATTAATGGAAAAAGCTTAACTTCATGTCTACCACATTTCTAGGTATATGTACATGTGTGTATCTGTAGGAGAGATTTCTGACCAAACAGACTTGTCAAACAATACCAAAGATCCCTAATCCAACATCTATCCATTAAATGATGGGAGAAGGAAAATAACATTTTAAAAGGTAACATATAGACTTGTCTTTGTAGCCCAAAGAGCGAGAAAGACCCCAGTTAAGAAAGATGCAAAAGTGACAATGCCAATATGTCCTTCCAACATTCTGTCCTGACCCTTTTATTCTTCAAGCATAGTTAATTAAAATTTTTCCTCAGGCAGAATCCGGCTGAGTTATGTGAACTAGTAAGGTGGTTAAAGGGACAAGATATGGCTGAATTGTGCAAAACAAGATGAAAGCCAGGAACATTGCAGGAACGGGGGAGCCACGTCTGAGTAATACCTGGCATGGAAACACTCTGACAGAGGTCTTTTTAGTGATCACAGCAGGATCGCATTTAACATTCTTTTCCACAATTTCTCTAAGCTGTTTGATTGGTAACAGGCAGCATTGTTCTAGCCAACTCCCTAGTGCTGTATTAATGATAACAGTGTAGATTTAAAGACAGCAGCTGAAAACTTCTAGAAAGAAAGTTTGTGAGGACACCTGCTTTCAAAACACAAACAAACAAAAAACTGAAGTCAAAACATTGAAGTAAACTACCCCCAATACGCCCTTCAGAATGGATCCCATCAGCTATGGATATGATGTAAGGAAGCCTATGGGATTTTTTTTTTTTAAGAAAAGAAAAAAGCAAAGCCCTCAATAGCTGATTACTTTGAAAGAGGCTGGGGAACAAAATCTCCCATGGAAAGGCCTCAAAGTCACATCAACCATACTGGGCAAATCTACACAGAGCGAGCAAGTCAAGGGCAAAAGGCACCCGCACCCACATCCTTTCATATGATTTTTTAAAACAAATCTGGATGATGACATGCCAATGCTATTGTTAGGGAACATGATGTCCTTGGTTCAGCATGAGCACTGTTCATAAAGTGATGTTCAAATGTGACAAATTATTGACTCAATTAATCCTTCATATCAAACCAAGAAACAGAATGAGGAGGGGGGCAATTTGCTTTTCTAATGAACATGTTCTTGATTTCCCCAGTTTAATGTTCTCAAATTATGTTGACAATATATTTGTGTAGGCATGGAGACTAGAAGCACCCTTTGGAATATGAAACCTTTGTCAAGGCCAGTTCACGTTTGATTGTTCTTCACATTTCACACTAAAATGACAGGCCTGTTTTTGTTGTTTTAAAGAACACATTTCTACAGTACTAGCTTCAAAATCTAAGTGTTTAATTATGCTTTTTATCAGATATTCACCCCCTGCCACTTTTGGCCCAGGAACAGACAGGAATTTTATTGAATGGCCATGGCAGGATTTAAATCCAATGGGCATTTCCATTATCTCTTCTACATATCTAAAAACTACCTGCATTGTGTGTCAAAATAGCCATTTGAGAAACTTAACAAATAATACCACTAGTCATACAAAACATCAAGGGAAAATTGGGAAGGAAATCCTTCTTTTATTATTTTCCCCCAGTGCATCTTCAAATATGAAAAGAGGAATACAAGGATACACCCACTATATGTATCTGGCCTTATCTTATTAAGAACTGAATAGGCAGGCCTCAGTTAACAAAGCATGCGACAAAGAAACTTTTTATTGACTAGTCCCTTCTCTTCCTTATCCTCTGCCTAGCCTGAAGCTTCTTAGCATTAGGATGGTGAAAGAAGGTTGGAAAAACACAAGAATTCCAGTGTCAGGTTACAACAGAATGTCTGTAGTAAACAATGCAATAAACCAGGGGTAGGCAACCTTTCCCCTTTAAGGGCCGAGGGACTTCAGCTCCCAGAAGCCTCAGCCATGTTGACCAATAGCCCCATGTTGGCCAATAGCTCCTGGGATTCTGGGAGCTGAAGTCCCTCAGCCCTTAAAGGGGAAATGTTGCCTACCCCTGCAATAAACAATGCCTAAGGGAAAGAGTGGGATTCTACTCTAGTCCATCCTATTGTAGCTGTGTGCATCTACCTACAGCAGGGAAGACAAACAGCAGCTACCTCCAGAATCTTTTACTTAGCATGTGTGCAGCAGAACAACAAGAAAAGGAAACAGCAGATAAGCCTGCTTATGAGAAACTCCCAGCATGTTAAAGAGGCGTACATCTATAAATTTGGCCACCAAAATAGAGTGGATACAAAAAATGGAGGCTGGTGAATGGGAAAAAAAATCCCTTGATGTATTTTGGAAAAAGCCTTCAAATGGTTTCTGTTGCTGTTGTGTGCCTTCAAGTCGTTTCTGAAGCAAACCTATTAATGGATTTTCTTGGCAAGATTTGTTCAGAGGTGGTTTGCCATTGCCTTCTCCTGAAGTTGAGAGTATGTGACTTGCCCAGGTTTACATGGTTAAGCGGAGAATTGAACCCTGGCCTCCAGAGTCATAGGGCCTTTGCAGACTGCCAGAAATAGTGCAAATTGAGTCCACTTTAAGGGTTAGGGTTAGTGCTAGGGAATCATGGGAATTGGGTTTTTTTCTGAGACATTGAGCCTTCTCTGTCAGAGAGCTCTGGTGCCACAATAAAATACAGTTCCCATGATTCCCTAACCCTAACCCTAAAAGTGGACTCAATTTGCACTATTTCTGGCACTCTGCAAAGGCCCATAGTCAAACCGTTATGCCATGCTGGCTCTAATAGGGTCAAAATGTTTCTCTTTACTTATGCAAGACCTACCTGACCTGGTTGTTTCCTTTTGCATATTGTTAGTTCTGGATAATTTTTTTGCTGAAAACATATTGAACTGCTGATGTAGGAATCTATCTCTATTCTGTTATTTCAACCTCTGGTGCAAAATTTTCTGTTAAAGGAATAATGCTCAGGAGATCTACTTTGATTACTGAGGTATACCTGAAGCATACCTCAGTTAACAAAGGGGGGTTGCAGACTGCCAGAAATAGTGCAAATTGAGTCCACTTTAAGGGTTAGGGCTAGTGCTAGGGAGTCATGGGAATTGTTTTTTTTTTTTTTTTCTGAGACATTGAGCCTTCTCTGTCAGAGAGCTCTGGTGCCACAATAAAATACAGTTCCCATGATTCCCTAACCCTAACCCTAAAAGTGGACTCAATTTGCACTATTTCTGGCAGTCTGCAACCCCCCAAAGCCTCTGAAAAAGATGCTCCTTTTTACAAAGTCTTTTTATGCCAACCCAGCCCCTTTTCTTCTTGTTCTCAATCTAACTGGACTTTTTTTAGTAGCACTAGCATTGGGAGGATGGTGAGGGCTGGAGAAACAGATGTTCAGTCTGGGCTGCAACAGAGTGTCTGCAGTAAACAATGTAATAAGTTTGCTCTTTCTGTACAACAACAAGCAAAGTTCAACATGAAGGATAACTTTCAGTTACACTGGCATACGTTACTAACATGACACCAGCCAAAATTGTACCCACAGCTAACAGGATATTTTGGGCTTTTCAACGGACTAGGGCTAATAAATATGGATTCATCCATGTAACCAAAGGTTAAGAAAGATGCCTGAGAGATCTCTAAACTGAGGTTTAGTTTTCATCCTCTTTTTGGTGTGAAAAAAAACACCAACGCAAGAAGTGTTCCCCTCCCAAAGAGACCTAATGAAGAAATATTTACCATACATTGCAGTCCTATAAGTTCAATATCAAGGCACAAATGTCCTTCTCAGCTTCAAGACAGAATTGCTGAGCCACTTTAAAAAACTGTCTTTGAAGAAGACAAAGGTGAAGATGCAAACACAGATTGTCTATGCAGCACATACAGCCAGCAGAGATCAGATTCTAAAGAACATCATGCTTGAAGGTAACTTTGAAAGAGAATTCAATACCAGCAAAGTACCTATATTGCACACAAGAGCTTTGGAAGATTCCCCCATATGTGAAGAAAAGTATTTTGCTAACTGAGAAGCCAAAAAGCCCCAAGCATTTCCTACAGTGTGATGAAAAGAGGAGGTTCAATGCCAGCACATTCAAAATATAAAGATCAAGACTTACAAATAAAGCATTTCAGCTGTCCATGATGACCTGAAGGCAGACCTTTGTGAGATCATTAGATAAGTGGTCATCTTAAGACTAAATATAAATCTTAATTTCCTTGTAACTTTTAAATGGCCATTTATCCTTGCAGAAGAGTCTTCCCTCTTAGAAGATATTTTTTTTTGCCATAGTAACCTAAAATGCACTGTTGGAAAGAATCACCTACAGCTACTCTAAAGCAGACTGGAGGAAGTACATATGGCAGAAGCATTCAGCTAAATCACCCCTTAGTATTATTACTGCTGCTGAAGATTAACACAAGGATCCAAAGAGCTACTTTATTTAAGAAATTTATAACTCACTTCTCCCTTAAAATATTGTCCATCGGAACATGTAAAATTTTAAAGCAAGAATACAAATCCAATGTCCAAACCATCTAAAAACATGCACAAAACATGTGAAGTCGAAGCGTTTCTTGCCGGCATCCATGGTTTTTTGTGGGGTTTTGGGGCTGTGAGGCCGTGTTCCAGGAGAATGTATTCCTGATGTTTCGCCTGCATCTGTGGCTGGCAAATGCCTGCACAGATGCAGGTGAAACATCAGGAATATATTCTTCTAGAACACGGCCTCACAGCCTGAAAAACCCACAAAAACCTATACATAAAACAGTTGCCAGGAATCAATACAGATTACAGCAAGAGCAAAACTCACATGGTGCATTTGCACATAATGGTAAGACATAGTTTAGTACTACGTGCACGAACAGGTAGCCCACATAAAGCTCTTCCATCCCTTGTGCGTCTCTCTTGAGCCCAAGACAGTAAAATAAACCAGGATTGTTTTGCCTTGGCCAATTATATGAACATCAGGAATCATGGTTTATAAAATAAACACCAGTTAGTTAAACAAGTCAACTAAACAAACCAGAGTTTGTAGTTGGTTTGTTTCTCAAGTGGTTGATTCACATATAATAGTAAGCCAAGAACTGCAGTCTATTTGTTCTCCTGAGGCTTTTCTTGAGCATCTTTCAATTCATATACTTAACACATAGCCATGCCTCAGCATTCCATGTGGGAGGTTAAAAGCACAGGTGAACAGGGAAGATTTCATGTGCTACCTAAAATTAGTAATGAGAGCATCAAGTAACTATGCCTTTAAGCATCCCTTTGATCAAGAGATGGTAAATGCTATGTCTCAAATTTCTTTTTATTTCACAGTAAGTTTGACCTTGATTTTTGGGAGTGGCTACTATTTGGGGGGAAACTACAAGCACCCAACAAAACAGGAGGCTTATCTCTGAAACTGATACAATGGGAGAAAATAAAAAAATAAAAAATGAACTAGTAGGTATACTATAAATCACGAAGTACCACTATAAATGAATACCAAACAATTGTGATATATCTTATTAAATATATATGTGTATACAATAACTAATAAATACAAAAACAAATGAAACAACAAATGAAAAGTCCTGACAACAAAACTACAAAGATAAACAGAACTGCAGGGGATAAGTCATCTATTAAGTACAGATGGATAATAATAACCACAATGTCCAGGTGACTTATCCTCAATCAGCTTGCAGAAGACTTGATGAGATAGTTTTTCAGTGAATCCACTTGTTGGAGATTTTGCTGAATTAACTTTTCAAAATTCAGGGTGGCAGAATGCCAAAAGTAATAGAAACCATGGAAGCATGAATTTAAAGTATTTCTGTCACTGGTAGTCCATGAAGCAATAATAGCGTAAATATGCAAAATATTTCTGTAGGTGATATCAGACGGCTGCAGTTCTGTTTATCTTTGTAGTTTTGTTGTCAGGACTTTTCATTTGTTTTTGTATTTATTAGTTATTGTATACACATATATATTTAATAAGATATATCACAGTTGTTTGGTATTCATTTATAGTGGTACTTAGTGATTTATAGGAAAACTACAAGCACAAAGTTCATCCTCTGCATGAGGAACAAGTTGCAAAGCTCTTTGGATCCAGATACCTAAAATATGGAGTGAAGCACAATGGGTCCAACAAAAAAATGTGAACAATTCACTTAGTCCAAAGAGTCATGTTACTGTAAATATTAGCAAATTTATTATGGCATAAACTTCCATGGATTAACAACAGGATTTAAGCCTTAGTCTTTAAGATACCACAAGACTCTTCATTTTATTTTTGCTACAACAGACTAATGAAGCATCCCCTCTGGAAATTTGTTAGTTAAGCATCCCTCTCCCACCAAAATAAAAATACATTTGTAATGCAGTAAAAGATGTGATGCAATATCACTAGCTATGCACCACTTTCACACACAAGTGTTTTTGTTGTTGTTGTTTTGGTTTTATTAGTACCAGAGGAGTTGATTGGAAAGTTTACAAACTTTTGCCATAGATCCCCAATACAAATTCATAAACTGATAAAAGTATCACCTTTAGCCACAATCGTATGCTGAGTTCACAACAGCAAACTATCAGCAAGCTCGTTTATTTGGGAAAGAAAATGAGCATTTCTCACCATGGCAATCTCAAATATGTATGTCATACATGCACAAGATATGCCTGGTCCATGGTGTTTACACATTACAACCTCATTATTGTATATAGCTCATGCTGACAGATGCAGATCATAATGGCTATTGCTGGCAGTATGGCTTCACACATCACTTGAGCTTGCACATAAGACTGGTGAAATCAAACACAATATAGCCCCGGAACAATGGAAGTGCCCAATAAATTGGCAGTATAAATATGAATGGTAAATTCAACAAAATCAACCAAAGTTAAGGCAGCAATGAAAAGGAGAACATATAAATGGAGAATACTACTTCTGTAAAATCAACACATGATTTTTTAATGCCTCAGTTAACCTCTGTTTTTTGTGGTCAAAGGGCAGGATAAATATATTGCAACCTATGGCCCTCAGGCTAATTCCATGCAGTGTAACTGCAAATGCCTTCTGTAACTGATTAGTTCAGATTTCAGGCAACAGAAATCCATCCTTCCTCCAGCAGCTTGCCATGGAGGCAGTGAAGTAAAAGAGGAGGAAGCAGCATACCCTCCAACTGTGCCAATTTGGCATGAATGGTCCCGATTAATTCTGCTTTGTCCCACTTTTTCAGCAAACTTTGAAAATGTCCCAGTTTCTCCCTCATCCTCCCACTTTCCCTCTATGGCCTCAGATTACATCAAACCGCTGCAAACTGATTTCAAAGTGCAAAAGCAATTTTCACTCTTAACTCAGCAGTGAGGACAGGAGGGGTCAGAATCTTGCCTTTCCCTGCAGGATCAAGCAAAAGCAAACTGCTGCAGCCTCTCCTAACTTTTATGTTCTTCCTCATTAATAACTTTTGCCATCTTGACTAAACTTTAATATTGCTTGGCCTCACATGTTTGGGTATTTGTCTGTAAAATGTTGGCTGGTATGGGACAGAGGGACTGGGAAAAGATAGCAGAAAGAAAGTGAAAGAAGGGGTGTCCCCCTCTTTTGGCTCTGTCTCTGCCCACCAAAGGCATGGAGTCCCCAACAGATGAGGCCTGGCAGAATGCCGCCCACCCCTGATTTAACTGCGTCAGTTATCATCTAAACATTTCTTCGGATACTTTCTGTATATTCTGCTTTAGTGGCAAGCATCTAGTTTTCCCACTTTAATAAAAACATGTTGATTAAAATAAAAATAAAGTCAACGTAAGTGGCAGTTCACATAAACAATCTTTGTTTTGCCATGCTCAGTTTTCACCTCCTAGTAACATGTGATCTCTTCTCAAGAAATGCCATCTTCTCACTTTCCTAAGAACATTTTACCCCATGGGGATCTTGCTAACTTCAAGCGTGGCTTGATAAATAAACTTGAAAAGGGCATGGGAGGAAAAACGACAACAGAGGCGCACACTGTCATTATGGCACAGAAAATCCTTAGGTTTTACTAACAACAGTAACTAGAAGAGTGCCATTTAGCAAAATATATACACACTTACGAAATATGGTTAAAAGGTTTTGTTCTGTGCATTAAAGCTTTCTTAGGAACTATCAATTATTTGAATCAGTCTGCTTGCTGCTTCCTTTGCAAAAGTAATGAAAGTATATGGCTACCTAGTGAAAGCACAGTCAGTTTCTATACACATGCTATTATTATTAGCAACAGCAATAGTACATTTGCAAACAGATTCTCTTCCCTACCCCCAAAGCTAAATCCAGCCTTTCTTTCTGATTGCTCAGCTAGGCACAGGCTTCTTCACCAGCTTAGTGAAATAATGTTTAACCATCTGGTATGCTTACAAGGAGGCAGAAGCTTCTGAAGCAATTAGGGCCATGTAGCAGTCTACTAATCTGATGGCTCAGTGGTACCATGACCCAGCACAGATGATCCACAAGTATTCATGATGGCAATTTCCAAATTCCTGGACTGGTTCAGGCCACTGACTCAGATTTCCAAAGTCACACTGGAACCCACCCGCCTTCCCCTACTGCTGTCCCTGCAGCTTCTCTCAATGATGCATACAAATCCATGTTTTTTTGTGCCGAAGTTGGCTGCAAGATTTGGGGAGTTTCAGTCCCAAAAGGTAATTTTTCAAAGCCCTGTATTAAAACTGCCCTGACAATTTTTCATTGAAGGATGGTATAAAAATGATGACTGATATCCTGCATTGTAGTTTCCAATTTGTAACCTAGCGTTACAGATCCATAACTGCTTCATATTCATGATCATGGCACTATTTCCACAATCATAAATGTCACCCCAAACCCACCTGAAACTCCAGGAGCTGCTTCGAGTAATGGAGGCCTGTGGTGTAGGTAAGTGGGGCACTCAGGATGAGGTGCTTCCCCCATAGAGTCTAAGGTGGGTTTCAGGGGTAGATTTCTTAGATCATTCATAGCTACATTTATACATCTACAAATACAATATAGAAACCCAGCCCATGTAAATAAATCTATAAATGTTGTGAAATTGTCTTTTCCTCTCATATTGGGTGCAATACTCACCTGACATTCCACATTGCAGTAAAAAGCCTGCTTGCATCTTCCACACTTGGACAAACCTTCTCGCCTTAAAAAAGAAACAAAGATAAAATACACAATTGTCAGTAACAATAAATGTGATTTTTAAAAAAGAAAAAGCAAAAGCAAAAAAAAATAAAATAAAAAAAATCATAGACTTTGGCACTGCAGCATATAAAATAGGGGGCAGGCTAACCATGGCCCTCTAGATGTAATTGGACCACAATCCCAATAATCCCCTCCATTAGCTATGCTGGCAAGGGCTAACAGGAGCTACAGTCTGTATCACCTACAGGCAATGGTTCTTATAAGGATTCAGAAGGAATAAGCACACCAAGAGGATGAACATATAAATTTTTTATTGATAAAGCACAAAATAAGGTTACAATGCTTTTCTCCCTTCTGCCATTGGGAATCTCACAAATTCTAGATCTGCTACTAGCTATACATAGGTCTCATACAGCCTAATGCTACACCTGCTTGCTCAGAAGGACTAGATACATCATGGTAGCAGCTCTAGGATATTGGATGGCTATATTTTGTCCTTTTGCCTGCAATGCAGATATATGTGACATCTGATAGCAACAGTGATAGATGTGTTTGTGCTATTTCATGTAATAAAGTTCATTTATCAATTGCTCAAATCATTATTTGGATATCCATTCAAATAAGCATTATAATGTTATATCTTCATTAACAGTTTATATAAATCCTGACAAAGTTGTATCAAAATGTCTTGGGCTTCCTTCTCTTATTATTTCCTCTCTCTAGTACTGCATTTTATTGACAATGTCATATTTTTAAATGGAGAGTTGAGACATCCAATGATAGTATTATTGGATCACCAATGAAAACCCAACTCATCATATTAATGCTGGGACTTTTCAAATATCAAATTGTCACAGCCTGAATCCACCTCACAAAAAATAAAAATAAGAAATTCCCAAACAGAAAACTAACAAAAGCCCTGTTCAGAGGAAGCAATAAGGCATGGATCATCTAATCCTGGTTTGGTATCCTGGCTTATTTACTTGCGAGGCGCCTAGATAAAATTAGAAACTTGTAATTTAGAATAAACCAGAAATGGACAGTTAGCTATCCTCCCATTGTGTGAGAAGGGAGGCAGAAATGTTCTCATGATGGTCAGGTGAGGTTGGGCCCATAGCAATTAGTTGCTGCATATGAACTAAACCAGGGGTAGGCAACCTTTCCCCTTTAAGGGCCGAGGGACTTCAGCTCCCAGAATCCCAGGAGCTATTGGCCAACATGGGACTATTGGCCAACATGGCTGAGGCTTCTGGGAGCTGAAGTCCCTCGGCCCTTAAAGGGGAAAGGTTTCCTACCCCTGAACTAAACCATTATAAATCTGTAAAAAAGTGGCAAAAGCTATTGAATGTCATTCAATATCCCAAAATCTATTTTAAAAATGTACATCAACATGTACTAATTAGACAAGAAATGATGGGGGTGGGTGGGATATATAATTTGTCAGCTTATCATGGAGCAGAATTCAGAGACACAGCCATGTTAGCCCGGAATATCAGTATGCAAAGGGATCTTGTAGCACCTTTGAAATTAACTGAGCAAAAGAAATTGTAGCATAAGTCTTCATAGACTTGATCTATTTCCTCAGATGCATGGAGTGAACTGGTGTTCAAAACAGAAGAATGAAGACAGGAAATTAAAGAACTCACTAGTGGTCACATACAGCTCTCAGTTGAGACCACTAAAACGTATCAACCCCAAACTACAATCTATTTTGGACAATAATGCTGCCCTCTCAAAGCTCTTGGTGGTAGGCCTTTATTTGCCCGCAGACAGCCTCCCAGTATTGAACAGTTACTTCTTACAGGAGGAGGCACAACAAGGATGGGAAGAGAGGTACAAAATCTTGCCACAAACCCAGATGCCAACTCTGCCCACAAATCTACTGGGGAAATGTCATCACAGGACCGAATCACATAAGCCATAATATGAGAGGCAATTTCACTTGCTCATCCTCTAATGTTATATATGCCATGCTCTCTCAACAATGCCCTTTAGCATTCTACATTGGGCAAACAGGCCAGTCTCTGTGACAGAGAATAAATTGACATAAACCAGATATTAGAAACTGAAATACACAAAAACCTATTGCAGAACACGTCAGTATTCCTGGGCACTCCATCTCTAGTCTCAGGACAATAGTCCTTGAATGACAACGACAACAACAACAACAATCTACAAAGAAGATTGGAAAGAGAAACAGATGATTTGGAATATACCCAAAAACAGTGTTTTATCATTTTTATTATTATTATTATTATATACATCTGATGTTCCACCCTTTGGTGAAAAGGGCTTTATAAATAAATGTTATTAACTCCAAGCCGTAAATAAAGACAATGGCTTCTTGGCACACTACACATGTTAAAACACTGGTAAATTTATGGCCCTATACAAATAAATGATGATGATGATGATGATGATGATGATGATGATGATGATGATGCTCTTGATCAATTTATCATATCTCCTTTCTGGTTCCCAGTCTGTATACACCACATTCCAAATCTCCCTCCACAATTCATATGGTTATCCGTCCACCCTGGCCTCAAGGCAACATATTTTCTCCTGTCTTTGTCCCCCAACAACCATAGTTAAAACTGAACTGTTCACCTCATCACCATACCCACAAGTTTTGCATTTCTGGAACTATTCATACAGTCTGTTTATAAAGGTCCTTATGGCACCAGTTAACTCCATACTTCTTTCGCTCAGTCTCAAAGATGTTACAAGTTCCCTTTGCATGTTCAAATTACCATAGTTAACCATAGTGTTCATAGTATCATTTTGGTTGTACTCTGTGCCTGAAACCAATGAGCATAAAGCTTGTCAGACATATTACCTCAGATACGTTACTTTAATTTGGGAGGAATTTCAAATGCTTCCTTTTTATGCTTCTTTTTAATACGGGAAAAAGCCTATTTAAAACACTGCTTTAAAGCAATCTTAGGGGGGTTGCAGACTGCCAGAAATAGTGCAAATTGAGTCCACTTTTAGGGTTAGGGTTAGTGCTATGGAATCATGAGAACTGTAATTTATTGTGGCACCAGAGCTCTCTGACAGAGAAGGCTCAATGTCTCAGAAAAAAACCAATTCCCATGATTCCTTAGCACTAACGCTAACCCTTAAAGTGGACTCAATCTGCACTATTTTTGGCAGTCTGCAACCCCCCTTAGGGCCTTTGCAGACTGCTAGAGATAGTGCAAATTGAGTCCATTTTAACTGCCCTGGCTCAGTGCTAGGGAATCATGGGAATTGTATTTTTTCTGAGACATTGAACCTTCTCTGTCAGAGAGCTCTGGTGCCACAATAAACTACAGTTCCCATGATTCCATAGCACTGAGTCAGGGCAGTTACAGTGGACGCAATCTGCACTATTTCTGGCAGTCTGCAATGGCCCTAGGTCCTTCAAGACTAAAAGGTAGAAAAAATCATTTAACATACTTGCAACTGAATGATTTAATTTGCAACCCTCTTTTTAAGCAGAGAAATCCTGAAGTTGTCTTGATACACACCATCTCTGCCTTTGGGACATTTCTGCAGAGTGGCTACCAGAAGGAAGTTCTCAGGCTCAGTTGCAAAGCACACTGCATTGCAGCAAAGCTACGGTGCTGTGCAGAACATCTGCAATGCAACACATTACACCTGAAAACAAGTATAGGGATTTCCCAACAGCTTAGCAATACTTGCTCCAGGATACGTTTAGAAAACATTCTCTCCTCTCTCCAACAGCTTCAACAACTCAGTGCTAAATGTTAAGATATTGTTGTGAGACCACTGTGTGACTTCTGCCAGTGGGACTAACATGAGGGGTTTACCTTAAAAACAGTGTGGGATATTATGTTAATGTGTCTGTATGTGTGTTATGTGCCTTCACATAAGGCAGGGGTAGGCAAGGGCCAAGGGACTTCAGCTCCCAGAATCCCAGGAGCTATTGGCCAACATGGGACTATTGGCCAACATGGCTGAGGCTTCTGGGAACTGAAGTCCCTCGGCCCTTAAAGGGGAAAGGTTGCCTACCCCTGACATAAGGCATAAGGCATGTTTCTGACTCATGATGACCTTAAGGCCTATCGTAGGGTTTTATGTGCAAGATTTGTTCAGACAACATTTGCCACTGCTTTCCCCTGAGGCTGAGAGCATGTGACTTGCCCAATGTTACCCACTGAGTTTCATGGTCAAGCAGGAATCGAATCCTGGTCTCCAGAGTCATAGTTCAACACCCAAACCACTATGCCACACTGGCGCTAAATGCTCTAGGAGGCAGAAAATGGATAGAGACAAGCAGATCCAAGGTAAGGTTTGCCTGCTGTACATCTGGAAGTTCAAACCATGGTGTGATCTTAATTATGATAAGCACAAACATCTGGTGGCTAATGGCTTCTTTGTACATGAAGCAGTGAATCTGCTTTGGGTTTCAGTTCATACTTTAAGAGATCTATCCAAAGTGTTGAACTCTACCTCCCAAATAGGCTCAGCATCTTGGATAGCTCCTTTACATTTCATACTAAGACCCAGAGCATATAAGGGACAAACCAACTGTCCCTGGCATAAGCCATGCTTCAGTATGGTGCCAGAATTAAACCTAAACATTGGAAAACTAGGTAAGGCCATCAACTCAGGCATCCAATCACTTTTCACCCAGTTCTATATTTGATTAATTATTACATTATTTATTATGTATAAGAAATGTACTGACAATCATTATTTTCTGCAGCAAGTGGAAGCTAGCACTAAGCTAATGTCCAAATGAGTAAATGAGTTGGAGAACATGATCATAACGCTGCATTCATAGAATCACAGAATTAAACAGTTGGAAGAGACTACCATGGCCATCCAGTTTGACCCCCTGCCATGCAGGAAGACACAATCAAAGTACTCCCAACAGAAGTTTAAAAACTTCCAAAGATGGTGATGCCACCACTCCACAAGGGAGCGTATTCCACTATCGAACAACTCTTACCCTCAGAAAGTTCTTCCTAATATTTAGATGGAATCTGTTTTCTTGTAGTTTGATTCCACTGCTCCATGTCTCTGGAGCAGCAGAAAACAAGCAAGCTCCTTCTTCAATATGACATCCTTTCAAATATTTAAACATTTGTAAGGATGTCATATTAAGGAAGGAGCAAGCTTGTTTTATAGCTCAGAGCATGAGTTACTACAATTCACAGACAATATGGCCACAACAATATGCAAAAATTTTGCTTCCCTGTAAAATTAACAATAACTTGGCAAGTGACCCAAACCAGAAAAATTATGATTAATTTCAATTATAATCAATAGAAACCAACCAACCACAAGCCATGATTTATATAGATGAAGCATGTGTTATTGTCATTAGCTATATCCTTGGGTTTCGACATGCTAAACTGGAGGGACATGCTTATGTTCATCATTCTTTCAGGGGAGAATGAGTAATTTAATCAGTTTTCACACCACTGCATGAACATCCTCCAAAATTGTGCAGTGTAGTATAGTGGCTGACTGGAAATGGATAGAGGGAGCAGCTAAGCAAGGAGGCTTGCCCATTGCTAGCTATCATGGCCAGTGATATGGGATATTCCTCATTCAGCTCCCCTACCACCAAAGGAGGCACAAGGCTAGACGGAGGGAGAAGGAGGCTTGCCTGTCATCAGCTAAACCGATGAACCTTGGCTGGCTACTCTCTCCCACAGTCCCTTCTACCTGCACAGCCAGGTGGACAGCTAAGTAAAGAGGATTGCCCTTTTCAGTCACTGCACATGGATGCAGGCACTCTTTGGGATCTTCTAGGAGACCTACAGAGGTCTTGCAGGATGGTATCATTGTGGTGGACAGGCTATAGTGTTTATTTATTTATTTAATTTCAAGGGTTTATACCCACCTATATCCCACAATGGAATTCAAGGTGAGTGTTGGTGATCCTCCTCACACATATGCCAGCACCTTCCTACCAGCCACTGCTATGTGGGATCCAGGAAAAGGATGAATTTCGACTGGGTGGGCAAGAGTAGTCCTTGATTGGGGAAAAGAAAAATGGGGCTTGAGGAGGATTCCTCTCACCAGGGTTTGTGGACTCTTGAGAATCTTCTCCCTCATTTTTTTCCTTGAATCTCTGGATATTCTTCGCATTGCTACTAAACTGTAGGTCCAAAACACATTGAGGAAATAATCCAGTTCGAGACCGCTTTAACTGCTCAGTTCAGTGCTAGGGAACCCTGGAAATTGTAGTTTGTGGTGGTGCCAGAACTCTCTGACAGAGAAGGCTAAATGTCTCACAAAAACGTCAGTTCCCAGAATTCCATAACACTGAGCCAGGGTAGTTAAAGCAGTCTCAAACTGGACTATTTTTGCAATGTGTTTTGGACCTGTTAATCTGAAAGAGAAGCAGAAACTACACATCTTGACAGCATCACAGCAGAAGAGAGTGGGGACTGTGCAAATCCAGGGGTTGCTCTCAGAATGATCAATCATGGTGAATGCTATCTCATTGCTAGTTGACAGACAACACCCTGTGCAGATAAAGCAGCTTACAAAATAAAATAAAATAAAATAAAATAAGATCCCAAAACATTTGTGCAACAGTAACTGTCTTGATGGTAAGAGATGTTCAACAGTGGAATACACTGTCTTAGATGGTGGGACTCCCTTCTGTTGTAGGTTTTTAAACAGAGGTCAGGTGGCCATCTGTCAGGGATTCTTTAACTGTGGATTCTTCCTTAAGCAGAGACTCCTAACTCCTGTGGTCAATTCCAACTTTACATTTCTAGGATTCTATGCTGAGCTGATGCTTCAGTAGGTTTACTGCCATATCCCCTTCTCACTCCTTTTCCCATTTGTGTCTCATTTCTTAAATTGTCAGCTTAAGCTGTGGATCTGTGTTATTTAAAATGATTTGCAGCAGTTTTGAATATTTTATTAATAGGACAGAAGAAGAAGAAGAAGAGGAGGAGGCAGTGGTGGTGGTGGTAGTGATGGGAGCAGCTCCATATTGGTGGCCAAGACTAGACGAAGTACTGATTGTGGCACAAATCACAAACTACTCATTTCAAAAATAAATGTAAAACTCAAGACGAGAACAAAACCAGTCATCATACCAAAATATGATTTAAACAACATTTCCAAAGAATTCATTGACAATATAAGGAACAGATTTGCAGTACTAAAAATAATAGATCATGAACCAGAAGAGTTTTGGTCTGAAGCCAGGAACATGATAAAAGAACACATAAAGACACTTCCAACAGAGAAAAGTAAAGTGAAGAAACCATGGATGACAGATAAAATGCTACAAGCAATAAAGGAAACAAGAGAAACAAAACAAAAAGGAGATAGGAATAAACTAAGAACCATGAATGCAAGAGTACAATGGCTACTGCGCAAAGATAAGGAAAATTATTACAACAGCAAATGTAGAGAAATAGAAGACAACAACAAAAATAGAAAAACGAGAGACCTATTCCACAAGATTCGAGAAATCAAGGGAAAGTTCAAACCAAGGACCAGGATGCTCTACGATAATAAAAATAGCATAATTCATGACCAGGAAGGAATAAAAAGACGATGGATTCAATACACAGAAGAGTTATATAATAGAGATGACAACATGAAGGACATATGGAGTGAAGAGCCAGATGAATCCCAAATTCTAAAAACTGAGGTGGAAACTGCAATATAGGAAATGGCAAAAAGACTCTAGGAACAGATGATATTCCAATAGAACTGTTGCAATCCACACTGACAGAGTCAATTCTAGTGCTAACCAACATATGTCAACAGATATGGAAAACAAACCAATGGCCAACAGATTGGAAGTGATCAATATACATCCCCATCCACAAAAAAGGAGACACAAGAGACTGCATATCACTAATCTCCCATGCAAGCAAAATCATGCTCAAAATTCTGCAACATAGGCTCCAACCATACATGGAGAGAGAATCCCAGAAGTCCAAGCAGGGTTAAGGAAAGGAAGAGGCAGCAGGGATCAGATTGCAAATATATGATGGCTAATGGAGCATAGCAGAGAGTTCCAAGAGAAAATCAACATGTGCTTTATAGACTACAACAAAGCCTTTGACTGCATAGATCATGAAAGGCTATAGAACAGGTGTTGGCAACCTTTGTTGCCGGGTGGGCGGGAGGGGGGAAATGGCGCAAGGGCCGGGCAGACATGCGCACAACGCCAGCTGTTGTGTGCATGTGCGCGCATGTGGGGGGGCGCCATTTTGGAAGGCCCCACCATGCCTGTGCCTTGCGAATTCACATGGCGCAGCCATGGTGGGGCCTTCCTTGGGCCTTGGGAAGGCCTGACCGCGCCTGTGCCGTGCGAATTCGCACAGCGCAGCTGCGGTGGGGCCTTCCCTGGGCCTTGAAAAGGCCAGACTGTAGCTGCGCTGTGCGAATTTGCACGGTGCAGCTGCAGTGGGGCCTTTCAAAGGCCCAACGGCGCCTGCACTGTGCGAATTTGCATGGTACAGCTGCGGTGGGGCCTTGGAAAATGGCGTCCGTGCACATGCGCGGGTGCGCGTAGGGCGGCGGCAGCAGTGGGACCGGCCATGGGCCGGTACCAAGGACTCTGTGGGCCGCACCTGGCCTGCGGGCCGTAGGTTGCCGACCCCTGCTATAGAACATCATTAAAGACATGGGAGTGCCAACATGTCTGATAGTCCTAATGAGGAATCTGTACTCAGGATAAGAAGCTACTGTCAGGACAGAACACAGAAAAACAGAATGGTTTCCAACTGACAAAGGAGTCAGACAAGGCTGCATCCTATCACCCTATCTATTCAACTTATATGCAGAACATGTTGTAAGGAAAGCAGGATTGGAAACGGAGGAGGGAGGAGTAAAAATAGGAAGAAGAAATATCAACAATCTGAGATATGCTGACAACACCATAATACTAGCAGAGAACCTCACAGACCTGGAACAACTACTAAGGAAGATCAAAGAGGAAAGTGCAAAGGCAGGCTCAATGCTGAACATAATGACCACAGAGAACGTACACACATTCAAACTAGACAATGAGGAAATAGAAATAGTATAAGAGTTCTTATATCTGGGATCAAACATTGATCAGAATGGGGAACTGCAGCCAGTAAATCAGAAGAAGATTAAGAATGGGGACGGTGGCTATGAAAGAACCAGAAAAGATCCTAAAATGCAAAGACATACAACTCAGCAGAAAAGTCAGAATCATACAAGCCACTGTATTCCCTATTACCATGTATGGATGTGAGAGCTGGACAGTCAAGAAAGAAAATAGGAGGAAAATCAATTCATTTGAGATGTGATGCTGGAGAAGAATGCTGAGGATCCCATGGACAGCCAAACGGACAAACAAACAGGTCCTAGAGCAGATTGAGCCAGAAATATGCCTAGAAGCGAAGAAGACAAGACTTAGACTGTCATACTTTGGGCACATAATGAGAAGGCATGAATCACTGGGAAAGACAATAATGTTAGGTGAGGTGGAGGGGAAGTAGAAAGAGTGGAAGGACACATGCTTTAAAAGAGACCATAAATATGAGTTTGCAGGAGCTGGGCAGAGTAGTAGAAGGGGGCCTGGAGATGTCTCATCCATAGGGTCGCCATGAGTCAAGACCGACATGAAGGCAGTTAACAACAACAACAACAATAAATACAACCCTACCTGACTGGGAAACCTACCAATATGTCAAAAAGATTAATTTTAATAATATAATATAGCCCAATGCATATTTAACTCCACCAACATGCGGTATGGGTGCTGGGAGAAAGATGTGGACTATTGAGATATGTTTTCTTTTTATTATTTAATCATTTTACTGGATGTAAAGTCTTCCATTATAAGAAGATGGTGGTATTAATGACTAAATTAATCAATCTCTTACATGTAGGACGAATGGCACAAAAGGTGTTGCACTTCACACCCACAATTGCTAAAAATATGAGAGAGAACAGCAATACTCATCCACAACCCTTCTGTGATAATAGAAACAATATAATAGAAATACTGTACCTTAGGATTGTTTTATCAGTACCAATAGAATGATATGCCCCTACCAACATATTAATGCCACAAAAAATTCTATTAGCAGACCTTTCTAACTAGGGGCCTCTGCAGACGGGCGGCACAGAGCCGTACCAGGATGCGGAAGATCAGGGCTGCGGCAACCCCAGACCATGACCCCAATCCTCCCTTTTGCCACCCCAAAAAGAGAAGCAAAATGCAGCTCCTTTTAGGAGCAGCAAAAGGCTGCCCTAAGAACCAGCGCACAGCTCTTCCTCGCCCTTTTCGGCGCAACGTGTCAGAACGCTGTGCCAGGAGGGCATCCTGACAGCACGTGCCATGTGTAACGGTGCACGGCATCAGGATGGCATCAGCGTGGGGTTGGAGCGGACGGTGTGTGGCTGCCCTACCCCAACTCTACCCCCAGGCCGGCCCTTTGGGCCCTAGGAGAACTCAAAGAAAGCCTTAGACACATTTTAGCAAGAAAGCTTTAAAAAAAATTCTCAATAGATAAATTGTTGTTCAATGCCATCAAATCAACTTTGACTTATGGCAATCCTATGAATGAGAACCCTTCAAGTCTCCCTGTTGTTAACAGGCCTTCTCAGGTCATAGAAACTCAGGGCTATGGCTTCCTCGATTGAGTGTATTGACCCACTGCCTTCCATCTTACCAAACATTATTGTCTTTTCTAATGAGTTATGTATTCTCATGTCATGTCCAAAGTGTGACAGTCTTTGGACATTTATATCCAAAGTTATGTAGGCAGATTTAGTAGACAAATAACTCAACCCAGCCTGACCATTTATAATGTCCAGGCCTGAGGGATGTATTGGCCCATGCAAGTTGTTTTTCCTCCCCATATACAAGGACTGATCAAGAACTAAGGTGAGTCAATTTTATGGACTACAGAATGCCCCAACAAAATTGTTGAAGTTAATCTGCAGATAACCATCCTAAAACTAAACTTTCCAAGCTCTGGGACTGGTAGAAGATGAGCACAAGGGCAATTAGGCTGTGATAGGTATAGGGGAAAGCAATTACACGCGTCCCTCCACATTTGCGGCTTTGACTTTTGCAGTTTTGGTTATTCACGGATTTTATTAATATGTTCTCTCTAGGAATATCTAGGTCCTCCAGTGCAACTCTATGGTCAACTTTAATAAATGCCGCACTGAAGGACCTAGAGATTCCTAGAGAGAACACTCCACTAGGCATTTGTAGCTTCTCCAGTGCAATTCTTGGGTCAGTGTCTGGCAGATGTTGACCAAAGAGTTGCACGGGAGGATCTAGAGATTCCTAGAGAGGTGTTCTCTCAGGTAAAAACAGTGTTTTTGTTATTTGCAGTTTTCCTACATTCATGGGAGTCCTGTGCCCCTAATCCCAGTGAATGTGGAGGGACAAGTGTATTTCCTTTCTTTCCTTTGGCTTCTTCCTCTACTCCTAGCTGTGCGCAGAGGTTAGGGTCAAACTACAGGTCACATTAAACATGGGGTTTGCCCTTGATTGTAGGAGCATTTGTTGAAATTTTATGTACAGCGCACCCATGCCTTATGTGGGCTTGCCATTTGTGGCTTTATGCTTACACAGATGGCAAGCCCTGCATGTTTTAATGGTGTGTGGACCTGTGGCGCACCCACAGCACCGTACGCAAGAGCACGCATTAACAACAGGACTTGAAGTCCTGTGTTTTTTTGCATACATGGGGAGGCGGTCTGAAACAGATCCTTTCCCTCCTTAGATAGACAGGGACTTCCTTCTATCTGTCATTCTATCCCAACATGAGACTCCTGTCACTCATACTTGGAGGCTGTTTAAGAGACTTTCTCTCAGGATTCTAAACAGTCTCCTCTCAGTACAGTAACTGTCTCCTCTCAGTCTAAGATGTCTCCTCTCAGTCTAAGATGGAGTTAACACTCTCCCCCAAGTGATCTTAACAGTCTCTTCCTGCTATACCCAAAGCATCATCAGTTAAGATAGGATTTAGTTTATTATGTATTTATTTACTAAAGTAATTATATGTTTTTAAATTATAAACTGCATGTTTGTCATTTTTTGCAGTAAGTCTATTCTTTAGGAAGGCAGATTTAGAATATATAGTCTGACCCACACTTTTGCTGTTTCTGCTGATGAAAGCTGAACTCTAACGTTTAACTTTCATACTTGCATATTTTTGTTTCCCTTTAAAAGGGTTAACACCCTGGGAAACTCAAATTGCACCCCACAACTTTCTTCCAGAAATAGCTAGTATCCCCAGTCTATACTGGAAAGCTGGAATGGTGGAGGGAGTAGAAAGTCACTAGCATTTTGCACCTTCTCCCAATTGCAGTCTTCATTTGGATCAAGCCCCCATGCCCACAATTTGTGTGGGTGGGCGAAGCTCCAGTTTGCTTCAGTTATCGTCCTAAGTAGTTTTGCATCTCCATCACTGAATCTCAAGCTATTATTTCCGCCCCTCAATGTGCCAGGGACTGATACCATATTTATATTTATGGAAGTTTCCTTCTTTCTAGGAAACTTTGCAGAGACCAGCAGCTGATGGCTCATGGACTGGTACTGGACCATGGACCACCACTCTGAGCAGCACTGCTGTAGATCACCAAAATCCTTTATTAAATCTTATCCAAAGCAGTGGGTCTGTCAAGGTTCTGTCGATGTCACAACAGAAATCAGTTTCGTGTGAATTTCAATGTGTGTTTAAAAAAAAATACACAAAATAAAATTATGTTTCTACCTTTTGACTATAAAGACATGCTTGAAAGGAGGTGGGCAATCCCTGATACAATCAGAGAAGCCAGGGAGGGGAATAAAACTTTGCGGCAATGCTTATGTTTCTTCATCCTTCTAATTAGCAAAGGCAGAATAATTTACATAAAATAATAAAAAGCCAATATTACTCAAGGTTATTTCCTGTATTTTTATTTCAAAGTATTTTTATCCTGCCTATTCCTGGAGAGTTCTGGGTGCAAAAATGAGATTGCTTAAGTGCAGAATTTTCATTATTCTCCCCAGTAAGTTTAATTCCTGACTTTAATTATCAGAAGAACTGAATTAAGACTTTCTAAACCAAAAAACAAAAAAACAAAAACATGATGTCCTTCCCTCTATGAAGTTGGCATTATAAAATAACTGTCATCACCCTTAACACTAAATAAATAGGGATCCTCACAGGATAACATAATTGTTTCTGCATTAGGATCATATGAGGTGTTACTGATAGCTTGCAGAAGACAGTACAAGACAACACACCCCAAGGGACTCTAACTGAAATTCTAACTATACTTGACATGTGATATCAATTAGAGAGAACCACCTGTTTGAAACTGTACATCCCAAAACTCCAGCAGTTATAAACTGTGGAAGAAAATTGTGTTTAAATATGAAGAGCAGCATTTGTTAAGAACCATAAATTGACTGGGGCCAAATCCCCACTTGGCAAGTCATGATCTCTCAGCCTAACCTATCTCACAAGCTGTTGGGAAAATAAAAATGGAGAAGAGGATCACATACACTCCTTGGAAGAAATCACACATGTTAAAGTAATACAGTACTTTACAGTACAGTAGGCAGTATCCAACAATGGATATCTCCAGACAGAGCAGAAGACTCCAGTGGAATTGGATACAACCACCAATGCACCCTGAAAACCTATTTCAGAGACTGGGAAACCTTTTTGGTTTTTAGTTGGATTTAAAGGCAATAGAAAGAAGCAAATGGAAGTTCAATCACAGTAGCATTTGTTATGCTAGCACAGCACTGGATTTGTACAGAACCATTAACACCTTAAAGTCACCAGATCCCAGAGCAGGATCAGTTCTGGTTAGTACTTGAATGGGAGACTGTCAATGAATACCAAGTACTGTAGGCTATGCTTCTGATGAAGAAACTGGCAAAACCCCTTCTTAGTATTCCTTGCCTAAGAAAATCCTTGGCAACATAAAGGCACATTCACACACATGCATACTGATGGTGCTAAATGAATAAGTAAATAAATGTTGCTGCTGCTCTCCTGATCCTGATGCCACCAGTAATAGTGTTTTTTGCTTGTTAAGATTACTCCCTACCCTATTTTAGTCTATAGACCAGCTATTTATAGTGTCTAGTTTGCCAAGCTCAGGTTAAATTTTTAATTTTAATTTTTAAGTATGTTTTTATATTTTGTCTGTTTAATTGTATTTAGGAGGGGCGGAATATTGGGGGAATGGGATTGTTTGCTTTATCTCGTAAGCTGCCTCGGTTGTATTTTACAGAGAGGCGGGATATTATTATTATTATTATTATTATTATTATTATTATTATTATTATTATTATTATATTCAGATATCAAGTAGTACAGTACTATGATTATGCTAACTACAGAAGCCAAGCTATGGCTTGATTAGAGACAACAGTTTAGATGTTCTTGTTTGCCTGAATATTACCACTGCTCAGCTCCAGACTCTTATCTTGACTCCCATCTTCATGGTGCAACAGTCTCTGGAAACAAGCCAATAGCCTTAACTCTAGCTTGTCAAATGTCTGTGAATTTAAGCCTTGCAGCCCAGACCTATACACATTAAGCATGTCTAAGCTCCTTCATTTTAATGCCCACATGCAGTGATGGAAATAGGTAAATTTAAGACTGTGGAAGTAACTGATAGGCAGGAAGGGCACCCCTATTTAGATGGTAATGTCATTTGCCAATGTCCACACACTTCAGACTGTGGTAGACTCCTTCTCCTCCCCCCCCCCCCCATTCATATGTGACCTCTATCCCAAAATCCTGTCCTGATGGCTCCACTGGCATAAGCAGGGGAGGGATGTGCCTTATCCTGTAACTGTAGAGTGCCCCCTTGCTCAAACTACAGATTTCCAGCGCCCAACGCCACAATACATAATACATAAAGAAATACATAATTGCAACTTAGACAATGAGGAAATCAAAATTGTTAAAGAGTGCCTATACCTAGGATCAAACATTTATGAGAATGGTGACTGTAGTCAAAAAAATCAGAAGAAGCTTAGGAATGGGAAGGACAGTTATGAAAGAAATCAACAAGATCCTAAAGCAGAGGTCCTCAAACTATGGCCCACAGACCGGACCCAGCCCGTTGAGGCCTTCCTACCGGCCCGCAGCCGGTCTTGCTGCCGCCGCATGCCATTTTGTCTTCCAAAATGGCGTCCGGAGTCATGCGCACGCACCTGGCGTTGCGTGCGCATGCGCATGACTCCAGGTGCCATTTTGGAACACAAAATGGTGTTCGGCATCGCGCGCGCATGCGCATTACTCAGACACCATTTTTGTGTTCAAAAATGGCGTCCTGAGTCATGTGCATGCACGCGCGCCTCCGCCCCTCCGCAACATCTGGGGGCCAGCGAACCGGCCTCCAGATCAAAAAGTCCAGGGACCCCTGTCCTAAAGAGTAAAAATATACGGTAAGAATTACCCAAGCCATTGAATTCCCCATCACCGTGTACAGATGTGAGAGCTGAACAGTGAAAAAAGCAGATAAGAAGAAAATCAACTAATTTGAGATGTGGTGCTGGAGAAAAATGCTGTGTATACTGTGGATGGTTAAATGGGTCCTAGTATAGATCAAGCATTAAATCTCCTTGGAAGCCAAGATGATCAAACTGTTGTACTGTGGCCATATCATGAAAAGACAGGATCATTAGAAAAGACAGTAACGCTAGGAAATATAGAGGGTAGAGAAAGAAAGGAAGACTGCACATCAGACGGATGCCCTCAATCAGGGAGGACATGGGTCTGAGTTTGCAGGATCTGAGCAGAGCAGTGGTGGACAGGGAGTATTGGAAATATCTCATCCACAGGGTCACCATGAGCTGGGGCAGACTTGAGGGCAGTTAACAACAATGACAAATGTCACGACAGGCTTAGCCTAAATAGGATCAGGCAACTATTTCATGAATAGATCTGGATCAGTAATTCCCAAACTCAGGTCTTCCAGCTGTTTTGGACTGCAGCACCTAGAAGCTTCAGTCATCTTGGCCAATGGTCTGGGATTCTGGGAGCTGAAGTCAAAAAACCTAGAATGGCAGAATTTGAAAATCACTGATAATTAAACAGAGAGTCTGTGAACACCTGGAAGGTAATTCCATAATCACAAAAAGTCAACATGGGTTTCAGAGGAACAAGTCATGCCAGACAAATCTGATCTCTTTTTTTGATAAAATTACCAGCTTGGTAGATGAAGGGAATGCTGTGGATATAGTATATTGTGATTTCAGTAAGACCTTTGACAAGGTTCCCCATGACATTCTTAAAAACAAGCTGGTAAAATGTGGGCTAGACAAAGTAACTGTTATATGGATTTGTAATTGGTTGACTGGCCGAACCCAAAGGGTGCTCAACAATGGCTCCTTTTCAACCTGGAAAAAAGTGACCAGTGAGGTGCCACAGGGCTCTGTCCTGGGCCCAGTGCTATTCAATATCTTTATTAATGACTTGGATGACGGTATTGGGGGCATAGTTATCAAATTTGCAGATGACACCAAATTAGGAGGAGTAGCTAATACCCCAGAGGACAGGATCAAAATTCAAAATGACTTGAAAAGACTAGAAAGCTGGGCCAAAGCTAACAAAATGAAATTCAACATGGAGAAATGTAAGGTACTGCACTTAGGGCAGAAAAATGAAAAGCACAGATATACGATGGGGGACACATGGCTGAATGAGACTACGTGTGAAAGGGATCTAGGAATCCAGGTGGACCACAAGTTGAACATGAGTCAACAGTGCGATGCAGCAGCTAAAAAGGCCAATGCAATTTTAGGCTGCATCAGTAGAAATATAGTGTTTAGATCAAGAGAAGTAATAGTGCCACTCTATTCTGCTTTGGTCCGGCCTCACCTGGAATACTGTGTCCAGTTCTGGGCACCACAATTCAAAAAGGATGTGGAGAAACTGGAGCGTGTACAAAGGAGGGCAACTAAAATGGTGAAGGGTCTGGAAACCAAGCCCTATGAGGAACGACTTAGGGAGCTGGGGAGGTTTAGACTGGAGAACAGAAGGTTGAGAGGTGATATGATAGCCGTGTTTAAATATTTGAAGGGATGTCATATTGAGGAGGGAACAAGCTTGTTTTCTGCTGCTCCAGAGACTAGGACCCGAAACCATAGATATAAGCTCCAGGAAAAGAGATTCCACCTCAACATTAGGAGGAACTTCCTGACAGTAAGGGCGGTTTGACAGTGGAACACACTCCCTCGGAGAGTAGTGGAGTCTCCTTCCTTAGAGGTCTTTAAGCAGAGGCTGGATGGCCATCTGTCGGGGATGCTTTGATTGGGAGTTCCTGCATGGTAGGGGGTTGGACTGGATGGCCCTTGTGGTCTCTTCCAACTCTATGATTCTATGATTCTATAATACTGTGGACCAGACAAGGCTTTTCCAAACTTTCCTTGGACACACTGTATGGCAGTGGGTTGGAATGGATGGCCCTTGAGGTCTTTTCTGGCTCTATGATCCTATGATCTGGTCAGAGCCAGTGTGATGTAGTGGTTTGAGCGTTGGAAGCCAGGGTCCTGGCTCAGTCATGTAAACCCACTGGGTGCCTTTAGGCAAGTCATATATATATTAACTACTATAATATAAACTATTATAAACTACATATATATAATATGAACTGTATATGTATGTATATATATATATATATATATACACACACACACACACACATATATATATAAAATAAACTTTATATGCATATATAATAAACTACTACATATATATTTATGTTATAAACTACACACACACACACACACACAAACATATATATATAAAATATATGTTATATATTATATATTATATATTATATAATATATTATATCTATTATATGTTATAAACTTATAAATTTGATATATAACGGTATTCCCCACTGACAAGGTTATCAAATCATGTCCGAGCATGGGGTGGTGGTGCTTACCTCTGTTACTAAGCCAATGAACCAGTGTTGTCATGAGACTACTCCAGTGGTCATGTGGCCAGCATGACAGCACTGAGCACTGTTACCTTCCCACCGAAGTGATACCTATTTATCTACTTCCATTTGCATGCTTCTGGTAGGTTGGCAGAAGCTGGGACTAGTGACAGGAGCTCACCTTTCATTATATATGAATATAAATATATATAAATTTGATATATATAACAAGTGTATATAGTTTATAATATATATATTAGTTTATATAATATACATATATATAATATATAGTGTATATATAATGTGTACTTTATGTGTAGTGTGTGTATATATAATATATATATAAAATATTATAATTATGTAATATACATATATCCATTAGTTTATATAATATACACATATACATATTATATTTATATAATATACATATATCCATTAGTTTATATAATATACATAATATGCAAGATACACGATAAACAAAAAAGTGTTTTAAAAACTATAAAAAACTATAAAAACTATATATATATATATATATATATATATATGCTATTGGTATGTGAGATATATATGTGTGCGTGTGTGATATACATATATATATATATATATATATATGCTATTGGTATGTGAGATATATGTGTTTTATATATATATATGCTATTGGTATGTGAGATATATATGTGTGCGTGTGTGATATACATATATATATATATATATATATATGCTATTGGTATGTGAGATATATGTGTGTGTGTTTTATATATATATATGCTATTGGTATGTGAGATATATATATATGTGTGTGTGTGTATATATATATATATATATATATATATGCTATTGGTATATGAAATATGTGTGTGTGTTTAAAACTCTTTTTTTGTTGTTGTTGTTTATCTTGTGAGCCGCCTGGGGTCCCATTCCGGGAGAAAGTCGGCATAAAAACGAAACGAAACGAAACGAAATGGAAGCGGGACCCGTCCTGGACAAGGAAGCCACCTGGTCCCCCTGGCTCCAGAGAGGCCTTGGACTCTGTGGCAGGCCCCCCTGGCTCTCCAGCCCTGCCACATACACACACACACAGAGGGAAACACGTGTCCCCACTCTGCAGCCACAGCCTTTGAGGAGGCAGAGCCTCGGTGCTAGGACCCGCAGGGCCTCCTCTTCCTCTTCCCCTTCCCCTTCCCCTTCCTCTTCCTCTTCCTCCCTTTACCTGGCGAAGCAGCCCTCGCAGTGGTTGCCCCTCTCGTTGACGGTGAGGACGCAGGTGAAGGCCGGGCAGGAGAAGAGCAGCTCCCCGAGGGCGAAGCGGCGCCGCGCCCGGAGACCACGGCCTTTGCCCGGGCTCCGGAACCGCTCCAGCCCCGGCGGCACCGTAGGGACACCCGGCCCTGGTTCCGGATCCGGCTCTGGCTCCCTCACGGAGGAGGGGGAGGAGGAGGAGGAGGAGGAGGAGGAGGAGCGCATGGCTCAGGGGCTGCCTGGAGGAAAGAGCCCCACGAGGAGGAGGAGGAGGAGGAGGAAGATGGAGGAAGAGGAGGCTGCTATTAATGGAGCGGGGCGAGGGGCCGGCCCAGCCGGAGCCCTCGGCACATACATGGGCATGGGAAGGAGCCCCGGCAGAAAGAAGAAGAAGCAGCAGCGGCAGCAGCAGCAGCAGCACAAGACGAAGGCTCCCCGGGAAAAAGGGCGCCCGGAGCCCGCTGGGTCCTAGAGGAGGAAGGAGAGGAGAGGAGAGAGGAGGAGAGCCAGGGGCCCCCACGGGAACACCACGCAAGGACTTATAGGGCCTTTGCAGACTGCCAGAAACAGTGCAAATTGAGGCCACTTTAACTGCCCTGGCTTAGTGCAGTTAGGGAATCATGGGAAGTGTAGTTTATTGTGGCACCAGAGCTCTCTGGCAGAGAAGGCTCAATGTCCCAGAAAAAAATACAGTTCCCATGATTCCCTAGCACTGAGTCAGGGCAGTTAAAGTGGACTCAATTTGCACTATTTCTGGCAGTCTGAAAAAGGCCCTTAGTTCCCACACCACCCTCGACAAAACTGGGCTTGCTACTTCATTGCCAGGATTTCTGAACTTCAATTGACATTCTCACACATACCAGTGGCGCATATATATATATATATATATATATATGTATGTGTGTGTGCGCGCCATTGGTATGTGTGTGTGTATATATATATATATATATATATATACATATATACACACACATACATACATAACAATGGTGTATATATATATATATATATATATATATTCATTTGGGCTTGCTACTTCATTTCCAAGAATTCTGACTTCAATTGACATTCTCACACATACCAATGGCATATATATATATATATATATATGTGTGTGTGTTTGTGTGCCATTGGTGTGTGTGTGTGTGTATATATATATATATATATATATACATATACACACACATACATAACAATGGTATATATATATATATATATATATATATATTCATTTGGGCTTGCTACTTCATTGCCAGGATTTCTGAATTTCAATTGACATTCTCACACATACCAGTGGCATATATATATATATATATATATGTATGTGTGCGCGCCATTGGTATGTGTGTGTGTATATATATATATATATATATATATACACACACATACATACATAACAATGGTGTATATATACATATATATATATATATATATATTCATTTGGGCTTGCTACTTCATTTCCAAGAATTCTGACTTCAATTGACATTCTCACACATACCAGTGGCATATATATATATATATATATATATGTATGTGTTTGTGTGCCATTGGTATGTGTGTATATATATATATATATATATATATACACATACACACACATACATAACAATGGTATATATATATATTCATTTGGGCTTGCTACTTCATTGCCAGGATTTCTGAATTTCAATTGACATTCTCACACATACCAGTGGCATATATATATATATATATATATATGTGTGTGTGTGTGTCATTGGTATGTGTGTGTGTATATATATATATATATATATACACACACAAACACATAACAATGGTATATATATATATATATTCATTTGGGCTTGCTACTTCATTTCCAAGATTTCTGACTTCAATTGACATTCTCACACATACCAGTGGCATATATATATATATATATATATATATATGTGTGTGTGTGTGTGTTTGTGTGCCATTGGTATGTGTGTGTGTGTGTGTGTGTGTATATATATATATATACACACACACACACACATACATAACAATGGTATATATATATATTCATTTGGGCTTGCTACTTCATTTCCAAGATTTCTGACTTCAATTGACATTCTCACACATACCAATGGCATATATATATATATATATATATATATATGCGCTATTGGTATGTATATGTGTGTGTGTGTATGTATATATACACACACACACATATACATACCAATAGCGCATACACACACACACACACACACATATATATATATATATATATACACATACCAATGGCATATATATATATATTCATTTGGGCTTGCTACTTTATTTCCAGGATTTCTGAACTTCAATTGACATTCTCACATATACTAATGGCTCATATATATACCAATGGCCCATATATTGGTATGTAAATACATATGTATATGTATGTGTGTATATATACATATATACACACACATACCAATGGCACACACACATATATATACACACACACACATACCAATGGCATATATATATATCATGGAATCATAGAATCAGAGTTGGAAGAGACCACAAGGGCCATCCAGTCTAACCCCATTCTGCCATGCAGGAACTCAAAATCAAAGCATCCCGGACAGATGTCCTTGTTGAGATGCAAATGGGCTTTAAATTTCCTGGACTTTGCAAATCTCACATGGCTAGAAGGAGGAGGGGCCAGCCTGCAAAAGATACCCTCCCCACTCACTATATACCATCTTAACTAAGGACAGAAACATCCAAATGCAGGCATCTGACTAACATCTCCAATTGTTTTTTTCTCCTGTTTGGTTTGTAACATCTGGCCTGATGAAGAAGCCAATGGAGCTTTGAAAGCTTGCAACAAGTATATTGTGTACTTTGGTTGGCCAATAAAGGTATCGCTTCAGACATCAGAAAGAAACTCTTCTAGAACATGGCTACACAGCCCAAAAAACCCACAAAAAACTAAAGGTATCACTGTTTGGTAGATTTTTGTTTGAATTTGTTAAATGGCCAACACAGCTACCCCACTCATCCCTCCACATTCACTGGGGTTAGGGGCATAACAAAAACACATGGGAGAAACTGGGAGTTTAAACAATGACTAACCCATGAAGACTGCACAATTGACGTCAAAACATGCTCCAAACGATATTGACACAAGTGCCATTCTCCTGTGAAGAACCAGGGAATTACCACGCAAGAAATAGTAAAAAGTCATTAATGGGAAAATTCCATGAATGAGTAGTTTATCACATGGGATGGATCCCATGCAGAAACTGGATTTTAATTGGGGGGGGAAAAAAACACAAAAGTGGATAGTTTTTCAGATGACATTTGGGGTTAACCAGAACAGAAAGTAGAAAAAACCCTCGCAAAAGCAGGTTGTTTTTGAGACAACAGCGTTAATGAGAATTAACGTGACATTCGCCGAAACAGAAACTAGACAAGTGTGACTCTTTGTTACTTTTGGATAATCCTGAAAGTAAAAAGGGGCGGGTTTTGTCTACTTTCTGTTTGTGTTAATGTCACATTAACCCCGTTGTGTGTGAAAAACTACCGCTTTTGCAGTTTTTTTTCTGTTTTTTAAATCTCGCTTCTGCACAGATTTTTGCAGTTTGCCTCCAAGTGATAAACTCCTTTCTGTTGTTTCTTGTTTGGTTCTTCATGGGATAATGATTGCCCACTGGTTGACCTCTTCCTCCTTCCATATCATACCATACAGAATCCTTCACAATGTCTTTGTTCCCTAACCACCATCATTAAAACTGGACTTGCTACTTCATTTCCAGGATTTTTGATTTTGAATTGACATTCTCACATACCAATGGCATATATATGTCTACCCCTGGTTTCTATTCCACTACAGTGGGACCTTGGTATCCATTCGGGTTTGGTTCCGGGAACCCGCCCCCCTCTTCCCCCGTGGATACCAAAAACCGTAGATACTCAAGTTCTATTAAATGCAATGGCAAAGTCAATTAGTGTCCCTTATATAAAATGGCAAAATCAAGGTTTGCTTATTGGAATTTATATATTTTTTGGAATATTTTCAAGTTGTGGATGCTTGAATCCATGGGAAAAAGTCTGCGGGTGTGGGGGCCAACTGTATATGCATCTGAGGAAGTAGACTGAAGTCTACGAAAGCTCATGCTGTCAACTTCTTTCTTTCAATTAATCTCAAAAGGTGCCACAAAAGTTCTCTACATACTGATTCTACAGACTAACACTGCTATATCTTTGAATTCTACCAGAATCCTTAGTATAATTTCAATGTAAAGTTGAAGGCTTTCACAGCTGGCATCCATAGGTTTTTGTGGGTTTTTCAGGCTGTGAGGCTGTGTTCTAGAAGAATATATTCCTGGCATTTTGCCTACATCTGTGCCTGGCATCTTTAGAGAGATCTTTAAAGATGCCAGCCACAGATGCAGGCAAAACGCCAGGAATACATTCTTCTAGAACACAGTCTCACAGCCTGAAAAACCCCAAAAGCCTATAGGTATAATTTTAATTTTGCTAAGTTACTTTTATGTCTCAAGGATTACCATTACATTCACAGCTATATGACAATTACGATTTATGAGTAGAATTTTTTTTAAAAATGATTTTTCTAATAATACGTTGTAATTCCCATATAGCTCTGAGGACATTTTCACACGGGGCAAAAAAGGGAGTCATTCCTACCTCCATCTGGCCCCACTCCGGCTCTGTGCAGGAAAAGTTCACACGACGTCGCAGCAAGCCCCTCCTCATCCTTCGCCATCCCTGTGCCATCCCTACCTCACTCCGGGGTCTTGCTCGTCGTGTTCATACGACGTCGCAGCAAGCCCCGCCCCATCTTGCGCAATCCCTGCGCCATCCCTGCCGCTAGCCGGCTTTAGCCCCATCTTTTTAATTCCTTTTTTAAAAAGGAATTACAGGCGCTTCTGCCGGAGGCAATCAGGAGTCATTCCGGCGGCTGCTGTTTTCGCCGCCGGAATGACTCCTGATGGCTTCCAGGGGGCTTCCAGGCGGCTTTAGAGCCGCCTGGGTGAAAACGTCCTGAGTGTAATGGTAATTGTTGAGACATTTAAAAATTAAAATTATAGCTATTGTAATATACCTAACAGGAGAGTCACTACTTCTCCTGCAATAGTCACTAGGGTTGGTGTCATCCAGTGTCACCACTCTGGGTGTCGCATCCCCTGCACCAGCCCTGCCCCAGTTGACCTCCTCCTCCTCCCATATCGTACCATACAGAATCCTTAGTATATTACAATAGGTATAATTTTAATTTTGCTAAGTCATTTTATGTCCCAAGGATTACCATTACATTCACAACTATAAAGGAACTATGATTTATGAGTAGAAAAAGCATTACTAAGGATTCTGTATGGAATGATATGGGAGGAGGAGTGTCGCCCCTCCATAGAAATGTAAATTCATGCTTCTTAGTCCTGCTCCAAATGGAAGACCTTTTTACCCTGCACAAAGGAAGGCAAGGCACCACAAAATGTAGGGCATACTGTTAGTGGATGTCCTCCATTTTTCTTATAAATTTTAGCCTTGTGGAATTCCCTGTGACCCCAGCCTGACCCTTGGGAGATGGTAGCCACAATCCCCTAAATGTAAGGTTAGGTAAGCAAGCTGAAGTTGCTCAAGACCACTAAAGATTTCCCGGACAGGCAGGTTTTGGGAGTTGCCCTTGGGAATATCCCATTATATTGGAAAAGATGCACAATGGAGTTTGTTTGTCTTAGGGGGGTTGCAGACTGCCAGAAATAGTGCAAATTGAGTCCACTTTTAGGGTTAGGGTTAGGGAATCATGGGAACTGTATTTTATTGTGGCACCAGAGCTCTCTGACAGAGAAGGCTCAATGTCTCAGAAAAAAAACACAATTCCCATGATTCCCTAGCACTAACCCTAACCCTAAAAGTGGACTCAATTTGCACTATTTCTGGCAGTCTGCAACCCCCCACCCCAGTCTCACACTTAATGGGACAGTGATCAGATTTGATTGCACCTCTTTCTCTAGCTTCCTTTCCTTGATAGTTTTGAAACCAAATGCATTGGTTAGACCAGGGGTAGGCAACCTTTCCCCTTTAAGGGCCGAGGGACTCAGCCATGTTGGCCAATAGTCCCATGTTGGCCAATAGCTCCTGGGATTCTGGGAGCTGAAGTCCCTCGGCCCTTAAAGGGAAAAGGTTGCCTACCCCTGGGTTAGACTATGCCCAGACTTAGGTAAACAATGTTAAACCCATCAAGCCTTTGTCCACCTATTTTTTGACTCATGGCCAGGAGGCAGAAATTCCCTATAAGAACCCCTGGATTTTAGCAGACCTTGTGCTACCTTAGAAGTGCATGCTGAATCTCTGTCAATCTGCACTCTGAGATAGTTCCCGCGACCCCCTCTCTTGCCGGTTGTGCCCCTTCCATGGAACCCATCCGCATTCGCCAGAACTCTGGAGGAGTCTCTCAGGCGTGAGTATATTGCCCTCTATCCTGATTCCCTCTTTGCCTCCCCCGCTCTTGCTCTTTCCTGTTTGCCTTCTAGTGTGTGTGTGTGTGTTGTATTTGGAGGTTTGCTTATTGTGTTAAATAAATATTTTAGACTTTAATTGGAGTTCGGTCCATTTCAGTGTCATTCCTTGCCAGATCTCTTATACCTCTGGACAAGATCTCAGAAGCGAAGTTGGGCGCTTCACTCTCACATTTGAACTAATTATAAATTCCCCCAAATTAGGCTTGTGTTTCCCAACAATACCAAGATATTCCAAAATAAGAGCTAAAAACACTCATATGAAAGTAAATTCATGCTTCTCAGTCATGCTCAAAATGGAAGATATTTTTGAAACTCTTCCTGGACAGAAGATTGAAACGGAAGACATGTCCTCCTGAAAAAGGAGGACATCTGGTCACCTTGACCACACAGAATCCTTGGTAATGTTTTTTTGCACTAATGTTACTTGTAAATCCTAATTGCCTGATATCACTGAATGTAAGGGCAATTGCTGTGACATAAAATAACTTTGATGTTCTGTGCCTTCAAGTTGTTTCCATCTTATGGCAAACCTAAAGCAAACCTACCATGGGGTTTTCTTGGCAAGATTTGTTCAGAGCAGGTTTGCCATTGCCATCCCCTGAGGCTGAGAGTGTGTGACTTGCCCAAGGTCAGCCAGTGGGTTTCATGGCTGAGCTGGGAATCGAACCCTGGTCTCCAGAGTCATAGTCCAACACTCAAACTACTACACCATGCTGGCTTTCCAGTTTTTTATTGGATTAAAATAAAATGATCACTGAATGTAATGGCAATCTTAGAATCATATCACATGGGGGGAAACTGGAACTATAAATGGTGATTAATCCATGATTAACCCCCAATTGTGTGAAGGTTTTCACATGACATCAACTCAGAAAGTGCTGTTATCCCGCGCAGAATCAGTGATTAACCTTCACTTGTGCGCAGTTGTGTGAATGGTAATTAAAGTGCCATTATCCCATGAAGAACCAGGCAAGAAACAACAGTAACTCATTGACAGAATTTTCCCATGAATGACTTTTTGCTGTTTCTTGCTTAATTATTCCCTGGTTCTTCACAGGATAATGGCACTTGCATTAATGTCATTTTAAGCATATTTTATTGTCAATTACACAATTTTCATGGGTTAATCATTGTTTAAACTCCCAATTTCCTCAATGTGATAAACTCCATAGAGTTGGAAGAGATGTCGAGTGCCATCCAGTCCAACCCCCTGCCATGAAGGAATACACATTCAAAGTACTCCCAACAGATGGCCATCCCACCTCTGTTTAAAAACCTCCAAAGAAGGAGACTCCACCACTCTCCAAGGGAGTGTGTTCCACTGTCAAACAGATCTCATTGTCAGGAAGTTCCTCCTAATGTTGAGGTGGAATTTCTTTTCCTGTAATTTGAATCCATTGCTCCAGGTCCTAGTTTCTGGAGCAGCAGCAAACAAGCATGTTCCCTTTTCAGTATGACATCCCCTCAACTATTTAAACAGGGCTATCATATAACTTCTTAACCATCTCTTCTCCAGGCTAAACCTACCCAGCTCCCTAAATAGCTCATCATAGGAAACATATTCCAGACCTTTCACCATTTTGGTTACTCTCCTCTAGACATGCTCCAGCTTATCAACATCCATTTTGAATTGTTGAGTCCAGAACTGGAGACAGTGTTCCAGGTTGTTGGAATATGGACAAGTTCTAAATTTTTGGTCCTCGCAGGGTTAATGTTGAGCTGCTGAGATGGAAATGGCCTTCAACTATATGTATCATCTTATTCTGCTTACCCTGCTTTAATGTAGCTTTTATTGTTTGGTGTATTTACTATAATGTATTATTTTACTTGCCATTGTTGCTCTTGTTCATTTTGTATCATTTGTCTGTATCTGTTATTAATACATTGTTACACACGTTTTTACCTTTAAACAGAAATAGATAAAATATTATTTATATTACTTTTTGTTTTATTGTCTTTTCAGTTTTATTGTTACAACACAAGTGAGGCCTGACCAAAGCAGAATAGAGTAGTCAGGCCTCACCTGGAATACTGCATGCAGTTGTGGGCTCCACAATTCAAAAATGACGTTGAGGAGGTGGAGTGTGTTCAGAGGAGTTTGACCAATATGGTGAAAAATCTAGAAATCATGTCCTGTGAGGAATGACTTAGGGAGCTAGGTATCGTTGTGACATAAAACAACTAGCAAAATTAAAATTAGAGTAGGCCCTCCACATTTGCAGGCGTTAGGGGTGCAGGAAAGTGGGGGAAATGCAAATAAAACCGTTTAGGAATCTCTAGATCCTCCAGCCTGACATCTGGCCAATATTGACAATAGAGTCATGCCGGAAGACCTAGAGATTCCTAGAATTAACATATTAATCAAATCTGTAAATCATCAAAGCTGCAAAAGTCAAAGTCGCAGATATGGAGGCCCGACTATATATCTTTAAATTACAATATCATATGTACAGCCTAAATGTACATAATTATGTACATTGTTTTATGTGGTTAAAGGAAAAATTTGGGAAGATGGGATATTTTTTTAAAAAAAAAATAAAAGAATTTTTAAAATTTAGTATATTTTTTTAAAAAGTGGGTCTTCTCCTTTCTTTTCCCAGTGAGCCTTGCCCCACTCATGCCATCTCTTCAGCATTTTAAAGGAATGCAAGCAAAAGCCACAGCTCATTTCTGCCAAAAGGCAAACATTTGAGGAGCAGTGGTTTCACACACCTTTTAGGTGTGTCACCTGGTGTGGTCTATACTCCCTGCATTCCTAGTGACACGTCTGCCATGTTGCACTTCTTTTTCCTCCTTTCTTTGTTCTCTAATGCAAAACCGGGAAGTTGGACCATGAAAATCATTATCATTGGGGTAGAATTGAGAGGCTTACATCGATATCATACCTCACTGTTATAATGTTATTGTTGCCGTCGTGGTGTTCCTTCAAGTCATTTCCAACTTATGCTGACCCTAAGGCAAGCCTATTGTGGGGTTTTCTTGGCATGTTTCTTCACAGAGGGTTTGTCATTGCTTTCCTTTGAGGCTGCAAAAGTGTGATTTGTCCAACTATTATTATACTTTTACTGCTATGGCTGCCTCCTGTGGAATCCTAAAGTTTGTAATATAGTGAAGTCCAAGTGCAAGAAATATTTACACACGCACACATGTATAATTTCTAGTAGTTGTAATTCATACCAAGAGTGGGTCTTTTATAAAGTTGATAGAGTTTTCTTGCCCATTTATGGTTCTCTCTCTCTCTCTCTCTCTCTCTCACACACACATACACATTTTGTTACAACAGGGATAGTTCACAAAAATACATTGTTGCTGGGATTGACACTAAATGCAAAAGAAACAAGGAAGGCCAAGGAGGTGATGGGAGATGATGGCATAATTTCTGCCAATCTAAAAGGCCTAGGGCAGGGGTAGGCAACCTTTTTGAGCTCGGGGCCGGGTTGCTGTCCCTCAGACAATTGGCGGGCCGAAGCAAAATAATAAAATAATAAAAATAATAAAAATAAAATAAAATAAAATTTAAAAATATGCATGCACACTCTCTCAGCCCCAGAAAAGCCACGATGGCAAAACCCCTGTGGAGATTTTGCCAAGAAAACCCCAAGAACAAGTAATAACAACAATAATCAATATCATCATGGCGGGGGGGCAGGGCCGGCCTGGGGCCGGTTCAAAGGCCTCATGGGGCCGCATCCGGCCCCCGGGCCGCAGGTTGCCTACCCCTGGCCTAGGGCTTCAGTCCTGTGAGCTCTGGCTCCACTATACCACTGGAGATAGGCAGGCATTCTTCTCATCTAAAGCTGTGTAAAGATTGCTACCTTGCTAGAGGGACAGACATTTTGACATGCCCCAGAATGGTCCTAATGACAGTGACAGTAATGGTATATTGTTAATACACTTGTCCCTCCATATTCACTAGGGATAGGGGCACAGGACTCCCATGAATGTGGAAAAACTGCAAATAACAAAACCACTATGTTTTTACATGAGAGAACACCTCTCTAGGAATTTCTAGGTCCTCCAGTGCAACTCTGTTATCAACATCTGCCAGACATTGACCATAGAATTGCACTGGAGGTGCTATAAATGACTAGTGGAGTGAGTGTTCTCTCTAGAAATCTCTAGGTCCTCCAGTGTAACTTTGGTTAAAGTTGACCATAGAGATGCACTGGAGGACCTAGAGATCCGCAAAAGTCAAAGCTGCAAATGTGGAGGGATGAGTGTGTATGCTTTGCTGTAAATTGCCTAAGGAAAGATCTGTATCCTGAAAAAATAATAATAAAATAATAATGATTACAAACATGATTTTGCCCTTTATGAAGAATGTGAGACCAGGCCCCTGTCTCAAGGACTTGCTGTATATAAGCTAAAATTATCTGGCCAAATTTATTTTATCTTATTTTATGTAGAGTTGAGTCTCCCTAATTCAGAATTCCAAAATCCAAAACTGTCCATATGGATGGCTGAGATAGTGACATCTTTGATTTCCAATGCTTCAGTGTTACAAACTTTGTATCATGCACAAAATTATTAAAAATATCATGTATTAAATTACTTTCAGGCTATCTGAACTTCTGGTCCTAAGCATTCTGGATAAGGGTGACTCAACTTATATTAAAATATTTACGTCCCACCATATATCTCAGGATAGCTTTACAAAACAACAACAACAACAACAACAACAACAACACAATTTAAAGCAATAAATAATAATAGTTTTAAAATGTTAAAATATATTATATAGATATGAAATTGTTTATGAATTAAAACCAGATAATTCAGATTCAGTTAAGACAATATTAAATAGAACAACCATAAGGCATATGTATCCTGGATAGAAACAGATAGGTCCAAAGGTTTTAATTAAAAGGCAAGTTTTGACTTGGCACCAAAATGATCCCAATGTTGGCGCCAATTGGACTGCTAAGTAGAGGGGCTACTACAACTGGGATGCCATCACAGAGAAGACTCTCTCCCATGTCCTCTTACAATGTATGTCACCTACTGGTGGGACATAGGAGCTGTACAGATGGCCCCTAAGGAGCGGCTCCATGCCACCCCTGGGAGCGCTGGATCGGGGCTGCAGCAACCACACGCTGCAGCCCCAATTCGGCTTTTTGCTACTACAAAAAGAGCTGACAAATGCCACTCCTTTTTGGAGGGGAAAAAAGCCACCCTTTCTACCACCATGGCTCTTCTGTGCCCCTTTGGCACAGCGTGTCTATACACTGCACCAAGGGACTGCCCTGACACCAAGCAGTGTGACCGTGGCGGCGGGACAGAGTTGGGGTGGCTGGCGTGTGGTTGCCCCACCCGAACTCCACACCCAGGCCAGCCCTTGTGGCCGGTCATACAGACCCACAAAGGAGGACCCCTCCAATAGTCCTCAGCATTCACACAGGCATAGATAGAGAGAGGTGCTCCCTCAAGTAACCTGGTCCTAAGCTGTTTAGGGCTTTAAATGTTATCCACAAGCAAAACAAAACAAAAAGCAAACAGGTCTCCATTGATGGTTCTATTTTCTTCTTTTAAAAGATTTTATGATTATCATGTTTTGTAATGAGCTGAATGCATTTTGGCCTTTATGATACTGAATGGTCTGCTTCAGGGGTTATACTAGAAGTAAATATAAATAACAATAATAAATTTTAAAATGTAGAAAAGACAAAACATATTTCTAATTGCATAGAAAATCCTAATGGTTCATACATACCATTCAATCTTTGAACCTCAGAAATTTCTGGAGCTGGCTAAAAAATCTGTATCCATATAACTGGACTGTTATACAATAAAAGGGGGACTAGGCTTCTAACTTCCATTTATTTATACATTTTAACAGATGGTCAGAAAAAGGAGGAGGAAGGGTAGAGAGGCTGGTGAAAAAACTTTCAAAAACTCATCACAAAACAAGATGTTCATAAAATCTTTTGAAAGACTAAAATACAACCATCAAGTAATGTGTGAAGACTTGTTTCTTCTTTTGCTTGTGGATCATACTGCATGTTTTCCAGTACCAGTTTGTGACTTTAAATGTTATCACCAGCATGACCATTGCATACTTCACAGTTCTGTAATGATGTTGGTATACAGCGAATTCCAACATGACACCCCACTCCAGTTACCATTGAACAGCTTCTGGGATTGACAGAGGTCCATTCCTTTGTTGATCCCAGCAGCTGCCTACCAGTAAGTGGGGTTTAGGGGGCTTTCATGGTCTCTACCTATGTTGTCCCTAAACCCCACTTACTGGTAGGTTTCATGGACAACAGCATAACATTCATGTCAGAATTAAGATCTTTATAGTTACCCTATGTGTGCAAGGTTAACTAACCCATTGTGTATTAGGAATGTGCATTAGTAGCAGAGAGCAAGCATGGTGGTTTGAGAGTTGGACTAGGACTCTGGAGACCAGGGTTTGAATCCCAGCTTGGCCAAGGAAAACCACTGGGTGACCTTGGGCAAGTCACACACTCTTGGCCTCAGAGGATGGCAATGGCAAACCCCTTCTGAAGAAACTTGCCAAGAAAACCTCATGATAGGTTTGCCTTAAGGTTGCCATAAATTGGAAAGGACTTAAAGGCATGCAAGAACAACAACATTGGTAACAAAGACAGTGGACAGAGGCAAGTAAGGTAGATAGAATTGACAAGTCCCACAAAACCTGTGTTTTTCTCTGCAATTGTTTCCCATCATTTCATTCAAATGAAATCATTTCCAGGCCTACAAATAGTGCTTTCTTTATAGCAAAGATGAGCAACGTTGGCCTCCTGATATTTTTCACCTAAAACTCATCAGCCCTAGACAGCATATAAATTTGTGAGAGATTATGGGTGTTGTAATGCAATGCCATAAAATAAAATAAAATAAAATAAACATCTTCAACATCTGGGGAACATAGTTGCCCACCCCACTTCATATTGTAAACTTGTGTCAAAATGTATTCAACACAGAACCTTTCACTAATATCGTGTCTGGAATTTCTGTTTATATGCTAAGGCCCTGAAACTCAAATGAGGACATGTTCTTTAGAATTTAAGATTTTAATCAAGCCAAAGCAAAAAGAAAAGAAGGTGAAATAATTCCCAGGAGGCAAATGTGGAATATGAATCATAGGGGGAAGAAAATCTTAACATATAAAAAACAAACTCCATGGTTATAAGTGGAGGGCGTTCTACACTTGCAGATTGTTGCCTGGAGGCATAAGAAGAAAGATTTGCTAAGCAAGTACTGCCAAAGTATAGGAGACTCTAAGGGCATAGCTCAAGATCATTGGGTGGGGGTGGGTGGGTTTCAAACTTTTGTCATCATCAATTTTTCTAAATTAAGACAATGCTTTTTAGACTTCCTTCACGTGTTAACAATGGACTCATTTAGTTTTAAAATATTTCAAATTAAATTGTAAGTTATATAAAACAAAAACACTCTATTACTCACATAACATACAAAATTGTAATGCTACACAAAACTACAAAGTATAATCCTAACTTAAACTAAATTAATAATAATAATAATAATAATAATAATAATAATAATAAAATTTATTTCTATCCCGCCCCTCTACCAAAGCAATTGGGGCGGCTTATAACAATAAAATCTCACAATAAACCTTCCCAAACCCAAACCCAACCTCCCCTTAAAACAGTATTAAACATCATGACATTAAAACAATTAACAACAGTAAAACAATTATGATAATTTACAGCAGGAAAAATTAAAATCAGTCTAATAGGCAGCCCGCAAGCACTAAATAGCGTGGCAAGATGTGGCAGCAGGTGGGGGGAAAATTACTTACTCCTTGGCCGGGAATTTAATCAGGAAAGGCCTGCCGGAAGAGATCCATCTTGACAGCCTTTTTAAAGCTGTCTAGGTTGGTAATTTGATGGATCTCATCCGACAGGCCGTTTCATAATCTGGGAGCGGTTTCCGAAAAAGCCCTCTGGAAGGTTGTCGACATCAGGTCGAAGCAGATTCCTCCCAGAGGACCGTAGTGTGCGGGTGGGATTATACAGAAGGAGACAGTCCTGAAGATAGGATGGACCCAAACCGTGTAGGGCTTTAAAGGTGATAACCAATACCTTGTACTGGGCCTGGAAACTGATCTGCAGTCAGTGGAGTTTTTCAAGACTGGTGTGATATGGTCTCTTTTAGATGTACCGGAGACCAACCTGGCTGCCATATTCTGGACTAATTGAAGTTTCCAGACCAAGCACGAGGGTACCCCCATGTAGAGCGCATTACATAAGTCTAGACGGGAGGTTACCAGAGCATGTACCACAGTTTCAAGGTCCCTTACCCACACTCCCCTTACCCCCAACTCCCTCCTCCTACATAAAACTATAACAGCTAATACAAACTATAATTAGGTTCCCACCTTCTAAAGCAAATAATGTTAACACTCAGTATATTAAACTTCCCAGTAATGCTAACTTATTTTTTTGTTTTACCTCTGACTAAAAAAATAAATAAACAAAATTGCTTCAAGCCTCAAATTCCACAACCATATTCCCTTCTTTCTTCTTCAGATAAGATTAAAATCCAAATATTTTTTTTTTAAAATTTATCAACAATTATATATATATAGCAGGGGTAGGCAACCTTTCCCCTTTAAGGGCCGAAGGACTTCAGCTCCCAGAAGCCTCAGCCATGTTGGCCAATAGTCCCATGTTGGCCAATAGCTCCTGGGATTCTGGGAGCTGAAGTCCCTCGGCCCTTAAAGGGGAAAGGTTGCCTACCCCTGGTATATAGGGTAAAGCTCATTGATTCAATAGCCCTGTTCTAGTCAGAACTAACAACAGGATATAGTCTAAGGAGAAACATGCTCGTTCAGATCCAGTCAGTTGCCTATGAGAAGCCCACAAGCAGGGCATGTGTGTAAAAGCACTCTCCCACTCATCTTCCTCCACAACTGACATATAGAGGCATACTGTTACTGGTAATGGAGGGAATATATGTCCATCATGAATAGTAGCCATCAATAGACAATGACAGCTAGTGTCTTCCATGTCAGTGGGGTGTGTTTGTATCAGTCCACTCTGGGTTTTAGTCTGAAGGAGCTGTCTAAAGTTCTGAACCCCATCTCCACAAAATGGATTCAGCACCTTTGATAGCCAAAGGAGTTTGGACTAAAACCTAGAAGAGATTCAGTGTTTTGATTCAGTGGGATCTCTAGAGTTGGCATTACCCAGTGCGATAACTCAAGGTGTCACCCCTCATTAATCTGCTCCTATACCGTACCATAATAAATTCTTAGTAATGTTTTTTGTACTAATTTTTTTATTTTTTAATGTTACTCATAAATTGGAATTCCCATATATAACTGAATGTAACAGTGACAATAGCTGTGACATAAACAACTAGCAAAATTAAATTATACCTTTAAATTACAATATCATACTCCCAGCCTAAATGTATTTGCATCTATATAGTTTCATGTAGTTAAAGTGAAAAATTGGCAAAATGTGATGTTTTTAAAGAAAATGTAAAAAATTATTTTTTTCTTAAGAAAAATTAAAATTTTAAAATTTAAAATTTATTTTTAAAAGCCCGAGGCCTCTCTTTTCTCCTCCCACTGAGCTTCACTCCACTCACCCTATCTTTTCAGCATTTTAAAGAGAAGCAGTTGAATGCCACAGCCCATTTCTGCCAAAAGTCTATAGAATAGAATGGTCTGTTTTATAGTCTGTTGTTTTAGAGTTATTTTAATGATCTGTTGTTAGCAATAGCAAGTACATTTGTATACCACTTATCAGTGCACTTAAGCACTCCCTAAGTGGTTTACAATGTGTAAGCTAATTGCCCCCAACAAGCTGGGTACTCACGTTAGCGATCTCGGAAGGATGCCAGGCTGAGTTGACTCTGAGCCTCTGGCTGGTATTGAACTCACAACCTTGCGGTTTGTGAGTGAGTGGCTGCAGCACAAGCATTTAACCACTGCACAGGGCTCCTGGTGATTACATTATATTTTGATTTTTAGATTATATTTTGCTGTTTCTTTAATTTTAGATTGTACACCGTAAGCAGGTTTTTATCTGTATTTTGGTATGACGTTGTAAAGTGTCGTGTAAAACTTATGGTGCTAAATAAATAAACTTTAATAATAATAATAATAATAATAATAGACAGATGTTTGGGGAGCAGAGATGTAACATCTTTTAGAGTGTTACCTGGGGTGGCCCATACGCCCCAGTGATGCCCCTTTCTTATTCGCATGGAAGTCACCAGGATTTATAGCCCCATCCTCTATGAATTTGTCTAACTCTCTTTTAAAGCTCTCCTAAGTGCCAGGCTACATCACTTCTCAAAGTAGCAAATTCCAGCATTGTATGAAGAACAATTTACTTCTGAGCAAAGCTGCCAAAGAGTGGGATATGCAGAGGCATAAACAGTAGGTGACCCTTGCCTAAGCTGCCTCTGACAGTGACTAGAAAGGATGAGGCATGCAGCCCATATCAAACTTTCTTACAGAAGTGGGTGGTCTTGACTCTGAGTCAGTAAATCTTTTTCAAGCTGTGTTAGTAAAACAGTCCCTATTAGAACACATTTGATCCTTTAGTCTTCTGGGTTTTTTTTTAGTATTTACATTAATGCTATTAAATCTACTTGAATATCACTAATTATATTACTCATGTCAAATTTCCTGAGCCATTAGTTTGATTAGCTATCCATGGTTATAATTAATAGAGACAGGAATTGCTAAAATTGGTAAAATGCAGGAGATGATCAGGGCTGAGCCCCATAGCCTTGAGTTCTGAACACAAAAAGGTCCCAGTCTAATAAATCTATCTATATTTATATCTCATTAAAATTCATTTCTAATGTGTAAATTCACTTTTCAGCCCACCAGTGTCTCCAGTATAAAAACATTAAAGATAGGATTGTAAAAATAAAATTGATGTACAAAATGCTATAAAACACACTAAAATTACAGAAAATAGTAGTCATTGGAGATAAAATTAAAACACGTTCACTCTTGCTTCTAATACACACATTCTTATAGAGGAGTACCTTAATGCCCCTTAATGCAACATCCTACTTGGGTTGTAATGGCTATGAAGCCTCTGACAGCATTTGGCTGAGAAACTGATCTGTCAAAAACCCTCTTCAGCAAGGCCAGCCTTGCCTTTAGGCAAAGTGAGGTGCTCATCCAAGATAGCAAATGTTAGGTGTTATGATAGGGCAGCAAATTGTCAATTGTTTATTTGTTATCAATATTTATAGAGAACCAGCATTGCATAGTGGTTTGAGTGTTGGACTACAACTCTGGAGAACAGGGTTCAATTTCCAGTTCAGCCATGAAACCCACTGGTTGAACATGGGCAAGACACATGCTCTCAGCCTCATAGGAAGGCAGTGGCCAACCTCTTCTGAATAAATCTTGTCAGGAAAACCCCATACCTTAGGGTTACCATAAATTGGAAATGACTTGAAGGCCCACAACAAATACTTTCTTCTTCTTTTTGTGAAGAAGAAGAAGGCCACACAAATACTTTATTGCCAATCTAAAGCAAAATGGCTTGAATCCTTTTAGTTAGGCAGAAAAATAGCAGATTCATTGAACAAATTGCTGAATGGTGAGTCAGGATCAGATTGGGATAACAATTTTAAGACAACAAAAGGAATCAGCAGGGGCAGCTGTTAAGTGAGAAAATGGTTTGGAATTCATAATTTCCTTGCCTTAGAATCAAGCAACCTCTCAGATATTGTCTGTTCACTCCAGCTTGTCCTGCCAGATCTATTGGCATAAATAAATACAATATATACTTGTGTATAAGTGGAGAAATTTAGGTCAAAAATTAACCCAAAAAGTCTGAGTCTACTTATACATGGGTCAATATGGTAACTGACTCAAGCCTCTCCCCAGCTGGGCTGCCTCTGCAAGGGACAGCCCAGCTGGGGACAGGCTAGGAAGCGTGGCCGATTGCCCTGCAGCCTCTCCCCAGCTGGGCTCCCTCACTGGGAGAAAGCCCAACCGAGAAGACACTGGGGAGGCAATTGATCACCCTACAGCCTCTCTCCAGTTTCTCCCTGGGAGAAAGTCCAGCTGCGGAGATGCTAGAAAGGGTGGCCGATCTTCCCAGCCAGGCAGCCTCCTGAAATCTGACCCTTGACTTATCCATGGGTCATACCAAAATCCATAATTTTGGCTGCAAAAGTTGACCTTGACTTATACATGAGGTCAATTTATAGTTGAGTATATAATAAATAAATATTAGTGCAAATAAAAACCTATGGACTACAACTGCAGGATATCTTTGGTTCTGATTCGTTCTTTCAAATAGTGCCGGAGAAGTATGGATTGGGGATGTAATGCCAAGATCGGGTACACAATGCTTCTGGACTGGGAACAGAGATGTGTGATAATGCCCATTTTAAAACAAATTCAAAAGTTTCAGCCTGTGCTGAGGCTGGGTGAAAAGCCAGTGTGATAATCTTCTTTGTCTCACCAGTGAGGTCAATACTTTTTGTAAGGTTTTAGGAGAGGGCCTTCTCAACTATGATATCCCTGCCATGGAATGTCCTTCTCTTAGAGATCCAATTGATGCCAATATTGGTCTCATTTTGGTGCCAAGTTAAAATGTGACTTTTTATTAAAATAAGGAGAGGGGTTTCTAATTATTTTATCCAACTTATACATGAATATGGTTTAAACTGTTTTAACTTGTTAGATAATTTAGTTTGTTTTTGGATTGTAAGTAGGTTTTTATCTTATTTTATTTATTTCAAGAATTTATATCCCGCCTTTCTCTGACAATGGGATTCAAGATTTGTTGTACTCATTTGCTGTCATGTCAGTTTCAACATCTGATGACTCTATGAATGAGAGACTTTCTGACAATGAGAGACATCAACAATCCTACTCAGGTCTTGCAAACTAAGGGCCATGGCTGCTTTTATTGAATCAACCCATCTGTATGTCATCCTCCTCTTTACTGAGCATTATCATATTTTCCAATCAATCATGTTGTCTCATGACAGGCCCAAACTATGACAGCCTCATTTTGGCTTCTAGTGAGATTTCAGGCTCAATTTGCTCTTGGACCTGTTTAGTTGGTAGTCCATGGTGTCTGTAGAACCATGGACTCCAAGAATTCAAATGAGTTGATTTTCTAACTGTTAGTGTATTCCACTGTACGTCTTTCACAGTCATATATAAAAATCATAAATATAATGGCATGAATTATTCTGACCTTTGTGTTTAAATAGATATCTTTATACTTGAGGATCTTAACTCTTTCATAGCTGCCAATCTTAGTCTTCTTCTGATATCGTCACCACAGTCTCCATTTTGATTAAGGTACAGTAGGTTTAGAAAATCTTTTAACTAGTTCAATGTGTTCATGATTCAGTTTTAAGTTATGGAAATCATCTAAGTTCATTATTTTTGTCTCCTTAATATTAAACAGTAATACTATCTAAATCATCATCGTCATTGTCATTGTCATCATGCATTGTCTTATGAAGATCAAACTCCATTTTTGTAGTTGTGACTAATAGTGTGGAGAGAAGAAAGAATTTGGCCAGCCATAGCAACATTCAGTAGGAATGAAACAGGCATCAGCCAATTGGATTCAAGCTGGGAGAGTACAAAAGGGATAATTAGAATCCTTTGGTGAGGAGAGAGTTTAGGTTACAGTTGGAGTTAGTGTTAGCATTGGGGTCTGTGAGTGAGGGACTTAGTACAACAGTAGGACTCCTAGGTGGAGTTGATGTGGCGATATTGTGAGATATTCTGAAGGATATAGTTAGCCTTGGTGGCTGTTTTGGAAATTGGTTTAAGGTAGTACCCCAAAGGAAGGATTGTGTGTGTGTGTGTGTGGGTCCTGGGGAAAAGTAAATACTGTTCTCAAGAGAAAAGTGATTAAAGTAAAAAGGAAAGTACAAACCATAAACAAGTGTATGAAACTAAGTGTTGTGAAATTAATGTAACTGTAACTATGTGAAGCCAGGAAAGCAAGACCATGAAGTATTAAATGTTTTAAACATCGCGTGACAATGATACCGTGTGCAAATAAACTTTCAAATAATTTTTTTATTCATTTGTTTCAACCAAGTCTTGTCTGGAACTTTATAGCAGAAACACACCACCAACTTTTGAAACGAATGTTTGGGTTAAGGGCCCTAAGAAAGGTACAATAGGGGAACAGTTTCACACCTGGAGTTAGAGGTGGGATAACAAAACCCATACTGCTGCATCTGGAAAAAAAATATTTAGGAAAAGTAAAAGTGGTCTGTAACAATTTGGTGGCTGTGGTGGGATAACAGAACCCATTGGGATTCCACAAGAGTAAAAGAGTAAAACAGTGGAGTGAGTGGGACTCACTGTCACAAATCATAGAATCATAGAGTTGGAAGAGACCACAAGGGCCATCCAGTCCAACCCCCTGCCATGCAGGAACTCCCAATCAAAGCATCCCCAACAGATGGCCATCCAGCCTCTGCTTAAAGACCTCCAAGGAAGGAGACTCCACCACACTCCGAGGGAGTGTGTTCCACTGTCAAACAGCCCTTACTGTCAGGAAGTTCCTCCTAATGTTGAGGTGGAATCTTTTTTCCTGGAGCTTGCATCCATTGTTCCGGGTCCTAGTCTCTGGAGCAGCAGAAAACAAGCTTGTTTCCTCCTCAATATGACATCCCTTCAAATATTTAAGCACAGCTATCATATCACATCTTAACCTTCTCTTCTCCAGGCTAAACATCCCCAGCTCCCTAAGTCGTTCCTCATAGGGCTTGGTTTCCAGACCCTCCACCATTTTAGTTGCCCTCCTCTGGACACGCTCCAGTTTTTCAACATCCTTTTTGAATTGCGGTGCCCAGAACTGGACACAGTATTCCAGGTGAGGCTTGACCAAAGCAGAATAGAGTGGCACTATTACTTCTCTTGATCTAGACACTATACTTCTATCGATGCAGCCTAAAATTGCATTGGCCTTTTTAGCTGCTACATTGCATTGTTGACTCATGTTCAACTTGTGGTCTACCTGGACCCCTAGATCCCTTTCACACATAGTCTCATTCAGCCATTGTATATCTGTGCTTTTCATTTTCAAAAAGCCACCTTTTCAGCCCGATAGCCCCCTCTCACCCAATCAAAGGGTTACTGAGAAGTTACAGATCAGGTACTGCAAAATGATACCTGTAATACTCTCCCAGGCCTTATCTGCACTGGACAAGATACTCTAGGGGCAGACCAGAATATCCTGGCATCACAGTTGCCCCTCCCCCCCAATAACTTGGCCTTTGCTTCCACACCTCAGCAGATGTCTGCATGGGCATCTTCTGGGAGACCTAGCACGTCCACCACTACAGGTCACCTCAGAATGAGGTGCCTAGCATGTTACTGTAAGTCCAGCAGGATACCCATGCAGACGGTCACTGCAGTGTGGAAATGGAGGGCTCCAGATCTTCCCAGAAGGTCCAGAGCAATAGGTAAGATTTTTTTTTTTTACTTCATTGTAAGTGTGTTATGGTCTGGGTCCAGTGCAGGATATGCTGGGTGTCCTCTGGACAGAACAGGACAATGCCAGAACAGATGGGAGTGGGAGAAAGAGGCCTTTTGGGTTGTGCAGGCAAGGCCCCCGTCATCAGGTGTACTGAGAACAAGCAGCTGGAGAGAGTCCCTTGAGGTCCTACCCAGCTCCTTGTTCCAGTGCAACCTATGACTGGAAGAACACTGTAGATTTCATTTCCCAGTGCCCCAGTCTGCAGCACCTCAAAAACTCTTTTGTTGGGGTCTTGCCATCTTGAAAAGATGGGATTTAGAGGTCACATTCAGTCATTAATAACTGTAAATGGGAATTCTCCAGCACCTATGAGACCATAAGTCCACTTTACAATCTCATAACTACTAAAATGGGACACCAGTCATTAATAATACTAAAGAAATATAACACTCTGGTATAGGGTACTATATAAACCAAGTAGTTAAGGGGAGGGGAAGTAAAATGTTACAGTTGTTTTGTCCCTCTACCATACCCTTTCTCTGTGCTATGCTGTTGAAAAGCTGCATTCATATGTATTATTATTATTATTATTATTATTATTATTATTATTTTAAAAAACTTCTAGGTATAGAATTGTAGAATATGCTGAGGAGGTTTTACTTAGTATCACACATGGTTCTCAGTTAGAAAAGATTTGAGAGGATACTAATGAGTAGATCATGGTTAACACATTTCTTAAACATCGCTCTTTGTTTCTGTCAAGGACAACCTCATGAAGGTGCGGGTGGGGAAGGAAAGCTCTTGATTATTCTATGGGACCACAATGAGCATTTGCTATTCTATTGTGTTGTCTCCTCAAGGGCACAGCTGCTAAGTCACCATTTGCTTTATTCAACCTTGAGTCATTTTCATGCTGTCTTTGACTTGAGCGACATTTGTGGGATGATGTGATGCATTAAACCACAAAAGCTGGGATCTCTTTGTGTAAAGAATTGGTGGTCAGGGAGATTGACCCTCTTGTTGACATGACAAAAATCTCCCATCTTCCTCCAAAAGAATCACATATAATGGAAAGTCGGTGTCACTGCTATCCACCTGTTCTTAGCATCATAAGATATAGAATGGAGAATACAATAATTTTTGATTGCCATTAGGAGCTGCATCAGCATGAAAAATCTTGGCCATAGAAAAGGCTGGAATTATGCTGCTGCTAAAACCCAAAATTTAGTTAGCCACTGAGGGATTTCTGGGGAGGTGTGTGTGGAGCTGCTTCTTGCAAAAGTTGTTTGCTGTCAGGAAAGGGCTGGACACAGCTTCACTGCATGCTCTGCACTCTAGTGCCTTAGAAATCCCTCTGTGGGGATGAGGGCTGCCTGACAAAGTAGGTTTTTTGCAGTAGATCATTGCAGTGAAACAATCACTATAAAAATGAATATGTAAAATTACAATGTTGTAAGTTGGGCTCATAATTACAGATTAGAAATAATATATTTATGTTGTCCCTTTATGCTAGAAGATTTCCATCTTAATTGTTAGCCTCATTGGTTTTAATGACTCACCATATATATAAGTTGAGAAATTTATGTCCCAAAATTGACCCTAAAATCCTGGATCGACTTATATATGGGTGAATACACTAGTATTGTTTTGAAAGATCCTAAAACAAGCAAGCCTGATGCCCCACTCTTGGTGCCTCGAGGCACATGTTCTCTCTCTCCCTCTCTCTGTGTGAAAGAGGTTCCCAGTCTGATTTGCAAGCCTTCTGCTCCCATAGAAGAAACTCCCCATTTAACACCACTTGCTTCCATCTCCAGTCAGATTTTCAACTTCTCTTCCTATGCAAGAAACTCCCCATTTAACACCACTTGCTTCCCTTCTCAATCCAATGTTGAAACCTCTCCTGCAGCACCTGGGAATTGGTGTTAGGTGGTCAGGAGAGGTCCAAAGAAGAAGAAGGAGAAGGAGGGATGGAAGTGGTGTTTTCCTCTTTCCACCCTTCGTTATAGCCCCCTAAGTTTTACCCTCCATTTATCATATAAAAATTCATGATTTTGTCCCTGAAACCTTCCCTTGACTTATACACGAGGTCGACTTATACATGAGTATATACAGTAGTTCCCATCTCTGATTGTGTCAAATGGTAAGGCTAGTCCTGAAGCCATGGCTAGAATCCTGTTGGTATCAAACACATTCACAAATTCCCCTATGGAAATAGCTGGCCATTTTTGTCCCATGTGGGATCTCCATGTTGAGCTCAAGGTCACAAAGGTGTAGTTGTGAATGTAGGTAAAAAGGACTTAATCTAGCACCAGATGGCTCCACAGATGTAAACAGAAACTTTCCCATAGATACAGCACATAGATACAGATTTTGTTATGAGAAAACAGGATATCAAAAAGATAAACAATGACATCAATGGGTTGCTTATAGACAGGTCACATGGGAGATGACACACACAGCTAGGGGCTGGATCAGAGGCTGGGTTAATACACATCATACAGGCATTATCCAATCAGCATAAGGTTAACACCCGATGGTGGAGTATGGGAAGGGCCAAGGGGATCCTTTGTCTAGTTTTGTTTAGACGTTGCAAACAAAGTGTGTGCGTGTGTGTTGGGCAGTGGTTTTAACCATGGAGTTAGTGTTTTAGTTTTTGAGTATGCTTATACTGCTTTTACAATGTAACTCCTGGATCTGAAAACATAGATCTGTAACTTCTTAACTTTCAACTACAACAAGTTGGGATCCTATGCTTTTGGATCTGCTAAAGATATAATCTCTCGTGGCTGAACTGGATAGGATCATCGCAATGGATTTTACTTAGTTATATTATTTTCTTTTATATGCATTAATAAAACTATACTTTTGGACTTTACAATGTGTCTTCTTGACTGAGAAAGACAGGATTGCCTGGAGAAGAGAAGCTGAGCTAGTTGATGGTAAGAGATACAAAGTGGCTGTGGATCACAGCAGCCAGCTTGTTCTGCAGATTCTGCTGGGTGTCTAAGAGCATCACTACAACACCCATCATCCACACACTGACAATTGCACACGCAGATGTGCTCTTTGGGTGGTGCATTCAGCTGCAGGTTTTTTGAAAGTAAACTTACTGTAATCAAATTAAAACAATAACAATAAATAGACTGAAAACACATTATGTACTAAAGTAAAACAAATTAAAAATGGCTTTAAAACATTAAAACCATTTTAAAACCATGTGCATTAGCATTTTGAGAGAAATCAGGGAGGCTATATTTTTACTTGGTGCCCCATGATAGGTCGCCTTAGGATCATCATAAATTGGAAATGACTTGAAGGCACACAACAGCAAATGAAACCAGCATTAGTTTCAGTTGGCCCTCCAAAGGGAGGACATTCCACATTTTGGTGCACCAGTTGAGGAAGTGCTCTCCTGCATTTTTGCACAATGTATTGACCTCACTGACGGTACACAAAGAAAGACCCCTCTCCAGTGAACCTCACTCTTCAGATAGGCCCATATAGGGGGAGGTATCATTGTCTGAAACTGTTTAGTTCATTAAACGTCATCACAAACACCTTGAATTCATCTCAGAAGTGTATTGGCAGCAGTTCAATTCTTTCAAGACTGACATTATAAGATCATGGTGTAGTGGGCTAAGTGTTGGATTATGACTCTGGAGACCAGGGTTTGATTCCCTGCTTGGCCATGAAAATCATTGGGTGACCTTGAGCAAGTCACATGTTCTCAGCTTCAGGGGAAGGCAATGACAAACCGCCTCTGAACCAACCTTGTCAAGAAAACCCATGATAGGTTCACCTTAGGGTCACCATAAGCCGGAAACGACTTGAAGGCACTCCACAAATATGGTATTTCATTTCAATGATAACTCCAGATTTCTAGTTCTCACCCTCAATGCCATTTGGGGATGGCAGATCACATTTTGAGTGACTCAGAGGGAGTTTGCTTGAATAAAGAGATGTCAGCTTTACCAGAGAAATAATATTCAAAATGTATCTGTTTTTCCAACGCTGCTTTTTAACATGTATATATCATATGAGGAAGATGTATTTTGAACAGAATGGCTGGAGCCTTAAGAAAGTGAAGAGTCTCAAAAATTGTAACACCAATAAGTTGCATCAAGGCAAAGAGTTCAGGGAGCCTGAGGGACTCAGCAGAGGCTAGAAGGGCCTTGCATTTCTGAAGAAGAGAAAAGCTGCTGGAAAGCAATTTTATGAGGGGGAAAAAAAAGCATCTTCCTGTCAGAGAGGAAGAGAGTTTCAAGGTGCTTGAGAAATGGAAAATAAAAAAGAATGCAATTAAAAGCAGATATGAATAAAGATCAGGTGAGAGAGGATGTCACCTCCCGGCCTTTGGAACCGTATTTCTGCTGTCTCCTGAAATTATGCTTTTCCTGAAACAAAGGAACAATGTTATGGAAAAATGGGTGCCAGGTACTTTAGGAAAATGAGACACAGTGAAGCGGATAAAAGAAACAAAGACAATAGCAGTCATCTGCAATAAACCGAAGGCAGCTGAGGTTTGAGACAAAAGTCAAAAATTCTGAGCCAGCAAGATGACTGAAGCAGGGGAAGGAAGGAGGGGAAGCCTGAATCACAATAACATTTGAAAGACATGGACTTGAATATTTATCAGTGTCACTATGAGCTCAGCTTGGAGGCCTTGGTTCAGTTACCAAGTTTCCCTGCCTTGAAGATGATAAACAGGAAAATGGTGCAAGAACTACTGCAAACTTGGTTGTGGTGTGCCTGTGAAAGGCCTCACACAGGCTTAGGAGTGTGTGGGCATGTGATTCTGGAGCTGTTATAGTGAAATGCTATTTTAGTGGTAAAGCAGAGTTTAGAGAGTTACTTTTTAAAAAGTCATTCATTTATTCCTGTAAATAGCGTAGGCAAAGTAATTTGTGGTTCTCATTTGCTACAATGGGCCCTTTCTCACTACACAATTATAGCACCCTGATTCCATTTTAACTGCCAGGATCCCAGGATTTTCATTTTAAGAGGGATTTTCATTTTAAGCACTTTCTGGCTGAGAATTCCAAAAACCTCTCCCTCAACTGCAAATATCAGGATCCCACAGGATGTTGCCATGGCATTTGGAAATGGAATCATAGCGCCATAATTTCATAGTGTGATGAAGTTTTAAAAAAGTATTCTTTACTATATAATTGCTTTTCACTGCTTTTAGTTACTTCATTGCTTATAGTTAGTTATACCACATGCTTTTAAAAAATAGATAAAGGGCTGTCTTTAAAATGTCCTTTAAAAGCAAATCAAAAACATTATATATTGCATTTAAAATTGCAGCTTCCACTCATCACATTGCTTTTGAAATGTATACTATCCAACTTGATTTGGCAGGGAAAGTCTAAATTACTTCTCTGTCACCCCAATTTTCAGCTGTTTTTACAATGTTCCAGTTTTTCTCTCCTCTTCCCACTTCTTGCCTTGGTGATCAGCTTACTTCAGCTAATGCAAACTGGTTCAAAGTACAAAAGTAGTTTGTACTAAATAAACTCAGCAGGGGGGAGAAGAGAGGAAAGAGGGAGCAGAATCTTGCTCTTCCCAGTAGATTGAGTAGATCCCCTTTCTCTGGGTTCAGATGGCAAGCAGACAGATGCTCTTGGTCGGCTAGCCTCCTCTTTAGCCATCATCGCCTCAGTCCCAGGTGGCTATTGAGCGTCCTTTGTTCCCGATCCCCATCAATTGGAATCAAGATCTTCAGTTGGTAACATATTATCTTTAGGAAAATCTCAAATTTATTCATCTATCTCACCTCTGATTTCGTTAGCTCTTGTGTGTGTGTGAATGTTTATGTGTGTTGTTTATTCTCCTTAATAAACTACAACTAATTTAGATTTGCCTCTGAAGTTTTATGTGATTTGACCTTTGTATAAAAAGGGCTGTGATCCCAGGCTGCACGTTACCACAGCTATAATTAGCTGATAGTAAATAACTATATAAACATTAATTTGTGGGTGCCCTTCCTGTATCTTATCATTTTTTGTAACACCAGTAGATTCAGTTTTTTTAAAAAGCAAACTGCTGCAGACTCTCCTAGCTTGTTCTTCATTCATAGGTTTTGTCATCTTGACCATCTTGTCCTGATTTTCATCTATAAAATGTTGGAAGGTATGAAAATGTAACTTTGTGACACTCACAATACCAGAAAAAACTTAGTATATGTAACTACATTGCTTGTTGCTTCCACGTTCTGCCACAGCCAGATCACAGAGATACAAATAAACTTTTGTTGTAGTATCAGGAGGAGGAAAATTGGAGTTGTTACACAAATGAAAGAGTGAAATTCTTTGGGCTGCTTTTGTGCAATGAATTTGTATAAAGTAGCCCTTCCTCCCATGCCTGGTCCTGCTGAACAATTATATTTCTTTTCACCTTAGAAGTGACTGAAGGGTTTCTTAAGTGATTAATCCAGTACAGCATGATGAAGGCCCTTAACATAATGTTTTCCCCTTTCTCTCTCTCTTGGGAGGACTGTTCATCTTACAGGCTGCTTTCACAAGTGCTGCTTCTGCACTTATAACTTAATGGGGCCTGTCAAACTACTACACTGGCAATGAGAAGACCACTTCTCCTGAATATGGAGGGCAAAAGCTGAGGCTAAGTGCTGGGATTCAGGCTGCACAAATCACAATACTCCTTAGGACTTGTCTATGTTACCTATATACCTTTAATTCTCCCCAAGATGTCTGTGTGCTGTCAGCACTATGTGGCACCAAACTCCAGATCAGGTCCTGCCTGTTTGCACAATGTCTAGACCCGATTTGGGGTTTCCACCCTTTGTCATGCATTAAAAAGACTTACCTTTTGCTTCATGTTTTCCGGTAAACCTGGAGCAAAACATGGGAATGATGGGCGGTTACCTTCCCATGCAGTCCCTGCAAGCATCCCTGCTGAGTTGCTCCAGAGTATTCTGGAAAATGAAGATGAGCCCCACATCTCCAGTTCTTTGAATTGGAAAAGATCCACCAGATTCTCTGAGGATGCCAGCCACTGATGCAGGCCAAACGTCAGGAATACATTCTTCTAGAACATGGCCTCAAAGCTAGAAAAACCCATAAAAACCTATGGATGCCAACCACGAAAGCCTTTGACTTCACATCCACCAGATTTTGGGCTGGACTCATTCTTTTGAAATCATATCTCCCAACTTGGCTTTGGTTGTGATCAGTAGCAGCCAAAATTAAGTCAGGGCAGTGCGATGGTGGAAGGATGGAAGAAGGGCACAGAGATCCTCTATAAGGAACTGGTAATAATACATACTTTCAAACATTTCACAGACAATACATGTATCCAAGCAACACCAGAATCTGATTAAGATGGCAAAGTTTATTAATGAGGAGGAACACACAAGGCTGCAGCAGTTTGCTTTTTGCCTGAATCTATGGGGAAAAGGAAAGTTTCTGCTCTGCCTCCTGCCTCCTTCCCCACTGAGTTAACTGAGTGCAAGCTACTTTTGCACTTTAAATGCAGTTTGCAGCAATTGAAGTAAGCTGAGGAGAAAGGCGGAAAGTGGGAGGAGGGGAGAAAAATTGTGGACATTTTAAAAGCAGCTGAAAACGTGGGACAGCAGAGGCTTAATCAGAACTGTCCCTGCCAAATCAGGACAGGTGGAGAGTATGGTGTTGTGCGTAGCTATCATTTGAGGAGCACAGCTTAGTGATAGAATATATGCCTTGCATGAAAAAAAATTGCAGGTTCTAACCCTGTCACCTCCATGAATTGGTGAGAAGGTCGGGACAGAACCAGGATAATACAGGCTCAAATTCACATTCACCGGATAGTTGGGGGGACTCATGAGTCAAGTCACCTTGAACTCAAGTTGTGTCACCTTGAATTCACTGGGAAACTATACAGAGAAACAATAAATGCAATCAATCTAAACTGGATATATCCCACAGGTTGTATAAATGAAGCAGAATAATACATTTAAACATAAACCTGAAAGCATGATGCTGTAAATCTTCCTCAGGTTTCTCCCCACAAGATATATTTAGAAATATGATGATTTGTGTGAATTGTGCATCCCTGGATGGTGTGTAACTATATGTCAGTTCCTTCAATGTACCACTTTATTCACTGGGATTGCAGAAACAGCCACTGTGCTTTCTCCATTGCATGAGACGACGATAAGCAAGCACACTGGCAAATAAACAATTGGTTTCACCACATCAGTAGTCACCAGAAGAGTAGTGTGGTACAATGACTTGAAAACTTTGTGAGCACAATGTAAGATCTTGACCTACATTAAAGTTGAGTTCAATTAGTTATTTCTTTCCTTTCTTCAATTGCTTATTAAGCAATCGGAAATATAAGAAGCTGATGGTGATATGGATGTAATTCTTTAGGGATGAAAAAGGAGCCTTTTGCAAGATAATTTCTTTTTTAAAATAACAACATCAAACTGCTAGGGAACACTGAATCTGATTTTATTCTCAATTACCTTCATCTAAATGAAGTTATTTGAGTGTAAAGGTTCATAGACCTGAATCTGGTTCCCCTGTTTGCCATTTCTATTAAATGCTGTCAAAGAGAGCATCTTGCCAAAAATAACCAACCAGTAAATATTAATTTATACTGAAAATCCTGAAATCATTTTCACACCAAGTGATGAAAGAGAGCCAATGGACACTGGTGTACAGATAGATAATGGTATGATGTGATGCCAAGAACATACCTGGAAAGCACCATTTGAGCATGGCATGCAAGAAGAGTGATGTATGCCACTTGAATGGTATACAGCCCAAGAACAAAATAGAAAAACATGAGAAATTTCATCCTTCTCTTAGCCTTCATCTAGATTGGTGCTTAAAATATGACTCAGCTTTATGTGGTATAAATTTTCCAGCATGGTCCTTCTGCAAAGCAATTGTTTCACAGACTGATAGCAGGAATCTGTAACCAGCTGCTTCACTTTACTCCTGGCTATTGCTGCTGTAGGTTAATAGAAAGCAAGGCAGGAGAAAGACCTAGGCCAGCATAAGGCAGAAATAATGGAATCTTCTGCCAAAAGGGAGTGAGGGATAAGAACTTTAATGGGCAAACAAACAAAGGATGAGTCCGAAGCCATAGGCGCTTCACTGCGCTGGCAGCTGAGAAGCAATTCTGGAACAAGTGCAGGCCACAGACTCACAATTTGCAATGAATGCTTGGCTCACATGCCAGAAAAACTTTGGCTCATTCCAGATTTGTGTGCATGTGTGTATCTATATCTCTGTACCAAATATTTGTTTGTGATAATCATATGATAAATACCCAGGGTTGCGTGGTAAACTGTATATGACTTTTTCTGTTTCTCCAGCTAATCCATCTCAACCTGGGTTTATTCAAACACACCAAATAAGGCCTTCCCAGACTTACTCCAACCATTCCAGTTAGGCAAATATTTATACAGCATTTAATTTTGATTTTGTGAATAGACAAAGGGATGTAATTGGTATTGCTAAGACTTAGAGGTGGAGGAGAAAAAGGGATGCAGACATACGAGAATTTTAGTTTTTGACCTGGATTTGTTGGGCTATTTTCTGGTATGATCACTGTCATTTTTTAGTACCATGAATCAAAATAAATGTAGGTGGAGCTAGGGTTTCAAGGTGTCGGTGCACCACAGAGAATTGTTGTGGTCCTCTGGGTTTCCAGATGGGGAAGAGAATCCTCAAGCTAAGGAACAGTAAAAGCGAGGAAGTTGTTGTTATGTATGGATTTTAATTTTGGACACCCATTTCTATGAACATCCTGTTGACACCTGGGCTTTCTCAGCACAAAAAGTTTATATATGTGGCTCTTGTGCAACATCAGTATATCAGAAAGCAAGGTGCCAAGATAGAAGACTAGCGAAAAGGGTGGTGGTTACATGCCCTTGGACCTACTATGCCATTTGGAGCAAGGAAGGGAGTGAAGTACCAGCATTGCAACTTGTGATCCTTCTTATTGCACAAGCTGAGCATCAGTGACACAAAGCCTGAGTGAAAAAGAAAGCTCCCTGAGGTCTGACAGTGAGCACTTCACAAGCTTTAGTCACAGCATAGGGCCTAGAAGAACTCTATATGTGCCATGTATGCTGTAGTCAAGATCTTGAGAAACGTGAGTCCTAATCTAACAAGAACAATGGCAACTGCTGCAGATATTGGTGGTCACACTTTGCCACCTGCCCAGCTATCGGAAAAAATGGTGTCCACCTGCCCCTTCCCAGTGTGCTATAGTTCTTGGTTACCCAAGTTTTATCCAGATTCTGAACCTGTTTATATTTTGCCTGTTACCACCATCTAAATCAAAAGCAGTCCCAACTTGTCTCCTGACCCTTGCCTGCTCCTCCTCTGCATCTTCACAAGGTCATTAAAGTATGACATCACAAAGGTGTTCCTTGGTGACATCACAAAATCCCATCCTAAATCTGATTGCTTTCAGGATTATAAGAACACTTTTCAGACACTACTTCCCAAGCAATGTACAGAACAGTTCTATGAAATATCTTTAAATATCACATTTAAATAGACACTGAAGACAACAACAAACAGAGCCAAAACATTCAACTAGGACAGCATTTTTTTTTACCTATTTCCTGAAAGGATACCAAATAATATGTTCATAAAACAACATTCCAAGGTTTCAAGGCTGCCACAAAACAAACAAACAAACAAACAAACAAACAAACAAACACAAGCCCCTCTCTGCTTTTTGTGGACACTAATTTGGCTGCCACACAAGATAAAACCTGAATTAGGGCCTCAGAGACACATATCAAATTTTGGGGAAGGTCATGTGGGACTTCACATGAGAATCATTGGCAACCCAATCCTAAATAGTTTTAATAAGAAGAAAGCAATGTTCCTTATTTTAATAATTTTATGTTTTAACTACTTGTAATTACAGAATAAAAAGGATTCTGTTTTATATGCTAACTGCAAAACCATTATCAGAGTTTGCTGTTATTTTTCGAAAGAATATTTGCTGTTGTTCTACATCATCTACTTAGTTAAATCAACATAACTAAGCAGCATCTCCTTGACTGACCTTCTTCCAGCCCACTTGAAGAGCCAGCAGCAAGATCAGGCAAAGGAGGTCCATTCAGCTTTGGAGTACAAAAAAGAGAATGTTTACATCCACTCCTGCCTGCAAATGAGGGTGCAATAGTGACTTGTGATGGGGTTCTGCTTTGATTGTTGCAGTCACTCATTGGTGAAAGAGGGTGGAAACATCATGTGCCTTGTGTCCTAACCAGAAGCTGAATGGGTCTCCTTCAACCTGATTTAGTGGCTGGCCCTTAAGGTGGGCTGGAGCAGCATTTACGTAATTTTACAATAAGACTACATAGTCATACTGAATACAGAGCAGTTATAGATCTGTAACTTTAGGTCCGTAATGACAAACCTATGGCATGCATGCCAGAGATGGCATGCAAAATCATTTTCCCCAGCACACGGAGGACAGGGAGAAGGAGGAAGAGGCACACACTTGTTCCTCTTGCTTCCCAGCCATCCCAGGCCTTCAGCTGCCTCTCCGGAGACAGCTGAAGGCTGGGGATGGCGCAGAGGAGGAACTTTTTCATAGTGGGCAGAACTGAACATGATACAGGTGGATAGAAGCTGAGGTTTTCCATGAAACAGAAGAGAAACTACGGTAGATTGTCAGTGTGTGTCAACCAGAAATGGATCTTGGGAGAAAGGTGGGATATAAGTTCAATCAATAAATAAAATAAATAATTCTTGAACTTAAATAACTCTTGAACTCAAGATCTAATTTATTTTTAAAAAGAGGCTCTCTGCAAACTCTCCCATATCATGCTTGATCTTTTCACCAGGATGCAGCTATGTCATATGTTTGCAGTTTTATACACTTGTCCAAAATCAGCTGAGATACATGAAGAACACAAATAAAACTGGAACTTAACAAGGACACAAATAAATCACTATAATATAGATGTGAATTTTCTGTAAGCTGAAAGCAAATACCATGTGAATTATTGAGTCTGGTCTTCTGCTGGCATCAACCTGCATAGCTTCATTCACTTTGTGGATCTTTGCCAGTTAACATTGGGGGTATATTTTGGTCTCGACCTTTTTTGTAGCAATAATTAATTTCAGAAAGTTGATAGTTAAGTGCTTTTTCACACTATGAATGATGGGATACATGGTTGCATGACTAGTGATTGCCCTTATAAATGTGATGAACCCAAGTCACTTCTCCTGATGTTTGGTTTCACCGATAGCTACATATTCTCCCTTTCTTCCTTTGCATACACTGAGCAGAAAGAAACACAGAAGGTTGCGGGGGGGAGGGGAGATAAAGTGTCATTGTGTAATGCAAAATACTATTCATAAGTCATGCAAACACTAAATCCTATGTATAATGAATCTGTCCTTTAGGGACCGTTCTTTCCATGTCATTGTCTGGTACTTATGTTGTTGTTCATCTAGCTAATTACCGTTTTGAAAGGTATAGTCCTGCTGTCATGCTTAGATTAGCGGCAAGTGTTTGGCTGGCTACTTTCTTGTCACAGTTGATAATTATTTAATGAGTTCTGTTCTTCCCTAGGAAAGTAAGATTGTGAGAGAATTGGACCTATTTTATCACAGTGGCATTGCTGCGTCTGTTGGCAGGTTTGACAGCAGCTGAGCTGGATTCCACTAAGGAGGGAGAAGAAGAATTTCAATAAATTGCTCCTGAATCAGTCAGAAGCAGGGGAGAAATTAATAGTGATGAGCAAATCTCAATAGAAACAGCCTCATCAGGTTGTGTGCTTCCAGGCTGTCTCCTACAGTGTTAAGCTTTTGTGGGGTAATGGAGGAGTTCTCTAGCTCTGCAGCCTGGGTCTTTTTAAAGCTAAGCATGTAGCAGGAGAACAATGAAAAGAATAAATAAAACAGCTAACATGGATGAAACTCACACATACACATGTATACATATATTGTTTATGATGTCTTGTGAAGTGAGGCCATCCTAGAAAAGAGATCCATGTGTGGGATTAAGGCACCTGGAGAGCCAGTGTGGCATAGTGGTTTGAGTGTTAGACTATGACTCTGGACACCAGGGTTCAATTCCCAGCTTGGTGACCTTAGGCAAGTCACACTCTCCCAGCCTCAGGGGAAGGCAATTTCAAACCTCCTCTGAACAAATCTTGCCAAGAAACCACCATGATAGGGTCTCCATAAGTTGGAAATTACTTGAAGGCACACAACAACAACCAAGACACCTGGAGTTTCTCAACTTAGGAACTTCAGCAGAAAGACCCCAGGTTTCCACACAGTGTTCAGCCAGAAGGAACTTCCAGTTTAACTGAATGCTGCAACAATACTTCTATAATAGCTATCAATAACACTATGGAGGTCAATCTTTGGGCCATGTCCTATGGGAAAAAAAGACTTTTTCTGGGCTTAAAACAATCCATGAGCAACAAACATGCCTAAAGTGCTTTCAACACCCTTAGGGGGCATTTGGAGGCAAAAATTGTGTGTGTTTGTGTGTGTGGGGGAGAATATAAAAATATGCACTCACAGGTTTCAGGTTTCCCAACATCTAGTTGCAGGTACTTCTGAATGAACCAGGAGTCCAAATCCACCAAAACATGGAAGATTCTCAGAGATTTGAGTGGGTTTGGAACAGCTCCTAAATGTGAATTACTTTCACTTGTACAAGGGACATGATTCTAAATTATGAGAAATTATAGTGAGACATGATGTGGTGAAAATATTTCCTAGAAAACATGATGTCAATTTATGGGCCAAACTAGGCATGACATTAATTGCATGAATGCAATTAACAGGGACATCTTTTGTTATCTAATAAGCAGCACTATCCACAATGTTCTTTTTGTTTGTTTGTTGCAGTTTAGGAGGCATTAGAAGAATACAGAAGCCTCATACTAGTCACTACCAGCAGTTCAGGACTTTCACTCATCCTGTACTTTCCTACTTGAATTTTTCCCCCCATTTATTTCCACAGCACAAGAAACCTCTTTGTGTGAGCTAGCCTCTCAGCTAGAGTGCACTCAACACCTTTCCATTTGCTGAAAAGGGAAATTATTCTTGAACTGAATAAAGATCACAGGTTTCAATCAACGGCACTTCCTATGGGATGAGTAATTTCTACAGCTCAGAGGCTAAGATCCTGTTAAGGGAAGGGAGAAGATCAGCTGGAGTTTCAGCATTTTTCTGTCTATTTCATATGAAGCATGTTGGTTAGGCAGGCAAATGAAAAATGCATGACTCAATCAGCAACAAGGACCTTGATCCGAGCATGAGACAATGCAAAGCATTGAAGATTTATAGTCTTGCTACCAGAATCCTATTATCTGGAGCAGCGGCAACAATAACACTTTGCAGATGATATCAGAATGGCAAGAGTGATTCTCTTCCTGTTGAACATGAGAGGATGGTTTTTGTTCCTCGGCCTGCCAAATGAATAAGTGGACAATTTTTTTGACATGGGAACTCAAACTTCTTCAGAACAAAAATAAAGGAGAAAATGCTTTAATGGCAGGAAGAGAGTGTCCTCTCTGTGGTGCAATAGAGATCACTTTGCCAAAAATAATAATCTTCAATTTGATACTCCTCTCCAGAAAGCCAAACACTTCAGCTGTCCCTGTTTTCTGTACTCATTCTTGGTTAATTATTGTAACACAGGAAGTTGCCTTACAGTGAATCAGACTGTTGGTTTGTGTTGCCCAGTGTTGTCAACAGTGACAGGAAATATCTCTCCAAATCTTAGGTAAGATTCTGACCTCAGCTGCATCTACACTGTAGAAATAATGCAGTTTGACACCACTTTAACTTCCATGGCTCCATCCTATGGAATTCTGGGATTTGTAGTTTGAGGTGCCAGCACTCTTTGGAAGGGAAGGCTAAAGATTGTAAAACTATAAAACCCAAGATTCCATAGGATGGAGCTACAGCAAAGCAGGGCCAAACTGAATTATTTCTATTGTGTAGCTGCACCCCAGTCTTTCCTGGAGTTGTTGAGAGTGGACCATGCGCCTTTTGCACACAACACATATGTTCTATCGCTAAGCTATAATTCATCCCAGATTACTCATATTGAAACTTAAAAATTAGTGGATTGGATCCTGTTCATAATCTCAGGTAGAGTAGATCCACTGAATGAACGGGAGTTACCAATAGGATTCAGGGCAGTGTGCTATCTGGAGTTAGGGGGTACAAAAGAGCACTAGATTATTTTCCATCACCCTATTACTGCCATCTTGAGCAGAAGGACAGGCTTTTCTCTGTGTCTCATAGCCAGGCTGGAAGCATGTTTGAATGGAACAAGAAGAAGGAGTTTCCATAGTTGACCCAGTTTATGGGATGTTTTGCCCTGTGAAATGTGGTGGAATCTCTCCTTCGCTGTTGTTCACTGATTGCAGAAAACTTCTTTCTTTCCCTCCCATCAGCTTTTTGTTTCACACTAAAGGTTTAAAACATTTGCAATTTAGTTTAAAGGTAACCTGCCTCCTAGTTCAAATATTCCCTTGAGTGGTACTTTTCTGTCAAATATAGATGTCTTGATAAATAGAGTGTCTTTTGGGTTGGTTGTAAGTCTTGTCAAAGGCCTTGTCTGCACAGGCCCATTTCCCCATTCTTCTGGTGTCCTGTTTGGATAACACATGGCCCAAACCCCAATGTGAGCAATCTGGATGACATCTGTCATGTCCTGCACCAAAACTGGAGCATAACAAGGTTAACACAAATTTTAAAAACTTACCTGTTGATCCAGATCTTCCATGAAAATCCAGAGCCCTTTGTTTCTGTGTGGTAGCAGCTATCTGGATGGGTGTACTGATGGACTACCTGGCATGTCCACCACTGCCATGAGTTTCTCATTCTGAGGTCAGAAGTAGGTACCCAGCATGTGACAGTCACTAGGTGTCTCATTCTGACCTCAGAAATGAGTGACCTGTGGTGGCAGCAGATGAATCAGATGGCCCAGTGGGATGCAGGTGCAGACAGCTACCACGGTGCAGGGACAGAGGCCAAGGTAATGGGGCAGGGTGGGGTCATTGAAGAGCCAGGGTATTCTGTTTTTCCCCTGGAATATCCTGGTCAGTGCAGACAAAGCCTTAGATGTCCAACTAGATTCACTGTGGAACTAACCAGTATATGTGTGCCCATCCCATCATCACTTCTCTTATGACCATTTTGATCACCAGCTGCCATTTATATTATATTGTTCCTTGCTAATGTAATATTGTGGCTACTGTAGAGTCCTATGTCTTTCAGAGGTTTTGGACCTCATTTCACATCAACCCATGTAACCATGACTTATGACCAGGAATTCTGGGAAATGTAGGGACCACCATCTTGAAAACACTGGTCTTGTCTGATTTTCAAGCTAAGCAGAGTCAGGCCTGGTTAGAACTTGAATGAGAGACCAGCAAAATATAGAAGAGTTCTCTAGATTGGGCTAGGGAAATTTTTCCTGAAAGCTTGGAGAGTTCCTGCTAGTCAGAGCTAGAAGAACTGGGCTGGCAACCTGATTCTGATGAAGCATCCTCTGATGCATCATGTTATGGAAGAACCTTGTACAGTGTTCCCAGTGAAGAAACAAAGGGCAAGTGTCTACAATGGGACTATCATAAAACATCACAGATTGTGTAGGTGATAATACCTGAAGCCCCTGGCTTTGTTCTTCTCTTTTCGTGTTGCCACTTCCTCTCTGCCAGCCACCTTCATACAAGTGGGTAGTATCAGTGACAAGGAGAAGAACCACCAACCATCATTTGCCTTGTCTTCTCCTTCTTCTGAGTTGTCAGAAGGAGAACAGATGGGGAAGGCAAATGAATGGTATGTTGGCTCTCTTCTATGTCCTGCAAGAGAGCAGCGACAAACACTAGGCCCACTAGAGAAGCTAACTATCACCACTGTCTGAGGTGCTTGACCTCAACAGTAGTTATTAACACAGCAGAGTATGGAAGCACAAGCTCAGTTAGTAGTATTTGGCAATATTGCACTGACTAACCTTGAATGAGGCACAGACACAGTTGGATTCTTCCAAAAGTCTTTGGAGGCTTTTATCACCTGTTGCAATATGTACAAGTTATATAGAAACTCTCCTATAACTCTCTCCAACATTCACTATCTGATGTACACTTTCTACAAACAACACATCAACTCACTCTACAAACCACTCTTCATCAAATCACTATTATCAACCCACACCTGCCCTGGGCTTTAGAGCACTTATATACTGTGCTGATGACTGTGGGTTGAAACCTGGTTTTACTTTTTATTTACAGCCATACAAACTATATTACACTGTCTTAAAGGAACATTGTTCCCAACATGGTAAACAGCAAGAGCAGTGAAGAGTAGCTAGTCAGGAACAGTGAGTTTTCTGAAGTCAACTTTCCTATATGCCCCTATCCAAAATCCCATGACCCCTGGAGTCAGTACTGAAGCTGCACATGGGAGAAGTGATAGGATGGAGTCGAACAGGTAGCATCTTGTAGGTTGGGACTCATGTTTCCCTTTCCAACGCAGTCTTTTCTCCAGAACTATTGTACAAGATTGTCTTTCTTGAACAAGTTTTCTTGGTCCTGGGAACTTGGTAGCAATTATAGTAAACAAAAAGTTCAAGGACTGACAACAGCAGAAATTTATGAGTTAAGCTCATAGGTTCCTGGCACCTGCTGTCTCCTTATTTTGCTATAGCGCAGTAGATGAAAAGTTGCTATAACTTCTAATGCCTGTCTTGCATTTGATATACCCAGTTATTACTAATGTTGATTTGGATTGGCTGTTCTTTTCTTTTTTTTGTCCAGTTTTATGTATCAAATTTTAAATATGACATGATAACAATTTCTACTATGGTCTCCTGTAGAACCGCTAAGCCAAGATGCTCACGAAATGACCATCTAAAGATCAATAATCAATTCTAGATGTTGTTTAGTGGACCTGAAGGAAAGTACCTAAAATTAAATATACCATACAGTGAGAGGGATGTTCCATGAGACAAATTCACACCTACACATCATGAAACACACAGAGAAAAACACTAATCAAGAAGAAGTGTTTTCACTTGAATGGAATTCTTATAACTGTGCTGAGCTTTCCATGTGGAAAAAGAAGCAGGATGGTGTGAGCAGCTTCCCGCTGAGGAGCAGAGGTCATTTCCTGCTTTGAGAAGAAGAAGACATGTGACATGGGGATATGCTGGTAAGAATCATTGGAGATTGTTATTAAACATGTGGCTGGAAAAAATTCAGTAATAACAGTTGGACAATAACTGTGTTGAAAGAAAGTTTTTCTTCCTATATTTCTTCCAGATTGGGGAAATACAGTTAACTTGAGCTTTGTGTATTATTTTGTAAGAACTCTTATTTCTTCACCTCATTGGTTTGTAATTGCTTTTATTCTCATTGCTGAAGTTGTAATTGTAAGTATCGATGCTGGTAACCAATGGTATGGTAAAGCCAGACCATGAGGGAGCATAGATCCTAGAACAACGGGGCAGGGGATATTATTCCCTCGCAAGATTAGGCTGGGGTGTGTGTGAGCCTTCCCAAAATGATCAGGTAAAATTGGACCACAGAGGCATTTATGTGGTTGAGTCTTTCCTCAAGAAAGATAATTCAGACATGTACTAAACAATGATTATTTTTTCTATGCTTTCATTGGTATTCAAACAGTTATTGGTTTTAGCTGAGTGATAATGATAATGATGATGATGATTGTTTTAATGTAGTTTATTCTGTGCTTTCATTGCTTTATAAAGCATATCTACAAGCATTCAAAATGAACAATCTGTCCATGATGAATTTCTGGGGTCCCTGAGGGTCAGTAAACCTCCACTAGTCATTTCACAACAGAGGCTGTGAGGTCCTGTGATGGAGCCATATTTTTCAGGCTTGTAAAGCTGGAGCTGAACTGGAATACATGTCGGTGATGCTTTGATTTTGAGTTCCTGCATGGCAGGCGGGTTGGACTGGATGGCCCTCGTGGTCTCTTCCAACTCTGATTCTATGATATGATCCTTTTGCTAGGTAGCCTAGGCTAAAAAATGGCTGATCAGGGATGTGGTGAGTCCCAGGACTCCCTTAGCCAACTCTCTCTCTCTTTCTCTCTGTTTCTCTGTGTATCTCCCTCCCCCCCTCCATCCCCATCCCATAGATGCTGGAAGCAGAGGGAGGGGAAAAGCCAGCTTACCTTTGAGATTTCCCGATTCATGAGGAGAACCTGCTGATGGCACAGCACACAACAGCCCAACAACTGACACACAATCCACACGTTACTTTCCCACAGCGAAGAAGGACCCACTATTACAGAGCATTTGTGGCTACAAACTGTGCTGCACCATTATTATTTTGCATCATTCTGCTGCAAATGCATGTGCATGAGTGAACAGGTGCTTCACCAACAGCTGCCAACCATTCTCCCCAGTCCAGCCCAACCACTGGCCCATTGGACACCCTGTGTGATTGGCCGGTCAATAGCACAATCCATCTACTGCCTGTATGGCACATCAATGCATCCAGTGACACATTGGCACAACATGATCATGGTTCCCCCTCTGTACATACCCCCTTTCTCTTCCATCCTCCCATGGCCCCTTGTTGAACTGGCCAGTTTATTAATATTTTTATTAACCCCCATGTATTGTTGGGATTTGGGATTCTGGAGTTTGAAGTTTTGTGAGATATTTATCTTTCTCTGTCAGAGAGCTCTGGAGCTACAACAAACTATAAATCTCAGGAGTCCATAGGATGGAGCCATGATAGTTAAAGTGGTGTCAAACTGCATTCATTCTGCAGTGTAGCAGCATCCCTAATCTCAGATTGCTTGGAACCATAATATTACTGCTGTTTGTGGTATACCTCTATTGGCACTTCCCATTTCCCCCCTTTGTTTGCCTTCACTTCTTTCTCTCCTTTTTTTTAAAAAAGGTGCTTTTTAAAAAGTACTTCTTAATGGCTTACTGAACAGGTTTGCATCTTCTGTACTGGAAATCAGTCACAATCACTGTGTTTCCTGTGCAGTGTAGAAGTGAAATAGACATCTTTCCAATGGATGAAAATAGGAACACTGACACAAACTCAAATTTGTGTTCTTTTGTATTTGTTGACCTACTTGCCTCCAGGATGCTTCTGTACAGAGGTTGTCATTAAAGTTCAGCTGCAGGCACCATGCCACTGAAATTTGTTCTGCTTAGCTGGAAGCCCACAGAGGATGATGAACAAACAGATGCAGATAATTCAAAGCTTTCATTCAAGATTCTGAGCAAAAGTAGAGTCATTTTCCACATGCTTGTCGATGGGTTGGATTTCCACACTGGAATTCCCACATGTACAATCTAGTGTGGGAGAAACTTGGAATTGTGCTGTGAAAAAATAATAAAGTTGAGAGGTCTAAATGGCCCTCAGGATCATAGTTGAAAAGCAGGACCTTTCATGGATATGGACACTCATGGACTCTATTTGTCTAACCCAGTCCTTTGCCAGTGTACCTTAAGACATGCAGAGCATTTATATTTTACAGTTTATAAATTTCTACCAACCACAGTAATTCAGAGCAATTTGTTTCTGAGAAAGCCATTTCAGTGTAAGGCAGGAATCCCTGGCACTTTAACATGCATATTTTTCTTTTGTGTTCTGAATTCTATGGCATTATGAGATTTTAATAAAATTAGTCCCCTTTTTATCAGTTTACTAATAAAATTCACTAATAAAACCAATTCTAGGCTGCCTAGAAAAATAACAGGTTCTACATTCTCTATCTAATAAGATTATCTACATTACCGACAGGATAGATAACTTAAAAAGTGCTAAGCTCTCCCCAATCTGGGGTTCCTTGAGAGGCACTGGATTATAAACTCCCCTGTGTATACATTAAAAATCTTCTTAAACAGATATTTCTTTACCTGCAGATGAAAAGAAAGCAGGCAAGGAGCCAGCCTAACCTCCAGTGGAAGAGAGTTCCAGAGGATGGGAGCAGCCACTGAAAAGGCTGTCTCTCTCATGTCCTCACCAAGTGCTCCTGTGATGGTGATCTGTCAAGTTTGTATAGGGAGAAATGATCTTTCAGATAGTCTGGACCTGAACTGTATAGAACTTTATAGGTCATGACTGGCATGTTGAATCGTGCCTGGAAATGAACCAGTAACCAGTGAAGCTCTTTTAACAGTGGATTTAAGTGACAGGAAAAGAGATTCCATCTCAACATTAGGAGGCACTTCCTGACAGTAAGGGCTGTTCGACAGTGGAACACTCTTCCTCAGAGTGTGGTGGAGTCTCCTTCTTTGGAGGTCTTTAAATAGCCCTCCTCTTAGATGGCCCTCTGCTGGGGATGCTTTGATTGGGAGTTCCTGCATGGCAGGGGTTGGACTGGATGGCCCTTGTAGTCTCTTCCAACTCTATGATTATATGATTAATCAAGGCATGTGTCATCATAGCCAGATCTGATGTCTCAAGGAAAAGGCGCTGCTGGTGCACTTGTTTTAACTGTGAAAATGCACTCCTGACCACTGCTGACACATGGGTATCTAGGCTCAGAGTACAGTCCAGGAGAACACTCAAGCTATGAGCCTGAGTCTAACCCCATCCAGCACAGGCAGAGTCCCTGTTCCTTAATTTGCTTTATGACTGACCAGGAGCACTTCTACTTTATCCAAATTAAGTTTCAATTTGTTTGTCTTTGCCCTCATGCAGTCCATTACTGACAACAGACATTGGTTTAGTACCAAGACAGTCTCCTTGGAATCAGATGGGAATGAGAGATAGAGTTGGGTATCATCAGCATATTGGTGATATTGAACACCAAAACTCTAAATGATCTCTTCCAGCAGTTTCATATAGATGTCAAACAGCATGGGGGACAAAACAAAACCCTGAGAGATCCCACAGGCCAATGGCCAGGACATTGAACACCTTCTGAGTTTGCCCCTCAAGAAGGACCAGAACTACTGCATAATAGAGCCACCAACTCCCATCCCAGAGAGTTGGCTCGAAGGATACTATAGTCAATGGTATCAATAGCCACTAAGAGATCCAGTAGACACACTCACCCTGTCCAGTTCCCTGCATAGGCCATCCACCAAGGTGACCAAAGCTGCCTCTGTACCAAAACCAGGCCTGAGACTGAGAGATTGCCCTCCCAATGAGAATTCTGCCTTTCCAAATGAAATTTTCCTTCATTCCCCAAATTTATAACATTGCATTTACCTAAAACCTCAGTTGAGCATTTAGAAATACAGTTTAGGCATCCAAAAATAAAATAAAAAGGAGCAAGTAAACCTACTGGGAGAATGTGAACACAGCAAATAGAAGAGTTCTAGATGTAATGATTTTCATTGTTTCATTCTGCAGTGCTAGCAATTTGGGGACTGAAAGAAAAGTTCATTTAGTGAGCAAAATTTTTATGGGGCAACATCCTCATTTGTTCCCCCTGTAGCTACAGCCCTGGTGACAGTTTACACCAGTCTGTGATTTACATAGCCCTTCTCTAATGATATTAAAAATGAATGGACACCTTGATCAGCACTTGGCATGTAACAAGATGGGCCCTACTCTTAGACAGAATGAGCCAACCAGCACAAATTGAATATGTAATCTTCCAGCTGTTCCTCCTGAGCATCCCAACAATTCTCCTCTCTTGGAAAGAGTGAGCTAAATATGCCATGCAGTCTCTTCTGCAACCTCTAAACTGCACTGCTCCCATTGCCAATATGAAAGTAAGGATTATTTTACGTTGCTCAGAGTGGAATCTGATGGAAGGAGTTGCACAGACACCTTTGAAACACAGTACTGTATTTTAAGATATCACCGCTGTGTACTTTTACTTGGGAAAAATTATTTGGACTCAGAGCTGTCATTGTCAAAAGGTCAATAATAAACCACTATGGACATTTCTTTGTAAAACTGACGGACAGTCACAGGCCAATATACCATGATTTAAATCACTCTTTTACCTGAAACATTAGCATCTGTTTCACTGAGGAGAGGTACACTTTGGGTAACCATCTGAGAAAGCATCTCAGAGTGTGGTTCTTGGTTGTACTCAGGTAACTCTTGAAATAAAACTTGGCTTAGTTTCATGTAATTTGTTTTTCATTATCACTTACTGACATCTGCTGGCTGCATCATGCATTATTCCAGGAGGCTATTGTGGACATTTCAACAGGCTGATTTTAAAAACACCTGAACAGATCAGTAGTCAATCAGCAGAATGACACAACCATCTAGTATCAGAGCCTCTAATTGTGTTAACTAAGATTGTGGTGAATGGGGAGGGTGGGAAGGCAGGCATATTGGAGACCCTACCAAGTTCTATACATTGCATGCAGTCCTATCCCCTCTTATGTGGAACTTCAGTGGGGATTAATCTGATGTCTATAAAATTGCACAGTAGCCATTCCTATTGTACATCAGTTATAAACATGGTTGGTAAAACTGCAAGATTTACATTGTTGTTATGAATACTTCAGCATAATAGTAATGTTTCTCAGCTATATATAAACTGTAAATAATATGCTTGAGTCCTTATATATTGGAGGTCACTAAGTGAGGATGCAGTGGCTCAAGGGGTTAAGACGCTGCCTCTTTTGATTGCAAGATTGGCAGTTCGAGGTCTGAGTGCTACATGATGGGGTGAGTTCCTGTCACTAGTTCCAGCTTCTGCCAGCCTAGCAGTTCGAAAGCATACAAATGCAAGTAGATAAATAGGTACCACTTCAGTGGGAAGGTAAACAGTGTGTCTGTGCAGTCATGCTAGCCATATGATCACAGAGTAGTCTCTGGCAATGCTGGCTCTTCAGCGTAGTAACGGAGATGAGCACTGCTCCCTACGGTCGGACATGACTTGACAACCTTGTCAACAGGGAATACCTCTAACTAACCTTTAAGTGACTAACTACTAGCCTGAAGCCTCCAAACACATAAGATCTTGGGGAAATTATTATTATTATTGGACTACAGCTTCCAGAACGGCCATGCTGGTTATGGGATTCTAGAAGATTTTGTCTCACCCAAAGTAAATTTCCTCAGTTCTGATCCACCTTGAGAAGCCCTGAACTGACTTCTGAATTCATGCACAATGAAGTTCTCTCTGGTTTTACTTTAGACTGGAAACTAAAGATGAGTGACATATTTGATTCATTTAATTTTTGATTGTAAAAACTACAAAAAATCCACCCATTTTTAATACTAGGGATCAAAAGAACTTGATATTTTAAAAAATCTGAACATGGAAAAACAAAACAACAGCAACAACAAATTAACGCTTGAGGCCCAGGGATATGCATGTTTAACTCTTCAAAGTTTGGGTTTTAATACCTGCGTTCTCAACCATGTTAGTGCTGAATTAGGTTTGCTACTTTTTTCTTTCCTGACAGGCTGCTCATTTTTATGATGGACTGAAAAAAATATCCTCTCTGTACTGGGAGCTATTGAATTTGCCTGGTGCAAATACAGGAAGCTGGTTTTTGAATTATTTACGAAATTCCTTCATGTCTGGGGCAGAAAGAATTCAAGGCTTAACAATGTCAAAGGTGGGTAAAATAAAAATTGATAGATTTCACCATGGAATCTGAAGCTGGGCAAAATTAGACCACCCAGAATCCTCTGTAGTTGGCAATCCTCAGGAATTATCAATCAGAATGATATTAAATGATCAAGCACTAAGAAATATTAAAAGTAATTGTCATCAAATCCTCCCAGGAATATTACAGGTTGCCTGGGATCTATCCTACCCACACTTATTTGAGAGTAAGCTATACTAAACACATGGAGGACAGGTCTAAGTCTACATTGTGCTTGTAAGATCTCCATATTTACTGACATTTCAGTGGTAATGGATGGGAAAATAATTTGCCTTCTGCTTGCAACTGCCTAAAAGCAAGCAAATTAATAACAACCTGCATGATGACCCCTCCTCCCACCTGAAAAACATTTCTGAGGTCCTGGATTTCCACATTTTTAAAACAAAAGCTGTTATTAAAGCTTGCCAAGGGGAGTGTTTCAGCAAAGGGTCTGTGGGGGACACAATGAATTCCTCTTGCTGAGATGAGTTTACTTATCTTGAAAATGAGTAAATTGTTGGGGCTTGAAAAATACCGTATTTTCCGGTGTATAAGACGACTCACGTATAAGACGACCCCCCATTTTCTAGTCAAAATATAGAGTTTTAGCACCTCTATCCTCATTATCCTTATATCCGGTGTATAAGACGACCCCCCCCACTTTAGCCACAGATTTTGCAGGTAAAAAAGTAGTCTTATACGCAGGAAAATAAGGTACCTGTTTCTGTCAGGGCTTTCTAAAATCTTGTGTGCTTAGGGGTACTCATTATAATCAACACGTAAGAAAAAAATTACTTTTTCGGTGACAACTTCCACAATCCTTTCACTAGCATGGCCACAGGCTTTGATAAACATGTGCCTTTTTGTAGGAAGCAGTTGTGCACCACCGAGGCACTCCCATAAAAGGGCACAACTAATTGTGATGAACATAGGACCTCTGTGTCCTATTGTGCTCACTTCCCCTGCCATTCTCTCATTAGGATGCAAAGGGATCTTATAGTACCTTTGAGACTAACTGAAAGTAGAGGTGGTTGTCATGAGCTTTCCTAGGCTTGAGTCTACTTTCTCAGATACATTTGAAGAAAGGCAGGCTCACATCTATGAAAGCTCATACCAACAACTTCTGTCTTTCAGTTAGTCTCAAAGGTGCTGCAACAGCCCTTAGCATATTGATTTTCCATACTAACATGGCAATATCTTTGAATTATCTCATTAGCTTAAGACAGAAGCATCTATTGTGACAATACTAAGTAATACATTTTTATGCTCATTGTTCACATTAATATTGACAGCAGTTGGGAGTGCAAAATGGTTCTAGCATGGCATGTTACATGGGAGAAGAGGGAGAATTCTGCACAGAATTGCCATTTTCAGTGCTAGCCCAGTGTGGGTCCTCATTTTCTAATTCCTTTCCTACTGTCACTAAGATCAGGGGAAGTAGTTTGCATGTAAATTATGAGTAGGATGAAGCTGATGTTGTTCATTACATAATGTTTGAATACTAGAACAACTGTTTTGGATGGCCTCTCTGAATTTGCTGCCCTGTTCACAGCTGGTGAATTTAAACAGACATTTCAGCAATTTCTTGGGTGAGTAGCATTTTTAATAGGGTGGGACTTACTGGAAGCAGTGGCAATGATAGCCTTTCTTATTTTATTATTATTATTAAATGTTTTAAATATTTCACATATTGCAACAGCACCCTCTTTGGAATGACACACAAGAATGTTGGGGGTAGTGCTTGGAAAAGTTATTGTTTTGGATGACAACTGTCCAATTGGATGACAACTGTCTCCTTCCTCTTTTTTTCATTCATTTTTTAATAAATTGTAGTTTGGGAATCTTTTGGATCAAAAAGCCAAAGCCAGAATCAGGAGTACAGATCAGGAGTATCTCTTACCCAGAAATCTAAAATCTGAAACTTTTTGAGTGCTGATATGATACTTTGAGCTGACAGCTACAGCATTCCTGGCTGGCTCCCCAAAGATCTCCAGTGAAGTACCATATGGTATTTTTTTTCAGTGAGGATGAAGAGAGATGCGAGGCTGGAAAGAGACACACCTGGAGAGAAACACAAGGATCTCTAAAATGATGGAAGGTGTGGATTTGCGTGAAGCACTATGCTTGGATTTCCAGCAATTCATAGATCCTCACGTCTCTCTCTAGGCTTGCATCTCTCTCTCCAGTCTTACTTCTCTCTCTAGCCTTGCAAATGCAGTATGTACTATGCTACTTGTATTCCAAATCCAAGATATTAAAAAAATAAATTAAAATTAAAATTTGAACTCCAAAATACTTCTGGTCCCAAGCACTTCACATAAGGGATATTCAATCTGTATTCACATAATAGAATGACTACTCATGTATGTATAGTATTTTAGAATTCAAGATGCTTTCTGAATACAGTAGTTTTGTACTATTCTGTAGCAGGGAGGACCCTTCAGATGTTGTTGAACAACTACTCCCATCATCCTCCAACTTTAGCCAGAATGGCTGGTGTTGATGTGAACTGAAGTCCGGTAACATCTGAAGAATAACCAATATCCCATCTCCCACTCTAAAGAAATGCATATTGGTAAGGCCTGTTTGGGTCCATAGAAAAGAACTACATAATATACAGAGTAAAGGAATGAAAATTAGTTGACCATAATTATCATTGCCTTTCCACAAGTATATAATTCTGAGAAACAAAGCTCAGTAGCATTCATTCAGATTGACCCTTTCAATGAGACCCAAGAAGGTGATGAACAGGTATGGTTTCCTAGTATTCTTTATGTGTGTGTTTATGCAAACATATGCAAACACAAACACATGGTACTCATGAAATTGTTTCTTTTTTCTTCATAAAGTGAAGCAGAAGAAGTGAATGATCAAACAATCAAGGCCAATGTTAAGTTATTATGTATCTTGTGCTTCTAAAAAAAAGGTCATGTTTATAAGTCAGAAATGAAGATTCATAGCATACACGTTACTACTAGTACTTTGCCCCTTTCCTCTTTTATTTGATGCCCCTTTCCAAGACATTTTAGAGCTGGAAAAAAACCAGGCAAACAGAAACAATAACAGGAGCCTGGAGAAATGATCTACATCTCAGCAAGGGTCTTGGCATTTGGTGGTGAGACCAGGTTGTCTTTCTCCTTCCCACATTCCTGGTTGCACCCTAGACAAAAACAGCTTGTGAGTTTCTGAACATTTAGCAGTTCCAGAAAATCTGTTGTTGAGTTGGCCTTGACTCTTATAGTAGGCTACAAGACAGCAGTGAGTGGATCCTCAGATGTGGTGCAGATATGACAACAGGGGAAGCAGAATGAAAAATAAAAAAGGTTAAGTAATCTCTGTTAACTTCCTATTGACTAGAAGTGAATCTTTGTTTTGATTTCAAGGTTTCCTTTAACATTGTGTTTCTGCTGCATTTGACAAATGGAATCTACTTATTATTCTCCGGACTTGTAGCCTTGTTCAGGGGCAGCACTTGTTAAATCACTCCAACACGTATTCCTGGAATGTAGCATCTGGACTCTAGCCAGGTAGGCTCAGGTGTGAGGGATCAGGGTCTAAATTTTGGCCTAGATGATTATGTGCTGGTTAGATTTTTTGGAGAGCTGCTGCCTCCTGGGATTATCTTCCTGCAGGGACAGGCAAAGAAAAGTGTAAACTCATAAACTCTGTGTTCATTAAAACTTTGCTTAAGGATTAAGATGAATTCAAGCCTTGCTCTGCTTCAGCTCATAAGCAATGGTAATTTTATCATGAGATATCTAATATTGTTGGATAAAACAAATGGAATAGAAATCATCACATGATGTTATGATGGCAACTATTTCGGATGGCTAATAAGTCCTTGGGGACTTATGAATAATATTAATAATGACCTAGATTCTAGATCAGCTAGTTAGTTAAGTATACTTAACTATAAAGTATAGTGTCTCTGATGTGACAGTTAGACGTAGGATCGCTGTCACAATTTCTCCTCAGGCTGGAGATCTCCTATTCCTCCTTCCTTCTTTTCTTCTTGAAAAATCCTGCCCTTTTGGTTTACTCATAAGTGATTTCAGTTCCATTGGCTCTATGTTATGGATTCATAACTCTGATTGGGAATTCTAGCCAATAATTATTTTGATGGTGATGGTAGTAATTGCTGTGGTGGAGGCATTATCCCCCACCCCACTCCTGCTCCTCCCTTCATTATCTTCTTTTCTTTCTTGAAAATTTCTTTTCTTTTTTGGTTTACCCATAAGTGATTTCAGTTTCATTGACAGAGTTGGTATTAGTTCATAGCATGCTTGGGACATGAATCCCACCACTGACACTGGTCCTGGATACTCCATATAAGTATTAGGATTTGGAAGTGACAGCCCATTTTAACTTTCCTGTAGTGTTCCAGAGCATTCAACAGAGCATTACAGGACATATAAAATGGTGGCCTGAGGCCCATGAAAGTGTGTGTGTGTATGTGTGAGAGAGATGTTCCTTAAAGTTGGATTGGGAGCTCTCTGTAGAGCCATTTTGTGCATCTTTGTGAATACACAACACACCTACCTTTTGATCCCAGGATTGCCAAAAAATGAAAATTCTGGCTGCAGAGATGGATTTTAATGGGGTAGACCAGAACAAAACAGCCTTGGGATTAAATAAAGATCATTGACAGAACAAGGATAGTACAGCCTTAAGAATGGAGCCCTACTTGTGATGACCATGCTGTATGGATGTGATGGAACTTGTAGCCTAGCCCATTTGGAACATACTGTGGAAGGCTATCTTAGTACACAGAATGAAGACCACCAGTACAGTCAGTCCTCCATATCCACTGATTTTTTTTTATCCGTGAATTGAAGCATCCACTGCTTGAAAAGCTTTCAAAAATATATAAATTCCAAAAGGCAAACCCTTTTTATATAAACCCTTTGCCATTTTACATAAAGGACACAATTTTACTGCCCCATTGCATTTAATGAGTATCGAGTATCCAAAGATTTTAGTATCCATCCTGGAACCAAACCCCAGTGGATACCAAGGGCCCACAGTACAGAGAATGGTAGGTCTGGGAGACTAGAACAAGAGAAATAGATAATTTTCCTTTACATTTGTGCCAGTAGTAAATATATTTTTAATATTTAGAGTAAATTTGCTTAGGTTGTAATAACTGATGTGGAATATTTTTAATTTGTACTAAATTATGGGTGCTATTCAAGAAAAACAACTGATGAAAATGATGGAATGGGACATAATGATGGCTCTGCCATACTCCACTGATTTAAGAAGAATATACAATCTGCTCCTATGTATGTTTACAAAACATATTTCAGTTAATTTTGGCTTACTTGCAAGTAAGTGTGTATAAGACTGTACCAGATGTCATAGTCCTATTATGCCATTGGACAGTGTAGAAAGACATTCCCAGTAACAATACATAGGTTGGATTCTCCCATATTTGTTTGTTGATTAAGTGTGTATGTTTTGTGTGTGTGTGTCTGTGTCTCTATGTTTTTTTTTTTTTACCACATGCAAACACACACTACCTGGTACAATGCTTCAAAAATCATTTCTGTCACAAAAATTTGCAGGAACCTCTGTCTATTAAAATGTTAATTCACCACAAAAAAAGGGGGAGAGGAAGAGCCAGAGAAATCCCCTAATTTAGAAGAAATGGGTCGTATGCTCTCCTCAGCAAACATCACTAGTAAAGCTTCATTAGTATGTATTTTCACATAATTCAATTAGCCAAAATACATACAAATGCCAGCAGTGCTGTTCCCTGCTCAGGGAGTGTTGGTGAGGCTTTAAACAGATCTGAAACAAAAATTGCATAAACGGCATGTAAAGTCCTGTGCATACAAAGATACCTTCAGGGTTCTAATAAATTCATGAAACTTTTAAAAGCATGATTTCCTAGCAGGCAATCACTTTTAATTAAGAGGATCACCTACAGCAACACATGTCCTTCAAAAACTTACATTATTTTTTTCTTTTTTGAATTTCAAAGTTTCTGTAGTAAAAGTTGAATTGCTGAGTAGCTTAACCTCAAAAGGCTGTCAGGCTTTCATGGCAGTTATAAACCACTGTGGTGCCTTCTTTATGAGAAGAAAAGATTCTTAACACAACATAGAAAGAAAGAAATCTCTTTTTACTCATAGCTAGAAGCAAGCATTTCCTCCAAAAGGTCAGAAAACTTTTCCTCAGTTAAAGAATATTTTTAAGGACACTATAGCTACTTGCACAAGTAATCTCTGATAATTTGCTCCATGAATTAAACATACAATTGAATGTATTTACTATTTCATATAGTGTAGATTTCTTTCTCTCTTTCTCTTTCTGTCACTCTGTTTTTTAAAAGAAATGTGAAGCTTTGTAGAATTTTCAGATTGCCAATTGAGTAAATATGAACTAGATGTGACATGATGTTGAGCTGAGGACTTTAAAAATAATGGATCACCTCTTCTTCAGTAAAGATAGGTGAATCAATTGATTTCCATTTTGCATGGGATTTGCTCATATTCAGTCACAAGATTATTTCTACATCATGCTGTGATATCTGTTCTTTCCCCAAGAAACTGATAATAATTCATATTTTCATATATAATCTACTAACATTAAAATTTTGTATTCCAAATTTTGACTATACACCTTTCTGTATCCAACTTGGACTTATATTTTTGAACTAAGAATTATACCACAAAGTTCAAAGAAATAGTCTAATGTCTTCCAGGAAGCGTGAAAAAGTTGTTTTCTGCACAAAACAATCACATGCAAAATTTGTACAGAATAAATCTAGAATTGCAAATAAGCTTAAAAAAAACTGCATAGTTTTCAAAATCTTTCTTGTAGCAGGAAGAAAATTCCTAGAATAACTCATTGCTTTCTTTGAGAAGGAAATTAGTGAATAATTACATCCCTACTCTGCCTATTTTTGCAGAAGGATATTGGACATCTGATTTCAGGAGGTATTTCATGCCTCCTGGCCTGAAGTGATAGCTCTAGTTGTCTTGAAAGAGACATTTATGAGGCCATTCCTTAAATCTTTCTTGGACCCAAAGGGGTATAATAACAATCAGCTGTTACATGGGTACAGTAGAGTTACTGTGTGGGACCACTCTTGAATGAAACTCATCATCTGGATTCATTTTAATTTGATTTCAGGTTGATTTATTGTACAGAAACTACTTTGGTCACTCTGAATGATTATTTATGCACTTCAGGGATGCTGTGACTGATAGTTCTCATGAACTTTGAAAGTGATTCTCAGTATACTCAACCTTAGGATCCTACTAAATAGACTGTCTAGATTTGGGATTGGGAGCACTAAGGTGTGGTGGTTCCACTCATGTAACAGTATGGGAGTGCTAATAGATAAAATAAAGTACTTCAGTTGTGAAATTTGCTACCACATGATGTTATGATGACAACTAATTCGGATGGTATCAGAAAAGGATTGGAGACATTCATATAGAGTTAGGTTATCAATAGCTACTAGACATGATTGATGTATTGCATCAGTATCAGAAACAGAATATTTTTCAGTATCAGTTGCTGAGGAAAACCAGTGGAAGAGTGCTGTTGTGTCTTGCCTACCATATACACCTGGTTGGCCATTGTGGGAATGGAATGCTGGGTGATATGGGCTTTGGTCTGATAGAACATTGCTCTTATGTTCTTATGATACATTCAGGCTTGTCACAGCAGCTTTATGTGGCACATGTGGTACACAACACCACAGAAACGTGAGCTTGTATCAAAGTTAAGTGCTAATTAATTATCTGGTATTAGTAATCTAGTATCTGGTGTCAGGGAATGTGGTGGCTTAGTGATTAAGGTGCCGATTCTGATGATTGTAAGGTAAGAAGGTTGGCAGTTTGAGGCCCAACTGCTTCATGATGGGGTGAGTTCCTTTCACTAGTCACAGCTTCTGCCAACCTAGCAGTTTGAAAAACTACAAATGCAAGTGGATAAATAGGTACCACTTTGTTGGGAAGGTAACAGTGTTTGGTTCAGTCATGCTGTCCACATGACCACCAGAGTAGGCCTTGAACCGTGCTGGCTCTTCAGCTTAGTAATGGAGATAAACACCATCCTCTACAGTTGGTTCATGTCAAGGGAAAACCTTTATCTTTACTTTTATCAGTATTATACAGCATATCATTAGTTCTTAAATAGATACGGTAATTGTGGGTCACAGTTCAAAGCACTGTTTATCATCAATGGCCTGAGGTCTGGCTCTCTGAAGCACAATTTTCTACTACATAAGCCTGCTTCAAACAGACATCTGAGTGGACACCCATAGATCCTCTGTGCTATGTACTACTTCCTCATGACTTAGGAGCTGCTCAAGTTCTAGTAAAGAACAAAGGTCTGTCTACATAGTGCCATGGTCACCACTCCATCTGGCACATTTCCTTGTCTTGACTGAGATCCTATTAAATGCTGATAGTGTAAAACGCCCAATGAATATCATTGTGTAGGACTAGGCAGAGGGAGAGAGGAGGCGACTATCTGGCATGATATGGGCAATGTTAGCATCCAGCAGCAACTTGTAAAAGGATGGAGCTGTGCTTGAGTGTCCAACTGGTGCCCAGCACATAAGCTAACCCCATTGCATCTGATTTTGCAATATCCTGGTATAGTTTACAAAAGGAGGTCTATGATGCCTTGTTGTGGAAGTGAGAAAGTTACAGAGCCAGTGTCATCACTAGGGGTGGGTGGGGGATGTGGACCACACTGGTAACACCCTAAGGGAGGGTGATACCACTGCTTCTCAAACACCTACCTTTTGGCAGAAATGGCTGTGGCATTCACCAGCTTCACTTTACAATGCTTTAAGAGATGAGGGGAGTAGGGAGAAGCTCAGTAGGAGGAGAAAGGAGAAGCCTCAGAATATTTTGAAATTAAAATTTCCAATTTCTAAATTTTAATTTAATTATTTTTGAATTTTTAATTTTTTAAAATTCTTTTTAAAAATTTCTTTATAAACATCACATTTTAACCTAATCTTCACTGTGTATATGTAAATACATTTAGGTTGTGCATAGGATATTGTAATTTGAAGGTATAATTTTAATTTTGCTAGTTGTTTTATGTCATGACTATTAGCATTATATTCAGCGGTATATGGGAATGATGATTTATGAGTAACATTAGTGCAAAAAAGCATTCTGCATGGTGTGGCATGGGAGGAGGGCAATAGGGGATCATACCATGAGTTACTGCACCTGGTGACATGAACCCTAGTAATGCCACTGCATAGAACCATTTGTTCATGCTTTGCCCCCACAAAACTGAAAATTGTATGAATATTGTAAATTTTATGAATATAAGGTTATGGCCCTTATCTTTATAATCTATAGCAAACAAGGTCAAGAATGAGGCATCATGTCTGAGGTCCATAAGGAAGGAACCTGTCGACACTGATGGTGGTGGCTGTCACACCACAGGATCTCTGAAATATTTTAAAATTGGTTTCTTTAGTCATAGGCCAAAAAGCATATTTTACAGAGAGAAAACAAGGTTCAAAATAAAGAACGTATTTTCAAGAGAAAGGAAGCAAGCTTGATACAGTCCTTAAGAAAATTAACTTTAACCCCAGGGTCATTGAAAGGGTTTTTAGCTAGATATGTATGCTATATGGCCATGCTTGAACTGAATCTATCACATTCACCATTTTTAAAGGCTAACTGCCCACCCCTGTCAAGAACCAACTGTGCTCTTTGAAGTCTGTGGTCTTTCCTACACCCCTTCTTACTCTGTCATGGGGAAAGGGCCTTTCTCTTGACTGAATTATTATCTAATGCTCAGCTGCCAAACTTACCAAATCACTTTGTCCTGCCCTTGGAAGACATTAGGCAGGGTAACTGGACAGAAGGCCAAGTTCTTTTGATGCCTTGTATTTGGAATATCCTCACCAGAGAAGCTTTCAGCGCAACTTACAAAATTTTATAGTTCAATACAAGCAAGTACATGGCCAAGCAACATCAGAGTGTGGTCAGGATGACAAAAGTTATTAATGAGAGAGAACACACAAGCTAGTTAGTAGAGGCTGCAGCAGTTTGCTTTTGCCTGAGCCTACTGGGAAGGGTAAGATTTTCCCCCCTCCTCTTCCCCCCACTGAGTTACTTGAGTGCAAATTAATTTTGCACTTTTGAACTCAGTTTGCATCATTTGAAATAAGTTGCAGACAAAGGTGGAAAGTGGAAGGAGGAGAGAGAAAGTGGGACATTTTAAAAGCCAATGAAAAAGTGGGATGACAAAGGGTAAACTGGAAGTGGAATTAAACATGGCCCCAATGTTGCATGATACTAATTTATTCTGCCAAATCAGGTAGGATGATGACTGGGTTTGCAGCATCTTAAAGAGCTTATACATTACACTTATAGTCGAGTATATACAGTAGTTTATGAGATGGTGAGCCCTGTTAGTTCTGAATTTAATATTGTTTTGGAAATTGAATTTGATTGTATTTTTGTTTTGTACTAGTTTGTCAACTGTACATCATTCTGGGCACTTGTACTGAAAAGTGAATAATAGATTCTATAACTAGTGAGAGGCATCATATATTTTGCGCACAGAAACTTCCCAGTTTCAACCCCTAGCTTCTTCAATTGATGAAGGAATTTCAAGATTAGGAAAAACTTGACCCCTTGGAGAACTTCCAGTCAATAACAGACAATACTAGACTATGTAGAGAGATCTAGTAGCGCCTTTGAGATTAACAGTTACTGTTACAGGCTGTTAGCCTCAAAGGTGCTACAAGATCTCTCTACATACTGATTGTACAGCTAACACAGCTATATCTTTGAATACTAGACTAGTTAGGCTAATGGTATGACAATATAAGTCATATTGCATGTTAAACTCTTAGCACAACCATAGGAAGGGGGTTCCATATTTGTTTTTCTATTTAGTTCTCTTTGTTCTTTCTCCCTCTCAATGTGTGTGTGTGTATGTTGTATGCCTTCAAGTCATTTCTGACTTATGGCAACACTAAGGCTCACAGCATTTTCTTGGTAAATTTCTTCAGAAGGAGTTTGTCATTGCCATCCTCTGAGGCTGAGAGTGGTGACTTGTCCAAGGTCACTCAGTGGGTTTTTGTGGCTGAGCAGGGATCTGAACCCTTGTCTCCAGTGTTGTAGTCCAATGCTCAAACCACTACATTATGCTGGCTCAACCTAAACATAATACATCAATTTTATTGTTAAGAGGACATGATGGATTAATTTTAGAGATCACAAGTCATGCACCATCATTGTAAACATTCTGTAGCTGGATTTCCCCTTCATTGTCATCTTGAAAGTGCAGTCTCTGAAATGAATGATATGTGTTGCAAAAGTGTTGACACCATTTTACTGTACATTATAGAGCAGGCAGCAAGTAGATTATAAAGGACAGCTACTGGACAATTAAAAAAACATTGAGAAGGACACAGCTGCATCACAATGATCAAGATGTGCCAGAATAAATTAGTATCATGCAAAGTTAGGGCCATGTTTAATTCATAGGATGTGTCTATATTTAGCCATCTTATTATTTGTAATATAATCCATCAGTTTATTGAAGGTTAACACCAAGAATTACTCCTGGGTATTTTGTAGATATGTCACAGGTCACTGTAGCCCTTCTAATCTCAAGCTACTTAGAACAACTGAATGTGCTGGAAAGAAATTATATAGAATATCAAGTTAAATGAAGAGAAAATGCATTCTAATTGCTGTTATCTTACCCAGGTGCTTTTTTTTTTCCTTTTGAGAAAAGGAATATAGGAGACAAAGGAAATATTATCAGCAGTTAATAAAAGAATACTGTCCTCTGACTTCATAAGTATACCATTGCTGAAATTCAGATATGTATGTGACATGTGAAAATGATTGAAGAGAAGAGGACCTGCCACTGTCTATGGAAGCACTCCAGGAATCAGTGGAAGCAGGTCTGACAAGAAGCTGGAGAAAAAGGCACTTTGAAAATTGTATGAAATGTAGGAAAAGGATGGAGGGGAAGAGAAAACCCATCCAGAAAATGGCAGTTTTTGAGCTGAAAACATTAAGTGAACTGGCACTTACTTGAAAAATAATGTTTGTTTCATATTTTAAAAAATGAAATAGAAAATGGAAGGAACTTGTTAATTTTCTCATAAGAGTTTACAACTTTGTTTAAAAAAATAGAGTCTATTCTAAATCAGAGTATACAGGTGCGTTCTGGTTTGCAGACCATGGGCATCCACATAGTTATGCATAGCATTGTGCTGTATGGGAAAAATATCCAAACTGATAGATGAGCTGTGGGCATATGGCTCCCATGATTCTTCTCAAATTGGAATTTGGAGCCTCAAAAGGCTCCCCCACCTTGATTTAGAACCAAGTGGGAATTTGCATGGGCTCCTGAGTGTTATGAAACTGTAATTCCCAGCCATCTCTCTCTCTGGCTTTTCTTCGCAAATGAAGATTCAGGAAGGACTCATCCCACGCTTTTTGCAAGCGTGCTGATGACTAAAAAGGCCAATCCGAGATAAACAGGTCCGGTTGCAGAAAGCACAGCAGAAGATCTCCTTGGGTGATGTTTCCGGGTTGTGATTCTTTCTGCATTGTCGTTTCTCTTCGAGACTTGTTCGGCGTGACTTCTCAAATAAGGCTGCAGCATTGTGGATAGTGCATCTCCATGCCTCCCGATGTGAGGCCAGGGTGGACCATTGTTGGTGATCAATTTGGCTGAGCCTGAGATGTTGTTTCAGGGAGTCCTTGTATTGCTTTTTTGGAGTGCCCCTCTTATGCTGACTTGTGGCAAGTTCACTGTAGAGTACTATTTTTGGGAAGCGATGGTCCTCCATCCTAGAAACGTGCCCTGCCCAGCGCAGCTGCATTTTCAATAGCATGGCCTCAATGCTGATGATCCCTGCTTGCTCAAGGACAGTAACATTCGTCACATAGTCAGTCCAGTGTATATTTAGGATTGTGCATATACAGCACTGATAAAAGCGTTCGAGGAGTTGTAAGTGTTGGCGATAGGTGACCCATGTTTCAGACCCATAAAGGAGAATAGACAGTACAATGGCTCTATACACACTGATTTTTGTACTCCGCCTCAGGTGTTTGTTACTCCAGACTCTTTTGTAAAGTCTTCCAAATGCGCTGTATGCCTTTGCTAATCTGTGATCGATCTCTTTGTCAATCTTGGCGTCTGAGGAGATGATGCTTCCCAGGTAGGTGAACTGCTGAACGGACTTAAGCACAGATTTGCCTACAGCGATGTGGGGATGGTGGTGTTTGTCCTGTGGTGCAGGCTGGTAGAGAACTTCCATTTTCTTCAGGTTGACTTCCAGCCCAAACAGCTCTGCAGCTGTTGCGAAGCAAGATGTTAGGTGCTGCAGAGCTGCTTCTGTGTGGGCAACAAGGGCAGCATCGTCAGCGAAGAGCAGCTCACAGACTAGATAGTTTAGAGTCTTAGTGTGAGCCCTCAGACGACTTAAGTTAAACAAGCTACCATCAACACGGTAACGTATATAGATGCCATCTTCTTCTTCGAGCTCTGCTGCAGCCCTTTGGAGCATCATGCTGAAGAAGATTGTAAATAAAGTTGGAGCAAGAACACAACCTTGCTTTACTCCATTAGTTATTAGAAAGGGCTCCCAGCCATCTAGCAGAGTAGTAAATGGTGAGAAGTGCTGGATGTTCAATAGCATCTGGAGAGCATTTTTGATCTAGAGAAGAGATGGGCAATTGTGGGAGGTCCAGGGTCCACATTCATGCCCTAGAACCCTACAGGTTCACATGGAGTATCAAAAAGCAAAGACCAAACCTCTGTGTAGTTGGAAGGTTAGCTTTGCATGCAGACTTGTTTGTGCTGCTGAATTAAGGTCACCGTCTATTTTTTTCTGACAGGCTCCTCATCTTTAAAAATTGCAGGACAGATGGGTTGAGCACATTTCCCTCCAAGTCAGGAATAGCTGTGCCTATTGAGGGCCAACACAGGTGATGAAGAAATTAATTTGGTTCATTATCAAAGTGTGCAAATTTCTTCATATAGTTGGCAGAAAGGATGTTTTAAAAATCAACTGTGGAAGAAAGCAAAACTGGCAGATTTGTCCTTCTTTCCCAGGCAGCTGGTGCTTCTCTAACATTTTCCTCTTCTGTATCAAGCATTGGTTCAGTTATTTAGTAACGTCAGTATCTTCAGTCAATGATGGATTGAATTCCACTTGAGCTGTTTCACCCCTTGGAGATTTGTTCCTTGAAATTACACTAGGCTGGGTCAAGTGGGTGGAAATATCTGCTGTACTTTACTGTCACCTTGAGTAGACTCAAGGTGTTGAATAGTATGGTGCTTTCTTTGATGCAAACAAAAGGGGAGGGATATGCACCTTTGCCTGGAAGATGTGGCTCTCCAGTCCTATTTGCTTTGTAGTAGTTTCTTCCTGAGCTGGGGAGACAAGGAAATGACATCCTACTCTTATATATATAAATGATCAATGACTGACTTAATAGAAAGAAGATCATCAGAAGAACAGTACCTATTTTACTTGAAGCCACATTGTGTAGCCTTGCGTTAGTGTTCCTTTGGGAGAATATTCCCCTAATTTGGTGGACAAAAGAGGGAGTCTTTTAGTCATATTCATTTTCCATTAAGTAGTTATGATTTGAATTGTCAGTCTAGCTGCATATGAACCACAGTAAAGCAAAAGCATGTGCTCTTTAATAGTAAATAAGGAGGCCATCCAAAGACTTGTCTACTGTAGATCAATGGATTAAGAAAATTTGGTCCATACTTTTGAAAAATTGTGTAATATATTAATTCTTAGACAAGGGAGAGTCTCTTCCTCATTTCAACATAAGTAGATATTTTTAGAATATTATGTGATTCCATACAGAGATATGGAAACTTAATTGGGCAGAAATCACATTCAACTATTTACTAAATAAGCAGAGAAGCTGTATAATTCACTTTATTTTATTTTATTTTATTTCGATTTATATCTTGGAGATCCAATTCCTTCATGAGTAGTTTGAAGAATTTTGTATAGCTATGTTAGAATCAGAGAGCTGAAAGGGACCTAAAAAATCATTACTCCAGTCATGATTGGTGGATATCTAGATTCTGCTTAAAAACGTGTAATAAATGACAACTCACTGCCTTCTGAAGCATTTCCCTCCTATTGTTAACCATACCTAATAATTAATCTAAATGAGGGAAGATAGAACTAGTAGTAGCAGGGGAGTCACTAGGGGGTGCTGGGGGTGGGGGGTGACACCACACTAGGTGTCATTCTAAGTGGGGGTGACACCACTGCTTCCAAATATCTACCATTTGGCAGAAATAAGTGGTGGCTTTGCCCTGCATCCCTTTAAAACACTGAAGAGAGGGAGTGAGTGGGGTGAGACTCTGTGAAAGGAAAAAGGAAAGGCCCCAGGTTGTAATTATTTATTTTTAAAATGATTTTTAAAAAAATAATTTAAAAATCTTTTAAAATTTTATTTTAAAACATCACATCTTGCCATATTTTTTACTTTGACCACATGAAACTATACATTTAGGCTATGTGTATGATATTGTAATATAAAGACAAAATTTTAATTTTGCTAATTCTTTCTCTCACAACTATTACCATTATGTTCAGTGATATAAGGGTATTGCAATTTATGAGTAACATTAATATAAAAAAACACTGCTAAGGATTGTGTATGGTGTGGTATGGGAGGAGGCCAATGGGGAAGTGACACAATAACTTACCACACCGGGTGATGTCGGCCCTAGTGACACCACTGGGTACTAAGATGGGATGTTAGGCATTATATACAAGCAGTAGGTGAACCTACTGTCCAAGCAGTACAGACATTATTAATAAGCACCTTCCCATTTTTAATAAGTACCTTCCCATTTTTGACACACCTAGACACATTCACACAAAACCCCCATACAGGAACACACACGTGCATACATGGATACATACATGCCCCGTTTCCTCATCTGTTCCAGCTGAGCACAGATTTTCCTCGCTCATGATTTACAGAGGCTACTTTCTACAGTGTTAGGCACAGAAAGAGCTTATCTCTAATCTGTACCAGATCAAAAGTAAGCCTGCATTGAGAGATGGAGCCACTTTCAGAATAGTGGAGTAAAATGAAAACAGCAGCAAATAGCAACAAAATGAAAACATGCCTTTTCCCCTTTCACAGAGCTAAAGGGAGAGAAAAGGGTAAGACTGGCTGAAGATGACAGACCAGATAGGGAACCCTATTAGCTGGATACAGTCTGTAGGTCAGGAGCCCCCCCCCCCCATGGCATGGGAACCCTTTATTATATGTATACGTCCCTGCACTGCAAACCCAAAATTCCATAAAATGGAACCATGCCAGTTAAAGTCAAATCATAATGCTATAACTGAGTAGTGTAAAAGGGCCCCCGATCTAAATCCCTTGTAATTTGAAGCCACAAAAAACATTATTTTGCATTATAAGCCCTTCACATCTATAAAGATGGCAATCATATCAGCTCTTAATTGTCTCTTCTCCAGGCTAAACATTCCTGACCCCTTCAACTTTTCCTCACCAAACTTAGGGCTGAAATATATGGCTTGGATGGGGTGGTATGAAGTCACCCCACCAGAAGATGGATTGGGGCTGTGGCAGCTGCACAATGTGGCCCCAATCCACTGTGGTGCTGGTCAAAAAAGGAGCGGTTTTTAACTGCTCCTTTTTTGGCTGTGGAAAAGCCACCGTTAGTTGCTCTTCCATGGCAACGCGGTGGCTTTGTGGCATGTTGGGGGTTTGTGGCATGTAACCACCATGCCCCTAAGATACTTAAAAGGCAGCTGATGCGCGGCCACTCTGGGTGTCTTCAAGGCATCATAGGGTTGTGCAGCATGTGCATGCCACACCCTCAAGCCACCTGCAGCCACCCCAAAGGCAGCTTTTAGTGCCAGTCTGTATGGGCCCTTAGTTTCCAGATCCCTTGCCTTCTTTCTGGATGAGTCCCAGATTGTTCACATCATCTGAAAATGAAACTTGTTTAGTCACACGTACTAATACATATATTAGAAAGAGATCATGTATACTTTTTAAGTTTAGAAAACAATTGTTTTTTTTAAAAAGCTGTATAAGAGCTGTAATTGGTCTATATGACTCTGCCCCTGCCAAAAACATAGTAGTTAGATGAATGCTCTAAAGGAGCAGAAGGAAGCAGTAGTCTGTGTTACTACTCGTTCATACATATAACTCCCTTGCTGAAACAGCCTCACCAGCTACTGGACCATTTCCAGATAAAATTCAAAATGCTGGTTATGACCTGTAAAGCATAGGTCCAGATTATCAGAAAGACCACATCTCACTATACAAGCCTACCTGAGTTATAAGATCTTCAGGGTAGAGCTTTTTTTCTTTTTTTGGGGGGGGGGGACATGTACGGAGATTATTGCATTTTTAAAAAACTCAATTTACCCCTGCCACATTGAAATCTATTACAGGATACAGTCAGGTATTATTGCATGAAAAATGCCACTGATGCTGCTGCCCGACTGCATCCCACCTAAAACTTGGCTACAAGCCACACTCAGATGGCTGATTTGCAGTCGGGATGCAGTCAGGTGGTGGCATTGGTTGCATTTTCCATGCAATAATACCTGACTGCATCCTGTAATAAACTTCAAAATGACACAGGTAAGTCAGGTTTTTTTAAAAATGCGATGAACTCCCTGGTTGCTCCCAGGCTTCTCAGTGGTTGCTCCCAGGCTGTGGAACTTTTTTTTCACTGGGAAGCTTGGTTGGACAGCTCTGTGAGCAAATATATTTTTATTTAAACATGCCTTCAGCTTTTAACTGGTTCAGGTAGTGCAAGTAGTGTGCTAGTTCTTAATATGTAATAGAACTGGCCTGTGTTTAATGTATTAACTGGTCCAAATTAATTTTTTAAAAGTGCATTGTTGTTTAATGCTTTTTTAAAATGTTGTATTAAAAATTCTTTTAGCTATCTTGTTTTAGCACACATTGTAAGCTGCCATGAGTCCCATAGGGGATAACAGCAGGACTTAGATTAAATACATTTTTTAAAATTTAATATCCTGCCATTCCCTCCCAGAATAGGAACTTAAAGATAACTTTCCAGGTTAAACAAATGTACTATAGGTAAAAAATATAAAAGATAATCATTAAAATGTGATTAAACTCTCTCTAGCATTCAGAAAAATAAACATTCATTTGAAAAAAGATAAAACATAGTATAGTGCACTATTAAAAGCCCTTTCTCAAAAACAGTCATTTCCTGAAAGCCTCCTGGAATAGGAAGACCTTTGTGGGCTGAAAGAAAGACAAAAGAGAGGGAACTAGTCTGATCTTCCTAGTGTTACCCTAAAAGGTGGACATTGCTGAGGATCCCTACCAGCAACGCCAGTGCCTCCTTGAAATCTTGGGGAAATTGTGCTCAAAAGAAGGCCTGAGAGAGGAGGGTAACTTGTAGGGATCTTTTCACCTATGTATATCAGAACTAACTGCAAAGAGTATTCCAGTTTCCAGTAAATAAGACTTTTGTTTAAAAATGTGCAAGGGCGCACTCAAACACACAAGAACTGAGACATTCTTAACAATCATACAAGACTACCAGAAATAAAGGGTTGAAATGTTAGCTAGATAGAGGTTGAGAGTTAAGGAGGGCAACAATTATCAATCCTGAAGAGAGGTCTTTGGAAAATTTAGCGCTGCATCCAACACGGTTTAAAGTGACTCAGATCATATCTGAGGGTTACACAATGGGATCCTGGTCTGTGATCAATGTGACTAGGACTAGGGAAAATATTTATATTCCTTTTTGTTGTACCCATCGAGGGGGTGCTTTGAGTGATCAAAGGCTTTTTCCAGGGCAAAAGGGTTCAGAACTACTTGATGGCTTTAACACCAGAATGTCAATGCATTGATTAGACTGAAACAATCCTTTGATGATTAGAGAGGAAGGGGGATGTAGGAACATCAGAAGGTGAAGTATAGGGTATGGTCTCTGAATGATTTATAATAACTTCTTGTGCTTCTATTGCAAGAGGAAATGCAAAGAACCAGGGTGTGTATGTGTGAGTTGATCAGTAAACCCATTTCCCTGTCTTAGTTCTATCTAGGTCTCCAGCATGTCCTCTGGTCATAATCACTCCTACACATGTATAACTTCTAGTTTCCACAGGTCATAATGACCTCAAAACAAGCTCCAACTTTAGATATTAATTATGAAACCACATATCCAATGGAAAGTGTGTAGGATATGCTAACACTAGGAAAGGAGTTCCAGAAACTGGGGGTGGCGATTGCGAGAGTCTTCTCATGCCTTCCCATCAGACGTTCTCCTGATGATGGCAGAACTGAAAGAAAAGCCTCCTCTGCAGGTCTTACAACCTAGGCTGGTTCATAAAGGAGAATATGGTGGAGAAGACAGCCTGGAACCAAGCAATTTATAACCAGCTCTTTGTACTCAGAAACTGATGGTTGTCAGTGAAGCCATTGTAACAAGGAGGTCATGTGCTCAGTTTGCTATGCTATGCTACACTGACAACATGTCTGTGGCTGCACTGGGTAAGCTTACCTTGCTGCTGCCAGTATGCAAAGGGATCTTATAGCACCTTTGAGACTGTGACCGCTGCCACATTGCAGAAATAATGCAGTTTGACATTGCTTTCACTGTCATGGCTCTACCTTATGTAATCCTGGGATTTGTAGTTTGTTGTGGCACCAGAGTTCTCTGACAGAGAAGGCTCAATATGTCACAAAAATACAAATCCTAGAATTCCCTAGCATTGAGCTATGGCAGTTAAAGTGGTATCAAACTGCATTAATTCTGCAGTATAGATGTAGACTAACTGTGTGCAAGAAACATAAGATTTGCTGCTGCCAATTTTCCTATTCCATGTGATTTGTGGGATGGGAGAATGCATGACTTGGTAATGTTAAGGTGTTTTAGAACTGGCTGAAGTTCCAGGCCAACCAAAACTGACGCACATCACTCTCATAAGATAAGCTTTATTGGCAGTAAATGATGCAACAGGTGGTCTGTAGCAGAGAAAGCACCACTGTCCTTATACTGATGAGTTCTAGCATCTAAAAGTAAAACTGGGCCCATAAACCACTAATTCTCTTTAGTTTATCCCAGAGCTGATGTTCAAAATTCTTGGGACTAGTTATCGGTGCTTGGAAGATGGATTCCTAAGGACTGCAGATAATGCAAAAGCAACAAAGGAAATTGATGTGTGCAAATATGACCCAGGGAGAAGATGTACCTGACATAACAAAGATATGCATCTTTATAATGAAAGAAATCAGGGACCCCTTAGAATAGACTATAAGATTTTGCTTTCTGTAAAACAACTTGCAACTCCTTTTTAAAAATGGATTTTAAAAAGTATTAATATAAAGAAAGGGAAAAAGAGAAAGAGAGAGAGAGAGAGGATGTGTGTGTGTGAGAGAAGGACATAGGTATGAACATGAGAGCTAGTATATACATTAATATAAGCTGCCCATGTGTCCAAAACCACATTTTATTGAATGTGATCTGTATTTCTATGAGTAAGCAAAGCAGTGAGATGCTTTCTCTAATGAATAATGAATGACAATTTTTTTCTCTTTCTAACCCTATCACCCATCTATCCATCCATCTATTTTTTATAAATCTTTTATAAAGAAGTTGCAAGTTGTTTTAGCAATAGGAAAATATTCAGGTAAACTATACTTTCAGGGATATAGTTTAAAAGTAAATGTGCATCTCCAAATCTCAAAGTTTTTTTCTGACAGAAAATTAATTCAGTGTAATACACCCAACCAAAAAGAAGGAGTCATTGAACATACCCACACTGTATGCCATAAGGAAGATTATTTCTGTAATGGTGTTCAGTAGTGACTTCCAGTGCAACCAAAACATAGGCTTAATGATGCTGTTTTAATATTTAATGATTTTTACTGTTTTTAACTATTGTATGATGGTTTTAAGCTATGTTTTAATGTTGGTAGTATTTAATTATTTTTTAATATTTGTAATCAATGTTTTAGCTCTGCCTTTTAAAAAATATATTGTAATCTGCCTTGAATCCATTATGAGAGAAAGGCAGGATATAAATCCTGGGAATAAATAAATAAATATCCTCTACAGTGGAAAATGTAGAAGAAAATGCTGAAGAAAATGTAGTTTTTGTTAAAAGAGATTTTAGATATTGAAACTAGAATGATTTTTCATTGATTGATTTAGCCAGGATAATAAGACTCTTCATTCCATTGATATCAAATGTAGTACTTTTAAAAACCATCCTTATGGATTTCCACTTCTTGGAGGATATATTTAATACTTCCAACATTCCAGGAATATCTTTGGCACTTAGAATTGATTTTATATTTAGATATCAGAAGGCGCTGCAAATGTAAATATTGCCATAAGGCCCCATGGGTAAGTGATCAGTTGGCTGCAATATCAAAAATGACAGGAATTCCTGCTCCAGAGTGATCAATTGATCCAAAGTATACATTACAAAATCAGCCCACTCCCCCACCCCCCCACAAATTAATGTCTTGCAGTCTTGTAATTAGGACTATTGCACGAGCTAGTTTAGCATGGCTACATAAATCAAATTGTAATTGACAATAGATCATATGTCAAAACATCCTAGTAGCAAAAATTGTGGGAATTGCAGCTGCAGTAAACAGCAGTTGTGGTGTCAGCCATGGTTTGCATTCAACTCCATAACAAGTGGGAAAATGGTAGGAAACTGGGACAAGGAGAAGCTGCATAATTTTCTGTTTTTTTCTTTGGGAAAGATTAGTGTTACTGCTGTTTGTGTAGCTGCTTAAGACAGGGATGAGCAACTACATGGGAATCAAAGGTTAATTTTCCTCCCAGACTGCCTTAGGGTTGAATCCCCCAGCAAACTCAAATAGCTCTGTTTATCTCTGCAATCCCTCTCAAAATGGCAACAGGAAATGGCATCTCACTTCCTGACATCATTTAGAGAGGAACTGCAGAGGAAAACAGTGGCATTTGAGGCATAGTACAGGTTTCTGGGGGCCTTGTGGGATTGGGTTTTCTGTGTGGTTTTAAGTCAAAAGCTGCCTGAAATCACTAATTTATTCCCCAAATCACAAGAGTGGGGTTTAAGGGGTGCATGCCACACATATCCCACTCCTGGCATAAGTAGATGAGAAGAATCTAGGCCTATAGGCAGAAACCTGTAGCCATAAGGAGAGTACCACTTTCTTCTTTGTCATTGAAGTTTTCTACTTTTGAGTTCTGAGATAGATTGGCAGACAGAGAGGAGTCACTGATTTTAAGCTTTTGCACTGAGCTCTTTAGACCAAAAGCAAGCAAGTAAGCAAATGAACAAATCCTGTATTTGAGCCCCAGTGGGATTAACATGAAGGTGGAAACCAGTGTGATATAGTGGTAAGAGTGCTGGATCAGGATGTTGTCCCGGTAAGGAAGCCAGCCTCTCCAGAGTCTGAATACATCTGGCTGACCACCATATGGCTGGCAATCTGTTTTAGTATGGTTTATTTTATGAAAATGTGGGCTGATTTTGTTTGCCATGGCTACAGCTGTAGGCCAGTTGAACAAGCAAAACCAACTGGAGGACCAGGAAGGAAATTTAATATACACCATGGGTCAATGTTACAGTACACACTTGTAATACTTTCATAGCACTTTAAGAAGGATGCTCCATTCCTCCACCTAGCCCTGATTTCAATGGCTCTCCATGTCATGTCCTTACTGCACTAGGAAGCAGGGTGCCAGGAGTTCAGAAGCCAAAGATGCAAGCAGACAGTCCAGGATCCAAAGCCATAAATCCTATACACAGTCTACAGTAGCAGATAACAAGATCAAGAAACAGTCCAGGGTTGTAAATCTCAGAGTCAGGTCTTGTTGTAAATGCAGACCTCAGAAAGACATTCAGTTTGTTTCCAGTAACTGCAAGAGGTAAAAAAAACCTACCTTATAAAGCAGGCTGATTCAGCCTCACCCTGCTTGAAGACTGGATTTCAGGAAGGCATGTTCCTGCTGTAAGCACACAGCCTCTCACTTCACCTATCAGGGAGGGACTGGGTCTGTTCCAGATGCCCCAGGCTCCTTCCTTTCTGGAGGTATTCTCTCACCTACCTCCTCCTCTTCCTGTGGATCATTCAGGTGGCTGTTAGACTGAGGTAGGGGAGGACATAACTATGGTAAATCAGCTTCCAAATCAGAAGCCAGACTCTCAAAGGGGGACCCTAATGGGTGGGTCTGCTTCATCCTCAGAAGCTGAACTCTCAAGCAGGAGCAGGACAACCCAGGGTTTTAGGCAGTGATCTTTCCTGTCACTTGTTACCTGATTTGTATAACTTGACATACTTGAGATTGGGTCTAGAACTTCTGGCAAAGGAAGTGCACTGCTATTGAGCACTGGTCCCTTCCCATGGTGGTTATTTTAGAAACAGGCATTATTATGCATTTGGATTGTTCACAGTAGTGACTGTTGGCTCCCATAGTGGGCAGTAAATCTACTCCGTCTTTTAAAGTGAGCTTTGGGGAGATATCCAAGGTGCTGAACCTGTTTTGAGGACAGAATTCAACACCTCAGAAGATATATTTAAACTTTGGGCTAAAACCTAGAACTCATGCACTGCCCCAATGATATGGGGGCCATATGTTCATAGGACTGGTCACCACCGCACAGATTTATTTTAACCCTACTTCTCTACATTTTTTAAAAAGACAATTTTCAATGGTGTGTTAAAAACAGAAGGATAGTTGATATGTCTGATTGCTCTAGGAATTTGCTGAATTTCAAAATACCACTTCAGGCTTATTATGTGTGCAATTTGCAGCAGGGTAATCAAAACAGATAATTTACACTGTAAATAGCTTTATGTTGTACAAACTAGTATTTCTAAGCAAATATTTTTAGAATTTATTATTTGGATCCAAACTACTGATGTCATTGTGGTTTAGACTAAGCAACTCACTAAATGCAGTGCTACAATATTTATGCTTCTTAACAACCTGTGCAGGAGAAGCCAGAGGTCGATGGTAGTGATCACAAGATAATCACATAGGAAAATGTAAGGTTCAGTCTCTCATGTTTCTGAGGAAAGTATTTTAGGCAGAGAGCTAGGAAATAACATGACTGTACCGCTTGAGAAATACTGTCAGTTTGGGACAGATGACATAGTGGTCTGAAGTATTATTATATTATATTATATTATATTATATTATATTATATTAACCTTGGCTCTTTTATGGGTAGAATCTCAAAGATAAAGAGGACATGCCTGGCATGAAGAAGTCCTCAGGTTCCTTCTGTAGCAGTTTTGCTTACCGGCCTTACCACACTGCTCCTTCATTAATGCACTACAGCTGTTTGCAGTAGGGTTGCTGATTGTAGATGAAGTGTACTGCACCTTGCCATCTTTCTTGTTCATCTCACCATTAGACAAATGGTTTTCTTTTCTGCAGTACCAGTGTCATAGCCTCCTCTCCTCTCCTTTTCTCTCATGCTCTTCATTTCATGATTGGTCCAAGTTTTTTTTCCCTTTTTTGCCATTGTGGTGCTGTGATGGAATGACATTGTGATAATACCTATTGATGGACAAGACCTTTTCTTGTGAGAGGTCAAACAGGAGAAGAAGGTGGCCACACTGCTCACTACTATTTCTTTCCATTCTGTGTAAATGAAACTGCCTTGACTTTTCAACTGTGCCAGTTTTTCATGTTAACTGTATGACTGTGTTTTGCCTTTTGGGTGGCAAGGTCCTCTTGTATCATCCAGAATATCTCCACCATTGTCTTGGCAGGCAAGCTTTGAAAAAATCAAACTTGTAGAGTAGTCATGCATTGTCCTGTTGGAAAATTCAACAAATTTGTTGAACTGTGATGTTAGAATGTTAAGGTGTTATATATTATGATGTTACAATGGCCCAATAGAAGTAGGGTTCTTAAATCAAATTAAACATGCCATAAAATTTGTCTTTGTTGCTCAAACACCAGAAATAGTCTGTGAATTCCCTGCACAGATCTGCTGGGGAATCTTTGAGAGAGGAATAAGCTAGCTATACCCACATCCCAACCACTAATAAGGTTTTCACAGTAGAAAGCGCAGTGGGTGTTCTGCAGCACAAAGGATTACTGTTACTGTTACTGTTTTCAATGTTGCTAAATGAGATGATGGCAGGACACCAACAATGTCATGCAGCAAGGCATAATCTCTTGCAATAAGGCCCTAAGTATCTGGACATCAAATTCCTGAGAATATAAAGAGTGCTACCAGTTGGAATAGACCTTGGGGAAAATATTTTGGAGTATAGCTCCCAGAATCCTTCAACCTGCTTGACCAGTGGATTCTGGAAGCTCTTTCACCCAAAAGTAACCATACTAAGTTCTGGACCAGATGCATCAACACCGATGACAGCTTTATATTAAACTTCATAATTCTAAGCCATATGCTTCCTTATTTAGTGCTGTCAGGAAGAACTTCAAGAAGCACCTTTGAACCTTTAAAAACTGAGTTTAAAAAAAGATTAAAAGAACAGACTTTTTCATGGCAAGCTCAATATTGTAGATATCATAAAATAGTGCAATAGAAGCTAAAGCTGTGATATTTGTTCTCCACTCCAGTCAGTACTACTTAGGAACTATAACGTCTACAAGTATGATCATGGGGCAAGTAATTTTTTGTAACTCAATTAGCATTTGATTTGGGGAAAAAATGGAACAGAAATCTTTTCTTTTTAATAAAATAGGATTATGTGAATGCCAATATGTACAGGTAGATAGGAATAAAGGGGTGGTAGTATATGTATAATATCGCCCATGGTGAGAGTGTGCAGTTCTCACACCAAAGCACAAATGCATAATGCTGAGATCATATCAGAGGAAATACAAAAAAGGCCTGCCTTAAGATCAAATGAAGCATTTGTATAGAACTGTATTCAAAATGGATACAAATGCATCAATTCCTTCAGAATTATAGGTGCATCAAAGGAAAAATGACATCCAAGAAGATAAAGCAGGCAACCAGCAGCCTAGCCATGTCAGAGGCAGAGATGCATCTTTGAAATTCTCCTATGGCCTCCTAAAGAGCCAAATGTTGCTGGTAGAACAATGTCCTCTTGGTCTTCTTAGCACCTGATTCCTAGAGTTCTGATTCATAGGAAAAGGAGTAATGTGGAAGGCCATCATTTCATGCATTCATTTAAGAGCACAGTATTTGAAGACATTTAACAACAAAAAAGAGGGTCGAAAGGCTTTGAACGAGTACCTTTTTCAAGAAAGGGAGGAAACGGGGTAGTTGTGAAGAGGAACCTCAAACAAATGAATATGAAGTCTCTACTGCTGCTTTTTTAAATGTCCAAGCAGAGAACTAATTCAGGTGAATATTTCCTTTCACAAGCTGGATCAATTTTTTTAACCTTAGATAATTAATCTGAGATAACCATCACTCAGTTTCTAATCTTTCTCTTTTAAGAAAGGCCTTAGAATGAAGGGTGGCAAACTGACACTAGACTTTCTTGAATAAGGTGATCATTTGGATCCTTTCCATTCTTGGTGCAGGTCCATTTTGGTTTCCTTAGTGGGTTAACTACATTGGAAGCTAGACAGCAAGAGTGTGTCTTCGTTGGTTTCACTGGAACTTTCAAGACCATTTTGTGTCATTGACCCATAATTCTGTTCTGGGACATCAATGAAAATGGATGTTGGGGAAATCATTTTGAGTGGTTTGCTCCAATTTGACTAAATGATCTCAGGAGGTGATGCTGGTGGATTATTGCATAACCCCAGGACCCTGGAGTATAAGATTCCTTGGGGTTTTATTTCACCCCTTTCTCCTTTTTTCTCTCATTGAGGTGAAGCCACTGGGATAAGTCATCTGGGGTTTTGGAATTAAGTCTTCTTGCTACTATGATGATACTTAGTGTTATATCTTTTTTCAACTAATGTCAAGGAGGCAGTGGAAACTCTAACCCATTGCTTGGATTCAGTGATTGATCAAATGAGACCTAACAAATTGAAGCTAAATCCAAATAAAATGGGTGCTGCTAAAACTAATTGTAGATTTGCAAAAGTGGTCTGTTCTGGACAGGGTTGAACTTCCTTTGATGCATCAAGATGACAATTAAGGAGTGCTTGGATTACTTCTGGTTGTCTAGGTGGTCTCTATAGCTAGGAATACTTTTACTCAGGTTTGGTTAGTGTGTCAGCTGTGTCCTCTCCTGAAGAATGCAAATCTGGTCACAACCAAATTTTAATCTCTTCTTGAAGAGATTACTGAAACACACTGGTCATGAGGCTGCCTTGTGTTTGGAATGGCAGTTGATGAAATGTGATGTCCTGATTGCTTTCTTGTGCAAGTTATTTCAGAGTGTATTCTGATCTATACATTTCACTGGCTTCTGGCATCAGTTCAATTTGAGATGTTGTTTCTTACCTATAAAGCTTTAAATAGCTGACAGCCAAAATATCAGAAAGATTTCCTCTTCCCTAATGAATCTGACCATAGGTTGTTGTTATCATTATTACTGGAGAGCCATCTGAAGAGGCTGTGTTGATGAGAACATACAAATGAGTCTTTTCTGTGGTAGCACCTTAATGAAGAAATTTCTCCCAAGGAAAATTAGGCTGGTTTCATCCTGATTACTTTTTCAGTCTGGGAAGCAAAAATATTTGTTGTTCTATCTGGCATTTAATGGTTTTCTTTTCTTTTCTTTTTTAAAAAAAATCTGAATTAGAAGGCTTTAAACTTTCCTTGGTTTTTTTTTTTTTGTTCCTGTTATTTGTCTTTGTTGCATTTTGTTCTATAAACTGCTTTACTGTTTCTTTAAAAAGTGGTGTCGCAGTCAGAGCATTGCTTGTGGTGCATCCTATTTGCTTCAAACTGTAATTTTGTATGCAATTAATCCTATTCCCAATTAGCAGTAAACATGTATGCAATGATGTTGCAAGTATGGTTATAGATGTACATAGAATGAGAAGTCACTTGACTTCACTACATTCTGAGGCCCTTACAGACTATGGGCCTTTGCAGACTGCCAGAAATAGTGCAAATTGAGGCCTCTTTAACTGCCCTGGCTCAGTGCTAAGGAATAATGGGAACTGTAGTTTATTGTGGCACCAGAGTTCTCTGACAGAGAAGGCTCAATGTCTCAGAAAAAATACAATTCCCATGATTCCCTAGCACTGAGCCAGGACAGTTAAAGTGGCCTCAATTTGCACTATTTCTGGCAGTCTGTAAAGGCCCTATGATTCCACTTTAGTTGCCTAGGCTACATGGTATGGAATCCTGGTATTTGTAGTTTGGTGGATCACTAGAGGAGCTCTCTGGCTGAGAGGTTCAGATGTCCTTTCCTAAACTTCAAACCCCAGGATTCCATAGGATGAAAGTGCAGTAGTTAAAGTGGAATTATAGTGCTATAATTGTGTAGTGTGAAAGGATCCCTGATAGCATCTTTGTTAGGTTGTAATAGCATCTGGTTAGCTGTTCACAGCTCTGATTGGAAAATACTACAACCTCTCTCCTGCCCTTATTGATTATGGAACAATGACTTATTTCACAATAGTTTGACAGTGGAAGGCAATTGTCCGGTCTATGTAGACAGAGACTACTTTCACTTTGATTTAGGTAATCAGTACTGGAAGATTAGTGTTATCAGAGTGTTGACAGCACAGCATTTCCCCAAACACCTTCAGTGACCACTAGAGAAAAGGAGATGCAGTTTGGGTGGGGAAAAGATGAACTTGGAATGATGCAATTCCAAAGGCTATGTCACCCAAGATTTGATATGACATGATGACATGACAGACATTGACACATTGTACAAGTGCTCCCAGCAAGATATACAGCAACCTGGTCCCTTTGGCACATTGTTGTAGAAATTACCAACAAGCTTACTGTATGGAAGGATTTAAGGAACAATCCCTGGGCAGTGGGGGAGAATTCATTATTCATTGAGATTTATCTTGCCTTGCTCTGAGGTCAAAGGAGTTAATCGGACAAGAAATGGAGGAGTCAACTTTCTAAAATAGTGTAATTCCATCGTAACTGGACTATATTATAGGTATGACTAAGTCATACAATTACTAACCACTAGCAGTCAATAATATAGATCAAACGTAAGGTAGTTACCCTAAAAATATAATACAATATAATATTATAGTATACATACACTACTATATCATTTTGAATCCGAGATACCTGCACAACAAGAACAGAATGCCCTAATGCTGAGTGGTGCCTTTTGAGCTTTCTAAAATGAAATGATTGCCAAGATAGACACCCTTTGCCAACCTGGTGCCCTCAAGGCACGATAGACGACAGCTCTGGTCAGCACGACCACAGGAACTGTGTTTGGCTCCTTCCTTGAATATTTTAAATAGACCTTGTGATAGGGATAAGGGAAAAATTCATTTCTTCTGCATTTTAATATAATTTACCCTAATTTTGTGAACCAGAAGAATAATTATCTTTTGGTTTTCTCAGTTCTCAAAAGTCTGTAAGGAAATTCTCTGATCAAAAAAGTGGATACAAACAATAATGAGTACATGTGGGGGGAATCATAGAATCATATAGTTAGAAGAGATCACAAGGGCCATCTAGTCCAGCCCCCTGCCATGCAGGAAATCACAATCAAAGCATCCCTGACAGATGGCCATCCAGCTTCTGTTTGAAGACCTCCAAGGAAGGAGACTCCACCACACTCCGAGGGAATGTGTTCCACTGTCGAACAGCTCTCACTGTCAGGAAGTTCCTCCTAATGTTTAGGTAGAATCTCTTTTCCCGCAGCTTGCATCCATTGTTCCATGTTCTAGTCTCTGGAGCAGCAGAAAACAAGCAAGTATCCTTAATGTGACACCCCTTCAAATACTTAAATAGGGCTATCATATTACTCCTCAACTGTCTTTTCTCCAGGTTAAACATACCCAGCTCCCTATATGTCTTTCCTAATAAGGCATGGTTTCCAGATCCTTCACCATTTTGGGAGGAGGATCTTATCTCAATATCAGGGTGTGAGATGTCCACACCCTTCAGATAAAGAAGTCACCAGTAGAAAATTGTATATAGATACCTACAGATGCATACATTAATGGAAATTGCATATAAAAATGCATATATTAGGAGGTTTTTGTACCAGTTTTTCTGTTCATTTACCAAAAATTTGCAAACTGATTAATATCAACAGGATCAAATTTCCTTTTATTTCTAAGGAAATAATAAAATGACATTGATACAATCATTCTACCTTGGTAGATCTGGCTGTTGCAATCACCTTTTAATTGAAGATTGAGATTAGATTATCTTTTGTTGGAGTTTTAAAATTATGCAAGTCAAGCTCTTGTTTTATTTTGTGTCAACATCGAAATGAAATGTAATTATATGTCTATTTTAACATTTATTTGATTTATCTGTTTAAAATATTTTTACTCCACCATTCCACATAAAGTCTCTCCAATGCAGTAAAATAATTGTGTTTCATTGCTTTATATTTTGATAGGGTCCTTTTTTTTGCCCTGAAAGATGATATAGAAATCTTTGAATTAATAAACATATAAATCGCCAAAGTTGGGGATGAAGTATGATTATTAGACATGCATTTCATTATGTGCAGACAAATTCAGAACATAAAATGTAACATTAAGCTGTAGCAGGGGTAGTCAACCTAAGGCCCGGGGGCCGGATGCGGCCCCCCTGAGGCCTTTGGACTGGCCCCAGGCTGGTCCTGCTGCCGCCGCCGCCGCCACCCGCCATGATGATATTGATTATTGTTGTTATTACTTGTTCTTGGGGTTTTCTTGGCAAAATCTCCACAGGGGTTTTGCCATGGCTTTTCTGGGGCTGAGAGAGTGTGCATAGATATTTTTTTAAATTAAATTTTTATTTATTTATTTATTTATTTATTTATTTATTTTTGGTGCTTTGGCCCCCCAATTGTCTGAGGGACAGCAACCTGGCCCCCAGCTCAAAAAGGTTGCCTACCCCTGAGCTGTCTTGGTCACACATAGACCTGTATAAATGCCCCCCCCCCCCCGATCTGAGTCACTTTTATCTGCCTGTACATTAACAATGTTGTCAGTAGTAATACTCACTGACCAGGCATAGATATCTGTAAAGCTGGCTGGCTCTAGAACAACCTCCTCTGAACACTTCTTGCTAAGGAAACCCTAAAGGTAGGGTAGCCATGTCAGAAATGACTTGAAGTCATAAAACCATAAGAATAAAAGATAATAATAATAATAATAATAATAATAATAATAATAATAATAATAATTTATATCCCGCCCCTCTGCAGAGCAATCGGGGTGGCTTACAACATTGAAATTACCATACATACATATTAATACAATTTAAATAGAACATAAAAATCCCAATTCCCACCCGTCCTTTAAGGGTTCTTATTCCAGGCCGGATGGTGCTGGGCCTAGTGTCTCTCCCCCAGATGGCATCGGATGGAATGGAGGGAGGGCTCTTCTTCTTATTCCAGGCCCGATGGTGCTGGGCCTAGTGTCTCTCCCCCAGATGGCATCGGATGGAATCGGAAGATAACACCAGCTAATCAATGAAATGGTTGTGCAGAAAACAAAACAAACAGCTTCATTTAATTCTGGTTTTATCTCAAAAATATATCCCAGAAGTAAACGGTGTTCTGTGTTTTAACTGGTGTTAGGTGTTTAATTTATTGCTCCCTGTCTCATTACATTGAGAGATGTGGGTAAGAAATAGTAATAATAATCATGATGGCTTGAATCCTCTATGCCAGTGATTCCCAAACTTTGGTCCTCCATTTGTTTTGGATTTCAGCTCCCAGAAGCCCCAGCCAAATTGGCCAATAGCCAGGAATTATGGGTACTGAAGTCCAAATCACCTGGAGAGCCAAAGTTGGAGACCACTGATCTATGTGCTTTATTGTTACTTAACCACAGTTGTTACTTAACTATATATGTAACTATCTACATATATAACTATGGTTAGACCAGTCCTGGTCCAACCCCCTGCCAATTCCCACTAAGCAGTCAGCAGCCACTGTGATCAATGGGGATCTGTTCTCCTGTCACTGACTAATTCTCATCCCCCTGTGTGGATGAACTCCATTGTGAAAGGCAGAAATAGGGCCACTGTCACAATCTCCCCCATTGCAGGGATTGCTCACACAAATGATGGTGAGAACATCAGTCAGCCACTTCCTGAGTGACAATGGAACAGATTCTCATTGATCACAGCAACTGTGTCTGGTGGGTTGGGATTGGGGACTTTCACATCCTTATGTATCCCCTAAACAATGGGATACATAGGAATCATGAATATGAAGCAGTCACAAACTTAACTTGCAGTTACATATTTATAACTACCCAATTGGATTTCAGATACTACTGCTACTACTACTACTACTACTAATATGACATGTTTTGTTTTTCTCTATTTGTGATGGAGCAAGCTTATCATACAGCAGCAGCATCTCTGTATATAAAAAAAACCCTTTAATTTGACATTTTGACTTCAGATTAAAGTGTGAGATACCATTATTTGGCTCTTAAAGTTACTCGGTCTGAATTTATTAAAATAAGTGCAATCTATGTTTGACAAATGGGAACACATCTGGTCCACATCCTGGTCACAAACCCCACACAATATTAATTATATTGATGGGTGAAGCTAAGGAGTGAGTTAGGCATTATTTATAGTGATCTTTGCTAAGTAAATCATTATAAAAATGGCTTTCTAAAACGAAATGCTTCCCTTTTTAAGACGCCACGCAGAATTAAAGAGGCTTTACAATAGAACGCGAAGCATATTGCGGTGAGGGAGAGAGACAGAAGCTGCCTTGATTAATGCACACGATTATCAGCAATGCAAATCACTTTCACTTATTAAGTCTTGTTTAATATCCTAATGAAGCTTCCTGAGCAGATTTGATAATTCCAGCAAAAGTGACTGTGAACTAATGCCCTTTCAACATGTCGAGAATGAGTAGTGGTATAAAGAAAACCTCATTTACTATAATTCTGACCAAATGTGGCATCCTTTGCTCAGCTTCTACCTCACAGCAGGAGACAATTAACCTTTTCTGTGCCAGAAGTGATTCCCAACACGTTCCAGCTGTGAAGGCCAAAGAGGTCAAGCATAAATGAAGTTTACCTTCAGCTTCTTGGGAAGAAAATAGCAATGATGCAATAAACATAATCTATAAAGCTGTCATAAGACACAGCAGAATTTAACACTAGAATGCTATAGATCTCAGTATTTCTTACAGGCAATGTATCCTAAGCAAATGATAGCCCACTGTCTACTCTTGGGGTTGCCTCTTTGGGACAATCTTGTCCCATATATCTGGGGGTACATCCCATTGAACCCAATGGTGCTTACTTCTGAACAAACTCACACAGGGTTTCTCTTATTGAAGTGCATGTGCAGAATAATAAAGAGACTGGAGCTGGTGATTATTGATCTAGAGCACCATCTATGTATGATCAAATTTGATTCCCATCATTTTATGAATTATTCCATTCTGTAATTCTCTCAGAGCTTAGAAAGACTATTTTAAAAAAGTAATTAGGTATGTACTGATACAAGCTTTCCCCAACAATTTGCTGATACATTTACAGTTTGAAAGTAATTCTTTCTTTTAAAAATCTGATGTTTTAAAATCAGCAGCACAAGGCACAGCGTAAGCCTGCATTGAACGTTGTGATGCTCCTCCTCTATCGTTTAGTGAGATTATACCTTTGTAATGACCAAAATAACTTAAATATTACTTGATTACAAACGAAATGAAGGAATTCATTAAGTTACAATCTGATTGTAATGTAGTTATACCTTTGTTAGTCAAAAATAAGTTAATTACTAGTTATTTTTAATTGTTACTTCTACATTTTTAGATTTTTTTGAAACCTCCTGAATTATATGCAGAGTGCAGAGATTAGTCCCTTCCAAATTAAAACCTAAACATACTATCTAGTAAAATTGCCATCTCCATATTTATTCCACCTTCATCCTAGATGTGACTACCCAACCCAGAAGTAACCATCTGTTCTCCAGCCTGAGAAACATGATAAACTCTTCAGACAGAATCTGTGCAGGAAACCAGCTCCTATGTACAAAAAGGTGTGGATCGGGACACAAATAACTAGAGCTGGAGTAGAACAGATTTCATTTGGTTTGTGCCTAATGTACCTAATTTATGTTTCCTTCCCAAAACATTTTGGGAATATTTTGCATACTGATGTGCAACATCTAACCTATTTACACTTTTGGTTTTTGTGCTGCATTTCCTGAATCAAAAATTGCATGCAAAAGTGGGTAAGCTAGGGAAATATGCCCAAAAAATGTATATGCAAGTGAAAGCATATACAAAAAGGCATTACATAGAGAAGAAGAACAACTTGCAAAAATATGCATATTATCAAAAATTTCTTATAAGTGCTTGTGTTAGAAAAAAAGGACATGAAAATGCACAATATGAAGTCGTAGGCTTTCATGGCTGGCATCCATAGTTTTTGTGGGTTTTTTCGGGCTGTGTGGCCATGTTCTAGAAGAGTTTCTTTCTGACGTTTCGCCAGCATCGGTGGCTAGCATCTTCAGAGAAAACTGAAAAGGAAGAGCATGGGTCTATATATACTGTGAGACCCTGAATAGGGAGGAGTGGTTCCCAGGTGAACTGTGTGTTGTTCTGTGTTGAATAGGTATTGTTCTGTTGTTAATGGCATAGCTTCAGGGTAGCAATCAAGGATACTGTCTGCTATTCCCATGTAAACTATGTATTGTTCTGTGTTGAATAGGTATGTTCTGTTGTTAATGGCATGGCTTCCAGGTGAAGATATGCAATCAAGGAGATTGTCTGCTATTGTCTGCTGGGAAAGCCCCTGACCCTGGTTGGTTTTCCATTTGCATTTGCTGAGTGCCAATTTTCTTATTTTGTAGGACTGGTAGCCATATCTTGTTTACTTTAAGGGTTTCTTCTTTCCTGTTGAAGTTGACCAAGTGTTTGTGGATTTCGATGGCTTCCCTGTGCATTCTGACCTGATAGTTGCACAATAGTTTTCACACACTTTTACAAAATTGGAAAATTATGCAGAAACAGCAGGAGATTAGTGTATGGTTGTAGAAATGTATAACCAGACAAAAACCAAACATCATACTGATTTGATTGTTGTGCTGTGTCTCTGGAGACCAGGGTTTGAATCCCTGTTCAGCCATGGGAACCCCCTGAGTAACTTTGGCAAAGGTACACTCTCTCAGCCTCAGAGGAAGGCAATAGCAAACCTCCCTCTGAACAAATCTTGCCAAGTAAACCTCATGACAGGTTGATGTCAGGGTCACCATAAGTCAGAAACAAGTTGGAGGCAAACAACAGCAATGACAGCCATCCCTAAAATGGAATTCAAAGACATAGCCATGTTAGTTTTGAAAATCAGTATGCAAAGAGATCTTGTAGCACTTTTGAGAGTAACTGAAAGAAAGAAGTTAAAATCATGCATCTGAGGAAGTAGACTGAAGTCTATGAAAGCTCATGCTACCAACTTCTTTCTTTCAGTCAGTTTCAAAGGTGCCAGAAGATCCCTTCCCATTAAAAATGAAAACATAAGTAAATTGCATTTGTTGTGTTGAGTGGGAGAGTCCTCCATATGATCAAGCATACACTTGATAAATCTTCCAACAGACACTGGATTCCCAAATCTTTTAGACTGCATCTACATATCTGCTACATAAAGGGCTATTGTGTGCATAAGGCAAGAATGAAGGCAGACTGAAAGGGTGTGTGTGAGAGTAGTCTGTATTTGCATAGTCTTTTCTATTCAGCTGAGACCCATAGTTATACAAGCTTCCCAAACATATGGGCTGAGATCCCATAGAGGAGTTGTGTTGCATAAGATTACACAAGCATAACTACCCCATAGGCATACTACTCTGTCCATATACTGGATCCCATCATAGTGCAACCAATTATGCAACACACAATGCGCCAGTGTGTGCTTCTGTTGCATAATAGTCAATGGGTACCCAGTCAAGTTGCATTGGGAAAACACTTGTGCAACACCCTAAAATACACAACCTCTTGGCAATGGGTAAGCCACCAGAACTCTGCTAGCACAACCATGATCTGGATTTGACTCTTGTACAACCCCCTAAAAAGGGCAAGCTCTAACATAAGGGAATTTACACTAGTGAATGTCACCAATAGAATGTTGTTGTTATCTGCCTTCGAGTTGACTTTGACTCATGGCGACCCTGTGGAATTTAGGTATGAAGTAACTTAGGGCTGATGCAGACTGGCCTAAAGGGCTGGCTGGGGATGGAGTTGGGGTGGGGAGATCACACGCCAGCTGCCCTGACTTTGCCCCGACACTGCCATCATGCCGCATGCTGAACTGCATGGCATGCAGTGTCAGGGTGCCCATTTTGTGCAGTGTGCACACATGCTGACCAAAGGGGCACAAAAGAGCCACAATGGTGGCTCTAAGGGCAGCTTTTTGCCACCCCAAAAAGGAGTGGTATTTGCCAGCTCTTTTTGGAGTGGCAAAAAGAAGGATCAAGGCCGTGGCATGTGGTTGCCACGGCCCCGATCCGGTGCTCCTAGGGCCACCACAGAGCCGCCCCTTAGGGGCTGTCTGCATTGGCTCTTAGTAACTATCCTTTTATCTAGGAGTGATGCTTGGTTTTAACCTAGGTGAGATGCTAGGTCCTCATTCTTTTTCTGTGCTTTAGCATTTGTATGTAAGTGTGTAAAACAGCCATTGAAATAATTAATTTAATTTCATTGGCTGCATCTTCAGAAATAATCCAGTTTAACTCCACTTTAACTGCTATGGTTCCATGCAATGGAGTTCTGCGAACAGTAGTTTGCTGTGGCACCAGAGCTCTCTAACAGAAAAGACTAAGGGCTTTTATAGACCTGCCTTTTGGGGTGGCACAGAGCCGCCCCTGGGAGCAGCATATCAGGGCCATGGCAACCATACACCATGGCCCCAATCTTCCCTTTTACTGCCCCCCAAAGAGCGGCAGAATGCCTCTTCTTTTAGGGGTGGCAAAAGGCCGCCCTAAAGAGTTGGTGCCGTGGCTCTTCCAAGCCCTTTTGGTGCAGTGTGTGTACACGCTGTGCCAGGAGGGCATCCTGACGCCATGCACTGTGTGGATGGGCTCGCAGCATCAGGAGGGCGTCAGGGTGGGGTAGGGACAGCCGGCGTGTGAGATGCCAGAGAAAGATGCCAGCCACAGATGCTGGCGAAACGTCAGAAAGAAACTCTTCTAGAACATGGCCACACAGCCTGAAAAACCCACAAAAAACTATATATTTCCCTCTTATTAAATTATTTATTATGACAAGGAATATGGATTAGACTGTGGTTTTGTAGAACATTTCAGAAATCCAGTACTAACCCTATACATTGGTGGGAAGCAGGCTTTTAATACAGATTTATAATAATTTCAATAGATGGCAAACATCTCTACACTGGTTAGACCTGTAGCATAAAATATAACAAGGTAATAATAATAATAATAATAATAATAATAATAATAATAATAATAATAATAATATTTTTATACCCCGCCTTTAGCTGTAGCCATCAAGGTGTGACTGTATATTGCAAGAGGCATGGGGATAGTGACTACAGATTCTGCGATAGATTTAAAAGGCACTAGCAGGTTGAGCTGTCAGTGTGAGAAAATGAGTTGTGAAAAATACAAAGAAATGATAAGCAGTATAACTAGGAAAAAGGAAAATGAAATTAAAATGAGTTTAAAATGTTCCCAAATAGAAGTAGAGTTGAGCTAAAAGAAAAGGCTATTTTAAATGTAAGGGCAGATCAAGGTTTAAATATATAAATTAAATTCCCTGTCAGTGAAAGACTGGTCTGTCCAAGGGACCACAGAAGCTCTGAGAATAGTTTTTGCCTTGCCTTTATCCTTGACCCCTGACTGGGCATTCATCACTTTCTGAAGGGCAAAATTGATTGCATACCCATATATTGTCCTTTCATTTAACCCCTTTCCCTTGCAAAAATAACAATAAACATACAAATGTTAGTGATATAAAGCTTTAGATAATTCAGCTAAAACATGAAACAGGAAGAACATAGTTTTTTTGTATTGTTTTTTAAAAGGAAAACAAACAACCAGGCAATCAAATGAATTAAACTGGCTACAAATATATATTTTTGAAAACAAGGTGTTCCTGAATGTTCCATATACAAATTATTTCAAAACATAAGGCTGCACATGCCCAAAGCCAACACCTTTTTTTGCCCTGCGAATATGAATTCTGCCCCACAATGAAATTTTCCTTTTGCTTTCAACTTTCTAGTATTGCACAGAGTGAGACACTGAAAATCATTAACACTCAGAACTCCTATATTTGCTGTGTTCATACACTCTTGGTTACTTTGCGTGCCCTTTTTCTTTGGAGGACTAAACTGTTTATAAATTGAAGTTTTAATTTTCTGAAATGCTAGAAATTTGAAAATTGAATAAAAGTTTCATGAGGAGGCAGAATTCTTATTTGAGGGCAATTTCCTTTGTGAAACTGTTTCTAGTCTAGTCCTCATCAGTTAGAGCAAATATTTCCCAGAGGACCTGAGTGCACAGCATGGATTGTACAGGAGGAGGCAAATCTTTAGGTATCAAACCATGGTGATGACGATGATGATGATGATGATGATGATGATAAAGGAGCCCAGGTGGTACAGCAGTTAAATGCCAGTGCTACAGCCAAATGTGAGTTCGATCCTGAAGGGCTCCAGGTTGACTCAGCCTTCCATCCTTTCGTAGGTCAGTAAAATGAGTAACCAGTTTGTTGGGGGCAATTGGCTAACACATTTTAAACTACTTAAAGTGTATTTAGCACTATAAAGCAGTATAGTAATGTAAGTGCTATTGAGAACAACAACAACAACAACAACAACAATCTGGTTGCAGCTCCTTGGGCCAACTGAAGTTTCTGAGCGTTTATCAAAGGCAGCCCCACATAAAGTGCATTACAGTAATTCAAACAGAATGTAGTCAAGGCATGTACCACGTGGCCAGATCCAACTTCTTCAAGAATGAGTACAGTTGGCACACTAGCTTTAACTCTACAAATGCACCCCTGGTGACTGCTGAAATTTGGGCCTCAAGGCTCAGGGCTGAATCCAGGAGTTTCCCCAAACTGCAAATCTGCATTTTCAGGGGCATCTAACATAGGATGATTCCCTGTTCTCAGATCTGTCTTTCAACTGACAAGGAGTACCTGTGTTTTGTCCTGATCAATGCACTACCCAATGATCAATGGCAACACAAGTGCAACACTGCTTTGACAATCTTAAACATCAAGCAAAAATCCATCCACTTCCATAGGGTAGCTAACAGAGTTACAGTGAAGATGGTTAATATGTAAATAAATCTATCTAGATTGATTAATTTTGAAAATGCATCCTCCGTATGAGCAGGATTTTGGAGACTCATCTCCATTTTTTCAAAATGTCCATGCCTTTCATTTTTGTGAAGGTCTTCCCTAACAACACAATGTTTTTAGGAAAGATCATATGACAAGGCAAAGAGAGTGAGAGCTTTTTCAGTGTTGGTGCCAAAATTGGGTAGCCCCATCCACTACTATTCCTTGTTTCCACTACTATTCCTTATTTTCAATATCAGTTAAAGCTTTTTTTGTTTCAGTCATCTTTTAAAATAGAGGTGGAGACCTTGGGACCCTACAGATACTATTGGAAGTAAAGTCCCATAAGCTCAGAATGTATGACCAGTGGTCAAGGATCATGGGCATTGTAGTCCAATAACATCCAAGGATCACAGCTTCCCTGCTCCATTTAAAAATATTATATTGATTTTAACCTTTAACCTGCTCATGCTCATCTTTCTTGATGCTGCTGTATAAAACTGATCGCTATTTATATTTTACACTTCTTTTAATATATGCTTTTTTAATTTGAGGAATTATTGATAAGTGATCATTGAAATTTCTCAATTTTGTTCTCTCATTGTCTTATGTTTAATCGTATGTGTAAGCCAACTTGAATCCTTTTGGCAAAAAAAAAGTTTTTTTAAAAAAATAAAAAAAATAAACTATACTTCTTTAGGGATACTTCAGTAGAGAAGTATGAAAATGTTCAACCAAACATATTCCCAGGTTTCATTGTCAGAATAAATAAAACAACAAAATTAACAACAACAACAACAACAACAACAACATTTCTTTGGACATTTCAAAGACAAGATATTGATCAACCTCACTAGGGTTTGCCAGGTCATTAATAGTGACATAACTGCCTTTTGTTTCTCTATCTGGAATAAATCAGAACAGGAAACCTGGTATAAGATGATGGCAGGTATATGAGCAAATAGACTGTGAACCTCTGGACAGTCAATGATGATAACCATTCTAGATCAGCTATAAATTTCACACAGCTGTGGGGAGTGTGATATAGATATTGTGAAGGTGGGGAAGAGAGCCTGCTTTCCCATTGACGTGGTGCCTCTGTGAACCCTGACATGTTTCTAACTGTCCTTGTTTGATAAGTGTAAGATGTGAAAAGCCTGCAACAACAGTAGATGGTATCAGATCTCTAAAATAATATGCATTTGAAGGTGGCAGAAATAAATACAGCCACACAATAAAAAACAAAATAAAGGCACAATTCATTCAGGGAGGTGAAGAAACATCAGAGGAAACACCTCTTCCTTTCATTTTCTTGTCTTTCTTTAACAAGGAAATGAAATACATCAAATAGTATTTCAAATGCGGCTTTATGTTGTGACAAAAGCAAGTGAAGTGCTGCCAAACGTGCCACAAGCTTCTTACCTTTCATTTTAGGCCCGTGAATGATACGTTGGTTAAGAGATACTTGCTAGGGAAAGCAACAGCAGCAGCAGCAACAACAACAACAAAAGGGAAAAGAAAAAGCACACCTTCCCATGCATTTCAAACAACCTGATCAGTTTTGCACATTCATAATTAACATTTTCTAAACATGCTCATAAACTATACATGCAACAGCTTTGCATTCAGAGCAGAATATCTGCAGTCTGTTTGTCCTACAGAAAGAGGGAGATAACTCTGCTTCTTTAAACAGTAAGATACTAGTACTAATTGTAATAACAAACAGAAAATGACTTCATAACAGTAAATTGGCTGATTGGAAGTATTGCCCAACTTTGTTCTCTACTGCTTCTAAAAATGGTGCATTTGCAACAGCAAGGCAATATTTGCAAACAGTTTCAAGTAGCAAGTAGTAGTTTTGTCCTAGGTCACACAACTTGCTCAGGACCACCTACCATTTTTCTCCTTGGCCATGCCCAAGGGTGAAATGGCTGGGGTTCAGTCGAATTTTAATAGATAAAATAAGCAAAAGTATATGCATTGTAGAATATGTAAAAATGGCTAAACATGTTTATGTTTTATTATAAAGATATAAATATATTTCTTTTAATTCAAATAATACCTTAAAATAAAATCCCCCCACAACCCACTAAGAATTATTTAATCTTATATGAAAATTTGTTTTAATTCATTAAATATCATATTAATTACAAGTATTTAAGACTAAAATTAATTATTTACAAAGAATTAAATTACCTTTAAATTACCTCACACTTATATCCTATGCACTTGTCCACCTTTTTCTTTGTCTTTTTTTTCCTTTTCCAATGTTTGGTATCACATTTTTTAAAATCCAATAACATTTTTTTAAAAAAAATATAATATCTTACATTCATTATAGAGTGATTTTAATTCACTATAGAATAATTTTAAATTTTAAATCACCAGGAAATCATGAATTATGAATTAGCTTACTACAGAAGAATAGCACAGGTAGTAATAGTTGCTGCAGAAGGTGCAAATTGTCTGAGAACATTTTGAGCTGCTTTTAAATGCTCACAAAACCAAAATCCCAGCTTGACTGGTAACTGACAAGGTAATTGACTGTGATAGTCAGTTGCGTTGTGTTAGTGGATTTAGCAGATGACATTGGGACTGAAAACTGAGAAGACAATTGACTAACAGTTAGTTCAACTGTACTATTAATACTGTCAGTAGCAAACTACTGAATTTCAGCAGAAAAAGCACTCCACTGATGCTTACCACTAGCATATTACCTTAAAAAAAATCTGGAGAGACTCAAAGGCTGCAAAAAAGAAGCTGGGAGCCAACTGTAGCTCTTACGTAGATTTATGCAGAAAGTGGGGTGAAGTTACAATATTCTATCTCTGTCTGCTTTGTCCCTGAGAGGAGTGCAACTGTTATGATGATGATGATGATGATGATGATGATGATGATAATAATAATAATAATAATAATAATAATATTTTTATCCCGCCCCTCTGTGTAATACAACCGGAGTGGCTTACAACATTAAAATATACATTACATATCCCACAAACCCACCCACCCCTTAAAATACTATGACTCTTTTACTCCTCTTTTGTCGTACTAAGTAACAGAAAGTGATAGTATAGACTTTTTTTAAAGGCTATCTATTTATTTGTGCCCAGAAGTTCAAAGATAAGAGTAGCTTGCAAATATTTTCCATTTTTTAGGTCACAGTTTTAGTTCTAAGATTCGCAATGCAGCTATGGTTACAGTGCCAATTTTTAGCTGCTTAGTATTTCTCAAAAGTAACTAAAATGTTTCTAGAGATTAATCTTTTTACCCACCACAGCAGAAGTTGCTGGAGTGATGTTGGAAGCCTCTGAGAAGAGATAATCATGTCACTATGGCAATGTAGAAATCAGCACAAGACTAGTATTGATATACTGTGGGATGTTGTTGCTGTTGCTGTATGCCTTCAAGTCGTTTTAACTTATGGTGACTTTAAGATGACCCTATCATGGGATTTTCTAGGACTGAAAGTGTGTGACTCACCCAAGGTCACCTAGTAGATTTCCATGGCCAAGTGGGGAAATCAAACCCTGGTCTCCAGAGTCATAGTCCAATGCTCAAACCACTACATGATTAAGAATGCTTAAATCACAAGGCACTTTATTATTATTATTATTATTATTATTATTAGCCTTTTTATAAAACTCTAATGACCATGATGCTATTTTAGATTTTGTTATGGGATATGGAAAAAGATTTCTCTATGGGGGTAAGATATATAGCAACATTCATAGTTTCAAGCATTTCAAATAAGAGAGATTCAACCTGTATTAGGAAGTTCATCCAAATATATCTACATTGGGGATTAGGATCATGCCAAATTATTTTTCTCATATATATGAGTCCCTTTACCATATCACTTGCATGAAGGGATAATTTGGGTGGAAAAGTCAAGCCATGCTTCTGATGTTCCCTTACCTACCTTATAAATGCATTAGTGTTTATATTTGAGGTGGAGAAGCCAAACTCAGATCTTGGAGACTTGGTTGATTAAGGTCTCATGTTTTGATGTAGCGTACACCTGTAACAGTAATGCATATAAACTCTCCACTTTAGGCATCCATGCTTAAATACAGAGCACAAAGGAGGCTATTGCACTCCTTCCCATCTACTATTAGCGTCCCTTCATTGAAATAACATGTGAACAAGGCTCTGTTCTGCACAATACCTGAAAGATATGCATGAATACATAATCTTGGGATAGAACTGTGTGTGTATGAGCTTAGCATTGTGTCTGGTACGTACTGTGCAGAAAATCCTGGTTTCCTCTGTACTTCACTATCAGTTGATGAAGGAAGCAAGCCTTATTGGAGAAGAGAAGAAACTTCAAGCAGGTTTAAAAATTCAGCTAGACTAACCAGGTCTGATTTTCCCACCTAGGCCTGATCACCAGTGCTCCATAAGGAAAAAACACAGAAGTCTTCTAAACAAAGGAGAACAAAATAACCTTGGCGAGCACACACAGCTCACACTGCTTCCCCTTTCTATACTTAAAGGACTATACTATAAAAATGTTCCCAGTGTAGGCTCTACCTATATGATCCGAAGTTCTTAAACAGCTGGAGACACCCACACCACACCCATGCTTTGTATGTGCAAAAGCTCTTTCAGACATTATCCTGACAGCAGGTCCAGCAGTTGTAAAGAAGGCCTGCTCCTTCTCTCCTTCAGTATGTGTACTCCAATGAATGTCTGACTGGTTCTGCTGTGTCTCACATTTCTTTTTGCCAGAAATGAAAGTGAAATGAGAACAAGACAAGCCATGATCTTGAGTGATTCCCTTTTCTGTAATATGATTAATTTTATATGTAGGGTCATGAAGCGATGTGAGGCATTCTGGGCAAAACATTCCAGGAGGAATCTGCTTCTGTCTCTGACTAAAATGAGCTGTAATCCAGAGTGGATTTAATTTTGACTTTCTGTAATCAGCTGCAAAATTGTATAAGGCTAAGATGGTCACTATGGACCAGGCAAAAATATTGGTGGAAGGGACACATATCATGAATTTAAAAGAGCATTAAAGACCAATCTCTTCTGGCAGGTTTATCCAGATGATTTTGAAATTGTCATCCAGATGATTTTGAAATTTTAAATGATGAATTTTAGATGTGGCTGGTTTTAATGTGTGTACATCTTGTTTGTCCTTTTAAACTGATGTGTGTTTTAATCGATGTTGTTTGTCTGTTAATTGTTGTTGTTCTCCACCTTGATCCATGGGGAGAGGCAGCTAAGAAATAATAATAATAATAATAATAATAATAATAATAATAATAATAATAGTAATTTGACATTACATTCTTAATAGCTGTGTGCCGTGTTTGCGTGAGCGCGCTTTCAGTAATGTGTGTCAAAATTCATAGCAAGGTTCAAAGACCCTTTAAATATTTTAATGAGATATTCAGTGCATTTAACCTGGTTTAGAATCTGGAAAAAAATTTTTTTTGGCCATACTAGCTGGAGATTCCAGGAGATATCATCCCCAAAAGTAAGATTTTTCCAAGCTCTGTCCTATCATTAAATATGTATAACCTCAAAATACACTGAACAGGTACCCTAGAGGAATAATTGTTTTTGAGTTGTACTTGGATATAGGGTGATTGGTCACCCTGCCCCTTCTCCAGTCCTATCCTGTAAATAAGGTATCTTCATTGGAGGGCATAATAGAGTTATTCAAATTAGAACCTCTGTTGTTATGAACAGAGAAGAGGGCATAACCAGGGCCTTAAAAGATAAGCAATTAAATTGGGAAGCTTACGAGAATAAGAGATAATGACCCAATGTTATAGCTGGAAATATCGATGCAAGGCTAAAGTTGCCATGACAAAGCTTACTTCTGCTTAATTTAGGGGATTTCTCTGAAGCACTTGTAAGATTGTGGGGGTACTCTGGGAGTAACAGAATTGGGGCATCTCCCCTGTATCAAATGCCATCTTGTTGCTTTGACCAGTCACCTTTTAAATATTTATGTTTTATTTTTATCTCTGTATTAGTGAGACATTATTTGTGCACAAGGCTGTTAAAATCAGTTCTAAGGGAAACACACTTCCAGCTGGTTTCCTCCTGTTTTCCATCTGCTGCCTGTACAAGCCTTTGGAGGCATTTAACTGTTTCCTGTCATGGTAATTGGTATTTCTGAATCCTGAAGGCCTGGGAGGAAGGAGGTGAGCTTGCAAAAGCCTAAGGCAACTTTGCTTGTGCTCCGTTGATCTCATAGAGATTACCCTAGTTGTTTCCTAATAAATATCATGCCTTCTTTAAAAGAAGATGTGGTCAGAAGGGTTAGAAGGAGGCTAATAAAGGAGTATAGTGTATGTGTGTGTTTTAAAAAAAATAAATTTTAAGAGTTAACTTCTCCAGTTTGTTATCTTCATGGTCCTCTATTTATGCTCTGCTACTCTTTCCTCTCCCCCCTCTTTAATCTTAAATATGTAAATCCTCAATTTATCTGGAATTACTTAGTGAAAGACTGATGTGTGAGTGTCGCAGATTATAATATTCTATCACCACCCCTGATCCTCTTTACCTCTTATTCTTTTCATAGCAGATAAAAAAAAAAACCCACCAAAAAACCCCTGTATGCGTGCCACAAGAATACATTATTTTAAGAGACTCAGACTTAGAAATTGATTTCCTTGATGAGAAAAGGAAAAGTCTCCTTCTGACCTGAAGGGTCACTTCATAATCCTGTCACTCTACATCAAAAAGGTTTTTTTTTTCTTTTAGTAGAAGATGAGAATATTTCTGAAAAGGAATTAATTTTTTTTAACCAGACACAGTGAAAATGATGACTTAGAAAGACTTAGCTGCTGATAGAGGGCTGTCCTATTCAGAATACATATCCTGTGATTAGAAGAAGCTCTGAATATATTTTCAGGTCGGGCAGTTTTAGATGGAGATTGATATTTGTAGTTTAGGATGAAACTGATCTTATATTTTTATCGAAGTACTTAGGGTTTAAGCTCTAGCTTTCGTTTTCTTTTCTTTTCCTTTTTTTTTTAAGCAAAGGGATTTGGCTGGTATCTAATAATGGGGATTGGTACAGGAAGCCAATGATTTCTATGTATGGGTTTTAGTTAATAGGATGGTGGAAATGAAATGACTTTTCCCACCCATAATTAAGTTCAATGGGTAATACATTTTTAAAGTGCTTTGTAGAACAAAGAGCACCTGATACTCATGTAATGTCTAATAATCTATTTCGTATAGAATTACAAGACCTGACCCGAGGGTGTCTCGTGCCATCATGTACTTAAAACTTGAGGATTCTAAATGTTTTTACAGTTATACTGAACTGATAAGTGCCATACATACATATTAGAGTTGATGATAAATGAAATAATTTTATCATTTAGGTTATGTGACAGGGTCAGGTGCTGCAGTAACAGGATTTTTTAAGGACAGTAGACCCTGACTCTAGAAGTGTTAAAAGCATTATCATACAGATCAACCATTTAAAAAGTTTAATAATAGTACTTATTTCATTCAGCCACACAACAACCCTGCTCCAGAGTCCAGTTTTTTGTAGATTGGCTGTTCACCATAGAAGGTGTGAAAAACTAAATCGAAGAACTGAATGGAACTCTTGCTGATTTTCTAAGTGATTTTTTTGCATTCAGTTTTTGCATTCATTTCTGCTTCAAGTAGATTGGTGGAGATGGTGGAAACAATTATATTTTTAGCATCAGTAGGTCATAAGAATCCTAAGCTATACACAAAGCCCTGTTCCCTATTTGGGATACATGATAAAACCCTGCTCCCTATTTGCAAATGACATCTAGTTAAATTGTGACAAATGTTGAGATCGCCTTTAAGTTCATTGCTAGAGATATAAACTCAGATCCTGATCAAAGAGAGAGAAAAAATAACCCAACAGTATCCAAGATACCATAGTAACTTTACAAAGAAAACAAATAAATTACCTGTATTGAGCTAGCTATTAGTGGTAATAACAGGAAGAACCTAAGCATATGTACCTCTGACACAATGAAGTATTCATTAGGGTGGTCAGTTTTATTCTCTACAGTGACAGCGCCTCCAGCATATATTCTGTATTTGTTAATTTCCCCATGAGCTCCCAGAACTGTGTGGCTTTCTCTCTTCTTGCAACTCTGATAATCAACATCAACAATAAAATGCCTATTAAAAAGAGATTTTTCTGTGTGGATCATGACTGTGAAATATATTTGAAGGCACTGTATTATAGGTCCACATGTAAAATAATAATTTCTCCTGGCAAGTGCAAACAGGAACCAAACCAAAAGAATCAAGGGAAAGGTATCACTATGCTTGGGAAAACCCCAATCTTTTACAGTAATAATAAACTAAAGAAAGAAAAATTCCAAAGAGCCCAAGAAGAAGTTGTTGTTGTTAAACAGCTCAGTAAGGCATTAGTGTACTTGGTGTCAGTTGGGGAAAAGGAAAAGAAAAGAAAAAGAAAGAAAGAAAGAAAGAAAGAAAGGGAAATCAAGGAAGATGGTGGAATGGAATAATCTGCAATGGATATCAATTTTTCCCTGGCATCTTCAACATAACCACTGCTGTGAGGAGATGAGGATACAGTGCAGTGTTTTGCTGCTGATGCCACTTGTGTTTATAGAATGAATACCTGTTGTGTTCAGTAACAAAATTTCTTTATTTTAGGGCTCTCAACTTGTTACAATGAAAATTAACTCCACTTTTACTTGATATGTTACTTTTAGAATATAACTCCATCACATCTTTGTTACCTGCAAAGGGCTTTTTACATGGCAAATGTACACTGAATTACATTTCTTGCAGCTCCTTTGATTGAAGCAATGGATCTGGACCCTTGTTATGAAGCTTTGGATCTCCCCTCAGCCAAGTACCTTTGGTGGGTGCCTTTCTATGCCAATGAGCCCCCTCATGCTTAACTGGCAGTGAAGAGGACAAGGAGTGCCTTGTATTTAATGATGTTCCTACCCTAAGGGATGCCATTTTAATTTTCCACCATGTCCCAGGAGATTCAAGAGAAATCAAAATAGAAACTACCCTGCTCCTATTTTACACCATTGTGGTGCAGTGGTTCGAGCACTGGACCATGACTCTGGTGATCAGGGTTTGAATCCTGGCTCGGACATGTAAACCCACTGAGTGACTTTGAGCAAGTCACATTCTTTAAGCCACAGGAGATGGAAATGGCAAGCCCCCTCTGAAGAAACTTGCCAAGAAAACCCATGATAGGGTTCACCTTAAGGTTACTATAAGTTGGAAATGACTTGAAGGTACACCACCACCACCACCACCAGCTCCCTATAAGCCATTTTATAGGGAGCCTTGGGCATGCATCAGCAGTAGGCACTGGCAGAGAGCAGAGGTTCTGGCAACTGCCCAAGGATGATGTGCAATAATGCTGGACCCACTGAATTTTTTTATTTTTTGAGATTCTATTGACCACACTCACACAGGTACAGTGGTCTTGCATTCCAAGCAGCCTAGCAATAGCACATTGAATGGTCAAAAGCTGACCAGGTGGCTTGCATTGTTTTACATTTTAAAATTTCCAAATGTCATAACAATCAAATGGTTGTGTTCCACATTAGCTAATCTCAAGGAAACACTACTCCCATTAGACTCCCAATTCAACTATAAGTATGCTGTGGCAATGTTCCCATTTGATTAATAATACTTTGTGAAATGCAGAAATGGCCTTTGTTCTCTCCAAAGACACTCACACTGAATAGATGCCTCTAATTTTGGCACCCCAAGTTATAGCTTTCCTAGTTTTTTCTCTCTGCCTGGACCTATTGCACTCAAAGAAAGGCATCACTTCTTAAACTTTTTATTTCTTAGTGACCTTCAGAAATTGACATCGTTGAGGCAGAGTGCATGAGGCAGTCTATTCGAAAAGAAAACTGTTTAAAAGGCTGATGTTCTCCTGTTGTTTCTGCTAAGGTGGGCAGAGAAGGAATTAAGAGGCTATGTCGTATTAAGCCTTACTAATTTGGTGTTTTTTTCTTGATTTTAAAAAAGAAGCAGCAGCAGCAACTCAGTTTGAAAAATAATAATTATAGATGAGTATGGGGAGGAAGATGGAGTCACACTGCATATTTTGTAAATGAAATGTAAATCAAATGCTGTCCTTTCCTACACACACACACACACACACACAGAGTCCAGGTTGACAACATTCAGGAAACTGCACTCTTTTGGAGAGATGACTGTAGTTACAAAGATAAACTGGCAGGAAGGTGTCTTTGGAATGAGATGAATTCAATGAATCATATCTATATATATATTTTAAAAAATCCCCAGCTGCTCTTAAATTTCAGGGAGATTTAAGTGATAAAAGATATTTCCTCTGTCCTCTTAGATGTGCGTTAGAACAGAGACAGCTTGGAAATAAACCCTTCTGGGAATCAAACCTCCCCATTCTCTAATTTGTGTTAAAAGAAAGAAAGAGCTGCCCATACCCCTGAAATTCAGAAGAGTATAATTAGTTATTTGCTATTACAGAACTAAAAAGAGTAGGAGTTGTCTGTCTTTTATATTTTGAATACATTGGGCAATTGTCAAAATGAGAGAATGGTGTTCTCATTTGTCCCCTCCTCCTCTACTTTTCCTCCTCCTCCCACCATGTAACACTTCTCTGATTAACACATTGATTTATTTAAATTAAAAATAATGATCTCCTCTCTCCCCTTCACTCTCCCCATCTGCAAAATCTCCCCATGATCCTTATTAACAAATTGATTGTGGGCATTGGTGTCAGTGTGGCTCATTCAGTAGCCTGAGGTCCAGAAGGCTTGGGAGGAGAGAATCCGCACTCTGGTTTTGGACCAAACCCAATGCTAATTTGACTGTAGCGTGAGGGTCTGCTGTGGGTTAGATTCCCTTGATGAGATAGTAATGTGATGAGCAAGGTTATCACACACTTCCATTGAGATCTGGACTGGCAACTCTTTATATTGCTGCTGCTGATTTCTCCTCCATGCATCAACAGTCTGAATGGAAAGGGGGAATTATTCAATGTCTCTCTGGACCATTAATGCAAGTTGTCCTGGGGCCAGCAAAAGTTCTGAGACCAAGTTTTATTTTGCACTGCACATTGATTTCTTTGAACTAGAACCAAAATAACTTACATGTAGGAGCACTGAAGGTCCTATTGACATGGGGAGACCAAGAGGCTGAACTGACAGGGAAAAGCTAGCTTACCTCCTGGATTTTCCAATTCACAGGGAGAACCCATTGATCGCACCACTAGCTCCCACAATGGGCTGAATGCCCATGGACAGCCTCCATCCCCCTTCATCTGTAAGGATGGACCTGCCAAAATGGGGCATTCATGGGTACAAGCTGCTCTGTGCCATTATTTTAAAAATATTTTCTAATTATTTTCTCTTTCACCCCAAACACATGCCAGCAGCCACCAAACACCCCCCCCCAGTCCCACCTAGCTGCCAGCCCATTTGACACTCTGTGCAATGGCTGTGCAACCACCCACTTGATCTCACAGGCAATCAACCACTCAAATGGTGTATTGGTGCACTCAGTGACACATTGGCACAACTGACAATGAATCATGGAGATCTTCCTTACATACCCCCTTCCCTCCTTCCCTCATGGCCCCTTGTTGGTCCAGCCAGGTTATGAATCTTATGATTAAATCCATTGTATTGTTTGTAATACCCTGTGTTAGTCATCATTTTGCTTCACAGGCAGTGAAATGGGTCAATGGAGTGATGGGCCAATGGTGCTGTTGACCACCTGTGTGCATTTGTGATCAATTTGCAGGTGGGCAACACAAAAAACTATGGGCAGCAATGGTGCTGGTGGCTTGCCAGTCACTTCCTCCATCTCTGTATTGGCACACAGTATGCACACTGGTGTGATAGTGTGCATTTTCCAGCTTGAACCAGAACAAACCAGGGGTTATTTTGCTCCAGCATTTAGGCCTGGAGTGTGGCTTCAGCTCCGATTCCTCCCATGTTGGCTATCTACATTGTTTAAACAGGTAGGTTTCAAAACAGGGCAAAACTGCATTTTATTGCTTATATGGGCAGTTCCCACATCTCAAAAATCTCTCCCCCCCCCCGCCCCCGTGGAGGTCTAGTAACTTGATTTCAAATAGTTCTGTCTTGATTTTAAGACAGAGGTGCTCCTGGTGAGTCAAAAGGCAGATCAGGGAAGAGGGACTCAGTCTGTGCTGGATGGAGTTACACTGCAGTTAAAGCTAGTGCAGAAGCTATACCAGCTCCTAGAGACAACTGGCCACAATGAAACATGCCTTAATTACATATAATTTGGATCACTGTAAAGTGCTATACCTGCGGCTGCCCTTGAAGATTGTTTGTGAACTTTAGCCAGTCTAAAGAGACTGTTAAAGAGATAAACTGTTGACCAGAGTTTATTAATGGAAATGCACAACTTCCTTGCTCCATCAGTTCTAATAAAGATTCCAGGTGCCAATGATCGTTGTCATCCTTTTAATAGCATATGCAGGCATAAGTCAACGTTATACTTGTAGTATGTGAGGTGAATGTGAGGGGGAAAATAGGAAGTGTGAAGCTCTACTTTAAAGATCATTTTTTTTTCTTTTTTGAAGTGTGAGACTTGGACTGTGAGGGAGTCTTTTCCTTATTTTCCCTTCACACTGATTTCCTTGTTTAATGTCATCTATCAATTAAAACTTGTAGGTATCTCGTTGCTTCCTGCATATCCTCCTCCAGAGCAAAAGGTGTTAGGGAGGGGGCAGGGAAACTTACATCAATAAACAGTGAGGAGGAACAGGTTAAATCTCTTATTTTTTCCCTTTCCTAAAGCCCCACCCTCAGTCTCTCTTTCCTTTTTTAAAAGGTGTCAGGAACATCAATCTTCTAGCATGACTAGGTTTCATTTTAATCCACAAGGGAATGGAGATGAAAAGAATATTTGAAAACATTTGAAAAGTGGTTGAAAAACATATTTCTCAAGTGTTAATAAATGCTCATAAGATTACTGAACTGATGAGAATCTTCACAGTTTGGGATTTATTCTATGCAAAATTAACATGCAGTTGTTATTAACAGAAAGACAACAACTATTTTCTCTGCAAGAAACAGTATTCTTTGTGCAGAAGATAATATAAATTAATATTATTTTTTGCACAGAAAATTCTGTTTCTTGAGCAAAACAACCACATGCTAATTTTCTGCACAACAGTCTTCAAATAGCATTTTTGAAAATTTTATTGGAGTAAGAAGACAACTGTTGAAATTACTGATTGCTTCATTTGAAAAGTAAGGTAGCAAATAATTTACATTCCTACCAGGGGATGCAGCATTTGTGTGCAGAGAAATTGTGAGAAGGCATGAGTTCATGTCTCTCCTTCCTCATAAACATAAGGGAATGTGTCCATGTGCAAACAGTGCCTAGGAAAAGAAGAAAAAGTGACCCATCCACATTGAGTTCTGTACCCATAGTAGAATGTGTGTGAATGCTTTCAAGTCACCTGTTGATTTATGGTGACCTCATGAATTTCATAGGGTTTTCTTAGGTAAGGAGTATTCAGAGGTGGTTTTGCCAATTCCTTCCCTTGAAATATAGCCTACAGCATCTGGTATTCATTGGTGGTCTCCCATCCAATTACCATCCAGAGCTGTCTTGAAATTCTATTGAGATGTTCTTCATATTGTATTTTGGAAATGTTTAAATGTTATCCATTTATAGAAATACACAAAAATCATTCTCATACCTGTGCAAAATATTTCCAGTACTGGCAAAACAAAATCTCACTGTATTATGTTGAAGAGGGTTGGAGTCATTTTTCTTTTACTGTTTGAAGGTGATCCAAGTCAGGATTTATACCTGTATCTGGAACTGACACTAGGCTGTGGTGTACAATAAGTTGGGGATTGACCCTTAGAACTGGATGTCCTGAAAAACCCCTGAGAGCTAAATCAACACTCTAACCCCATGTTGGTGAACCTATGACACACGCACCAGAGATGGCACACAAAGCTATTTTCCCTGGCATGCAGGGCAGAGAAGAGGAGGAAAAGGTGTGCAGCTTAAGGCCCAGAAAGGTGGCCGGGGGGGGGGGGGGAGAGACACAAGTCCTGCCCTGGAAATCCCACCCCTATAGGGCAGAAGTCCCACCCCCAAAGTTCCATCCCCCCCAGATGTCCTGCCTTTAGCACGGGGTAACACTTGGTGCTGGAAGGCCGTTTATTTTGGGCACTCAGTGCCTAAAAGGTTTGCCATCACTGCCTTAGCCCTACAGTTGCCTAAACCCAATAATCAGTCTACTGTTACTAAATAACAGTTCTTTGACCAGATTAAGTTTCTGAACACTCTTCAAATGTATCCTCATGAAGAACATATTACAGCAATCCAACTGGTAGATAACTAAGGCATGTGTCACTGTGGCCATAACAGACAACACAAGATTTTAGGCTGCTCAATATCCTGTGGACTGTGTATATTTGTTGTTTTTGTAGTTGTTGTTGTGCGTCTTCAAACCATTTCCAACTTATGGTGACCCTAAGGCAAATCTATCATGGGGTTTTCTTGGTAAGTTTCCTCAGAGAGGGTTTGCCATTGCCATCCTCTGACACTGAAAGACTAAGGAGGTTATCACATGGAGAAACACTCCAGATATAGATGCAGGATTGAAAACTCAAAACTGAGTGTTATTGCATGTGCCCGCGGCCAGGTGAGTGCAGCCTGGATGCAGTCTGGACCTCAGCTGCGCTTATTCCATGACTTTTCAAAAACCAGAGCTTGCCATTTTTGAAATTCGGCTGGATAAACACAGCTGGGGGCTGGGCTGCATCCAGGTTGCACTTGCTTGGCCACCCACGCATGCATGCAATGACATCTGGTTTTGAGTTTTCAATCCCGTAACTATATCAGGAGTATTTCTCCATGTGGTAATCTCCTATGACTTGCCCAAAGTCACCTAGTGAGTTTCATGGCTGAGACAGAATTCAAACCCTGATCTCCAGAGTCATCATCAAACCACAACACCATGCTGGCACTCAAGAGTGTGTATATATTTTCCCCTAAAAATTATTTCTTACCCAGTTTGAGTGAATATTTTTAACAAATTAAACAAGTAAGCCAATGGATGTGTTCAGTGAAATTATGGCACCTACCCCACCACCATTATAACTCACACTTCTGACCATAACAGGCCCTCAAGGCAATCAGAAACACTTTAAGAGGTTAAGAAAATTACGTCTTCAATACTCAGAAAAAAACACAAAACTGGCCACCCAAGTTTTCTGGCTGGAAGCAAACAACTCTTTTACATCCAGTAGTTCAGCTAATTACCCAAAAATGATTGCCTAGAGTTGGAATATTTATCATCTCATCAGCATTCAGTACCATTACTTAGGATGAAGAAAGGAGAGGTGGGGAGGGGGGAAGAACCTTAAGAAGATGATCAGATAAAAGGAGAACAGACAAAAGAAAAAGAAATGATTCTGTACTCAGCACTTTCTCTATCTAGTAATGTCCCCTCCCAACCTATTATGAGAAGAGAAACTGAAATATAACATTTTTTGGTATCGAAGTGGATCAGAAACTCTACAACCAGAGAAGTCTGTGAATTCATGAAGGACCAAAATCCTATAGCTCAGTTGTTGAAGTGAACCTCACAGATCATTCTTGAGATTAAAATCCAGACCTTCAAAAGTGAGTTTTAAGAAAAACAAATCTGGCATGGTGATACTAACTATAAACTGAACAGGGACAGGTTGATACTCTGGGACCCTATGCAACATCCTAGCAGTAGTCAGTTACAGATGGTTTCAGTATGTCATTTTATTTATTTATTTAGAGCATTTATACCCCACCCATTGGCCAAAATGCTCCCAGAGTGGCTTACAAATGGTTAATTTGACAATTCCATGCCCTCAGATTTATGTGGGAAAGATTTATAAAGGTGCCTGCTTTTAATATATTAGAGCCTTAAGACTTTAGGAGCATGTACTATATGTCTGTCTCATGAGCAAATATACTTGCCATAATTTCCATGAAGTTTCACAATCATATTCCCTATTATGGGACTTCACAAACTGTCTAGAGATACCACCAGGTGTATTTAGTCAAGAGCCATCAGTGGTGTAGGCGTCTGAGCCATGCTAAGACTCTGGTGAAGAGGGTTCAAATCCCCATTGGCCATGGCAACCCACTGGGTGATCTTAGGAAAGTCACACTTTCTCAGCCTCAAAGGAAGGCAAAGGCAAACCACCTCTGAACAAATCTTGTCAAGAAAGCCCCCTGACTGCCATCTTAGAGTTGTCATAAGTCAGACACAACTGGAAAGCACACAACTACATACTGAGCCAAGTCCTGACTTCTAATCTTCTTCCTTCCTCCCAGCTCTAATATTGCTATGTGGTTCATCACCTGTGTCCTCCAGACATGTGCAACTGATCATGCCAAGCATCAGTTAATTTCCAAGTCATAGGAATGACTTGGAAGAATGACATGCACATCTACAAATGCCAAAGTTTGTTTTACCAATTCCATACAGCAATAGCTACCTATTATCTCATCTGGGGAAGCCTACTTTTTAATTTGAATTTGGCAATGAAAGCCAGGAAGAGTTTGAAGTTACTTGGCTTATTTCTTTGATTGACTTCAATGGGTTTGCTTTAAACAAGAATAAAATCTAAATCCCATGCATATGATTGCACTACCTGAAATGTTGATAGAGGCAAAATATTTTAATTTCTCTCATTCACTATCTGAAGCACGAGTAGTTTTCGTACTGTGGAGAATCATGCTTGTGTGTAAAAATGTCAGCATAGTCAGCAAATACCTTCAAGTGTGATACGAAAATTCATATTGAAAAGTACTATTTCTTACATTACTAGATGGGAAGGCAACTATAGGAGGGGACAGAGATCAATTTGCTCCCTCCTTCCCCCTTCAAGGTACACTGCTTCAATAGTGCTCCCAAATATCACATGCGCCGATGGCCAGGCGAGTGCAACCTGGATGTAGTCCAGACCTCAGCTGCGCTTATCCCATGGCTTATCCAAATCTTTTCCAAAAAGGCAACAAGAGTGATGTCACATCACATCCTGACACCATTTTGACAATGATTTTGACTTAAATTGAAGTATTGGGAGTGGGTGGGTTGGGTTTCTGAGAGGCTTTCTGTGTGGAGCTGGTGTGTTTTGCATGCTTTGGGGGGGGGCCTCTCCATGTGATTTTTATGGGGAAAAGTCACAAACTTGTGCCAAACATTTTAAAATGGAAGTGGCAGTAGAAATTGATCCAAGAATTTCATGTAGCTCATGAAATAAACTTTGTTCAGTCCTGCATTTTTGTATAGATGCCTTTTGTGCCCAAATATGAACCAATATATATTAAAATGTGATTAGAATGCAGCTAGCACGAGGTCTACTTTTTAAGAGTCTGCTCTAAAACATATTTCTGCCATTCTTTTTGTCTACACTATAATGAATAGAGAGAGGATTTTCTCTCTAGCAGCACCTCAGTTATGGAATATCCTCCCATAAGAACTCAGACTGGGTCCATCATTGCTGTGCTTTCAGTGGTGGACAAAAATGTACTAGAAGGTTAAGTATCTCTTATCTGGAAATCCAAAATCTGAAATGCTCCAAATCCAAAATTGTCCATATAGGTGGCTGGGATAGTGACACTTTTGCATTCTGATGGGTCAGTGTACACAGACTTTGTTTCAGGCACAAAATTATTTAAAATATTTAAATTATTTAAAATATTGTGTATGAAATTACCTTCAGGTTGTGTGCATAAAATGTATATGAAACAGAAATGAATTTCATTTTTAGATTTGGATCCCATCTCCAAGGTATCTCATTATGTATACACAAATATTCCAAAATCCCCCCCGCTCCAAAACCCAAGCACCAAAATCCAATATGCAGACGGGCAGGAAAAGGTGACCTGAAGCTGCCTTTTCTGTAACCTGCAGCAACTGCCCTGAGGATGCCCTAAATGGGAATGGAAATGTGTTTGAGATGAGGAAGAGGAAATGTTGATTGTGTTTCTGGAAACCTTCCGGAGTTCCTGGGGCACATTTGAGCAACAACATGGCATCCCAACATTGTACAGCTCCTTGGTACTGGCATGGAAATCCACATCCAATAGTGCTTTTGTTTAGGTGTGACAAAGGCTGCATCCACACTGCAAAAATAATCCAGTTTGACACCACTTTGACCGCCTTGGCTCTATGCTATGGAATTCTGGGAACTGTAGCTTTCTGAGACATTTAGCCTTCTCTGTCAAGAGAACTCTGGCACCACAACAAACTAGCTTCCCCAGAATTCCATAGTATTCAGCCATGGGAGTTAAAGTGGTGTCAATATGGATTATTTCTGCAGTGTGGATGCAGCCTTACTTGCCAGTAGAATGATATAATATTATGCAATGAGGATGCTGTTTCTGTTGTTCTTTCTGAGTTTCTGGGGTATAGGATGCCATCTGTGGATGCTAATATGGCATCCCACACTGTATAGTTCCTTGGGATTAGCATGGCATTCCTAATCCTACAGTATTTTTTCTGAGATGTGACTTTTCTGTCAGCAGAGTGGTATAGCATCAGATTTGATATTTGGAACAGAGCATGGTGGAGAGGCAGAAATCACATATCTTGTTTAGAATACTGTGTGATGAGTCCAATGATATGTATTATCTGGTTCCACCACAGTTCTCACTCTCTCTCATTTTCCTCTTCTGCTTGTTGTGACTCTTCCCTCCTATTGGGTGACCCTCTGGATGTTGGAAACTATGGAGCAATAACATGAAAGGATTCATGTGGAGTCAGTGACCTGACAGTTGCTTCTATTCTTCCACCTTCACACACCCCTTGTTTACTGTACTTGTAGTGGTGGGTTACACTGTAATGTATAGGCTAACTCCACTCTAGGAACACAGTCCTTCAGTAGATGTAGAAAAGCTTTATTCTGCAAACAGAGTAGATCACAGTATATAGTTGTTGTCAGGACTGAGGAATTTCCCTCAGTTACACCAGTTTACTTAAAATTCAAACAATTCACCCATTACAAAAGCCTTCACCCCATTTGTCAGCAATTCAAACATATTCTTTCCCCTTCTTGCTACTCCTTCTTTTCCCTCTGTACCAAACTATGGATTCCCACAAGAATGATCTTGGTAATTGGCAACTCATACTTCCACCTCACACATCTGATGTATATAATACACAATCTTTACTTCTCCCAGACTCCCCAATAAGATATCATAACCCATCATCCCTTAATTACACATATATGTTCAAACACAGTGATTAAGCATGGCAGGACCATGTCTGGACCATAATAATAATAATAATAATAATAATAATAATAATAATAATAATAAATTTTTATTTCTAACCCGCCCTTCTGCAAAGCAACCGGGGCGGCGTACAACAGGTTAAAACAATACAAGATCCTGAGACACTGGTGACATTCCCCATATTGAACACATTCCACTCTCTCTCATCCTCAGTACCAGAGGTATGGGTCCCCTCCCAGGAAGGACCCACACAGTTCTTGACTTGTGTCTATCCTCTCTGTGCCTTGACCTGTCCAAAAGAGCTGACAAGATGGAACCCATAAATGTCATCTCTCCTATCCCACTTCACATGCCCTGTGCTCCCATTTGAATGATCCTGGGAACACTGCAACCATTTGGGGTATCCAACACTGTGATCATTGGAAGGAGAGACTATCAAGCAGCCATTGTCTTTGGTCATATATGTCCTGTTCCCTGTTTCACCCTCCTAACAGCCCTGTGAAGTAGGTCAGACTGAGACAGACTGACTTGCCCAAGATCTCTCCTGTGGGTTTGATGGCTCTTCCAAGTTGCAGTCCAACACTCTACACAAAACTAGTCATTTATTTGTATGGTATTTGAATCAGTTACACCATGACTTATCAGTCTAGCTCACATGCCTGGTTTAGGAAATATTCATGAGCTAACTGTGGGGAGGAGGGCCTGTCTTCATTAGGCCTTCTTTTATGGTGCTCCACATTTGAAATTTAAGATGATGAAACTTCTCCATGCTTGTAGCCATATGATGGAGAAGAAGGTGGCTTCCAGTCATAGACATTAGATTCATCTAGGACTGTAATGCTGGAGATACATTTATCATTTGTGTATTCTTTTCAAGTATTTTAATCACTTTTATTTTTTTAACTATATTTTATTCTTTTATGCAATCTTAATAATTTAATTCTGTTTAATATAACACTTTTAAATAGTACTGTTCTTAATCTTGTAAGCCACTCTGAGTCCCAGTTTTGGGAAAAGGATGGGAAATCATCATCATCATCTTCATCATCATCATCACCATCATCATCACCACCACCATCATCATCATCATCACATTTCTGTTGTTTTCTGTAGGAAGCACTTCTGACCCAAATACTCTGTAAAGTACTGATCCTTTTCCCATTCCATCAAGCTTTCTAATATCCTGATTAGTAGACATATAAAACAGATAGGTAATGATAGATATGAGAGAGAGAGAGTGTGAGATATGCTCTCAGTTTTTTTTTAATTTTTTAATTTGTGAGACTTCGTTGCACTGATTATTATTTCACTATGGTATTCATGTCAATGCTGTTCTATGTAGTGTTGTAAACACCATACAGATTTTAATAAATAAAAATGTAAATCCTCCAAAGATTAGATAATACAATTAAGACTGGAACTGGTCACACTGAGTACAATATAAAGCCAAAGTCTCAAGATCTGGAATTAGAGTTTTGTAATAATGAAGAGCATGACAATTAAATGAGATCAAAAAGAAATCTTATGGTTAAATCATACAGACATATTTCCTATACACATAGTTAAACCATACAGATGTCTTTCCAATCTTTTTCTGATTTCTGATTTAATTGCTTTGTTGTTGTTGTAGTGGTGGTGGTGGTGATGTGCCTTCAAGTCATTTCTGCTTAATGACAAACCTAAGGCAACCCTACCACAGGGGTTTCTTGGAAAGTTTCTTCAGAGAGGGTTTGCCATTGCCATCCTCTGGGGGTGAGAGAGTGTAACTTGCCCAAGGTCACCCCTACCTCTTCTAAAATCACAGTCCACGTGTTCCAAATGATAACATCATATCTACAATATTCCTCTGAGGTGTGGTTGTTGGGGCAAATAGTTCTAGTCCAGGGATGGACAAAGTGTGGCCCATGGGCCATGCATAGCCCCCTCAGGGGTCTCCAGGTCCATGGAAGCAATTCTACCACATTTCCCTCTTGAGCCAATTTAGTTCAAGGCTTTCTTTTGAAACAGAAAGTGGCTTCTGATTCCTTCCTGGTTTTTTTTTGGGAGGGGGGAGGGAATAGCCTCTCATGAGCCTAAAAACATGGTGGGAATGGTCTCCTGAATCCCTAGAGACTGTTTGGGTCATTATGGGGGAAAGTCTCTTTTCCTTTTCCTTTTTTTGCAGTGGGATTCCCTGGAGGTGTTCCCCTCCAATGTAGCTACCTTACCTTCCACAGCTGTCCACCCATGCACTAAAAGTTGTGTCTTCATATTGTCTATTGTATGGTCACTTTGACTTCACATAGCTTTAAAAACATATAATTGATCGGCTGGCTTGAACACATTAACACTGTGCAGGTTTTCTGGACATTGCTTGGGAGTTTCATTACAACATTTTACAGTGGGGTCTTGGTAACCACTGGGGTTTGGTTCCAGGATCCACCGTGGATATCAAAATCTGTGGATGCTTAAGTTTCATTAATTACAGTGGCTTAGTGAAATGGTGTACCTTATATAAAATGGCAAAATCAAGGTTGGCTTTTTGGAATTTATATATATTTTTAATATTTTCAAGCTGTGGATCCTTGAGTCCATGGACAAAGAATCTGTGGATGTGGGAGGCCAACTGTACTTAGCACATCTTTCAGACTAATTTTAGGTGGGTGCTGTTGATGGGGAGCTAAACAAAGTGTTGTCTTCTAGATACTGTCCTCTATCTCTGGGCCATAGCAGGCAGTACTGGGTAACTGGGTCCGGCCACTCTGTTAATTTCCCACAATGCCCTATGGCAGTATTAAGCCAGGGATACTGTGGGAAATTAAGAGGATGCCTAGATCAGAGCTTGGAAAAGTTATTGTTTGGATGAGCAAAGCAAATACCTCAGCCAGCATGGTTAGTGTGGAATGTGGAACTAACTTGTTTAATATAAAAGACTGGGTGGCAAGTGGAACTTGAACCCAGCTGTACTTTAAAAAAATTTTTTTATACATTTATATACATACATACTCACATCAACATGTATAAAATAACAATAAAACAAATTATAAACATAGTTTTTTGTGGGTTTCTCGGGCTGTGTGACCATGTTCTAAAAGAGTTCCTTTCTGACGTTTCGCCAGCCACAGATGCTAGCGAAACGTCAGAAAGGAACTCTTCTAGAACATGGCCACACAGCGCGAAAAACCCACAAAAAACTATGGATGCTGGCCATGAAAGCCTACGACTTCAAATTATAAACATATAACTATAACCCAGTTGTACTGAAACTCTGTCTTTGCTTGTGGTGTGCTATTTTTCAAATATCCTTGGTGGACAGCTGAGGTTGCTGTCTTTCTGAAAAATGGCTAACAACCTTGAAAAGCTTTAATTTTGGAAATGTAATTGTTTTAATGCTATATAGTAACCTAGAAAGCTTACTACTGAGAGTCAACCATTTGGTCATTCAAAGTAGTACTCCCTGTACAAGCCTGAGCCAATCTGGCATCTCCAGAGACACTGGACTACAATTCCTATCACCCACAGACTAGGATGTCTTGGGGATTACTGAGTCTGACTTTGTTGTTGTGTGCTTTCACGTTGTTTTTGACTTATGGCAACCCTAAGGCAACCATATCACAGGGTTTTCTTGGCAGAATTTGTTCAGAGAGTTTGCCCCTGTCTTCCTCTGAGGCTGAGAAAGTGTGACTTGACTAAGGTCATCCGGTAGGTTTCCATGGCCCAGAGGGGGTTCAAACACTGATCTTCCAGTGTCCTAGTCCAACACTCAAACCACAACACCATGCTGGTTCTCTGTAGTCCAACTGGAGGGTGCTAAACTGGGGAAAGTTGGTTTGAAATGATGGGCAGCAACTCCCCAAAATCCAGACAGGAGTCTTTCCCAGACCTAGTTGGAGATACAAAGGGACAGGCTCTGAAAAGTAAGTGAATGCAAAGTATGTTCTCTACCACTGAGCTATATATATTCATTTTCATGGTTGACACCTTCTTACGTTGGGGAAGATTGCTTTTGATATTGTCTGTGCATTTGAGAGATGAAGCTTGCTTGCATGAAAACTTTCCAAATATTGCCCCTAGAGTTTGGTGCACTCTTTCCAGAAACCACTAGGTGTCAGTGAGTCATCTGATTTTCATTATCCTTTAATAGAGAAATGCAAAATATGGGCGCAAAACTGGCCTGCTGTGTTTCTTTTAAAGATTCAAGTGCAATTTGGGAAGGAGGAGGGAGTGATTTTTCCCCTTCTCCACCAGAAAATGTTTAGATTGGATTTACACTTAAGACAATAACTTTGCAGTGATGGTGAGAGGTTTGTGCTTTAAAGAAAACCAAACAAAAATCCAGGCATCCAAGACTCAGAAATGATGATTGTTCTGTTTTAAATGTTGTTTTGAAATGTAATTTAACTCCACTCTCGTCAGATCCTAATACTCACTGATACTCTAATCCCAAGTGAAGCTCTTCGTTGATTTAAGTAACTTCTGACAATCTCCCTTCTAGGCGCAGAAGAAAAGAACCCAGAAAATGGGTAGATTTCCCCCCTTTCAGCAGAGAAAAGCAGAAGTCCTTTGAGGTTTTAAGTAGATATGAAAAGGATGGATTGATTGGCTGACATCAGAAAAGAAAATCTAGTTGCAAGTTTTTGGAGAGAAAAAAAGCTCAGACTATGTTTCTCTTTCCCCAGTGTATTTGAAATGTTAGTAGGGTTGGAAGATTCAAAGCCTGAGAATGTTTTTATATACCTTTAAATCTCCCAGTGAGATCACAGATAGGGCAATTGTGGCTCCTTGTACCTGTTTAGCACCCATTTCAGTGGTCCACCACCTCTACAATGGCTGTAATTTATTAGAGCCCAGTTATACTATATAGAAAGCAAAGGAGGGGATGGATGACAGGATCAGGGGGACAAGCAAGAATCTCTTGCTGTATTGGGAGACTTAGACATACATGAACATGGCATCTCTAGAGTCCTATTCAGTTATTATTTGAGTATGTTTAGTCCATCAAGGCAGGCTTGCTGTTGAACATAATGAAAACAAAAATAATGACCATGGAGAAGATACACAAATTCATCCTAGACAACGAGGAAATAGTTATAGTAAAAGAATTCTCATACCTGGAATCAAACACTGATAGCAATGGGGATTGCAGCCAGGATATTAGAAGAAAATTAAGAATGGGGAGGGTAGCTATGAAAGAACTAGAAAAGATCCTAAAATGCGAAAATATACAATTGATCACAAAAGTTAGTATCATACAAGCCATTGTATCCCCTATTAGCATGTATGGATGTGAGAGCTAGACAATTAAGAAACAAGATAGGAAGAAAATCAATTCATTTGAGATGTGGTGCTGGAGAAAAGTGCTGAGGATTCCATGGACAGCGAAAAAGACAAACAAATGGGTCCGAGAACAGGTCAAACCAGAAATCTCCCTGGAAACCAAGATGACAAAATTGAGGCTGTCATACTTCAGACACATCATGAGAAGGCACAACTCATTGGGAAAAATAATAATGCTAAGAAAAGTAGGGAATAATGCTAGGGAAGTAGAAAGAGAGAAAGGCTACATGCTAATGGATGGACTCTATGAGGGAGGTCACAGGGATGAGTTTGCAGGAACTAAGTAGAACAGTGGAGCACAGGGGGTCTTGGAGATGTCTCATCCACAGGGTCAAGATTGACATGAAAGCAGTTAACAACAACAACAGTCCGTATACTTAAATGCCCTCCTGTTAGCACTTCCATCTCCCTCTATATGGGGAAGACAATAGGGTTGAAGACAAAGTAATAGAGTTTTTGCTATGTATGGTGACAGAACCAGAGACATGTTAATTAAACATGCCTGAAGCGTGACCGAATAGGGCTAAGATGTTCATGATCATAGTTGACTTCAAGATGCAAACTGCTTCTGTATTTTTTGTTATTTGTCCCAAGGAAAATGTTTATGTGTCTGCTGATGTACACATGTATTGCATTTGCACTAAATTCTTCTTGGCCTTTCAAGGCAGGTAAGAGAAAGATAGCAAATACAAGTAAGAGAGCTGCTTCACCATAACCCCTTGAAAAGTGCTGAGCCTCCATTACCTGTAATTCTATTGATAATTACATGCACACACTCAGTACAAAATACCTGACATGACCTTGTTGCCACCTGGTACATGTCAGCACATAATTTCCCATCAGAGTAGTCCTATTGGCTTCTTCCTGATAAATTAAGAATAAGAGGCATAGACAGCTGCACATGGGGGGTGGGGAGATGATTTTATGGACAATTTTGCCTCCTCTGCATATCTGTTTTTTTTTCAAAGGAGATATAACCTTTCTTGCTTATGCAGTAAACAAGAAATAGCAGCTAGTGTTTGGGGAAGTATTTACATAACCAGTTAAGAACAATTTTACACATGACACATTTGCACCAAGTTTTCACTCAGTAGGAAAATGCAAATAATCACAACTCCTTTCAACCTGTCCTTGTTTGAGGCAATAGCTTTATTCAGAGAATGTGTCCAGGAGTATAGTAAAGGTATGGAGCAGAGAGCATGCATGTAGATCACCACATGTTAGTGGGTATGCATTTGAGGATGCCACATGGCTGCATTGCAATTTTCACAGAAGTGAAAAATCTAAAGGATGAAACATGTCTCGATCTATATATGAGTTCATGGAGTGCAGATTAGGTCAGTTTGTACTGGAATTCACAGATGATTAATTTTCCCAACTACATTTTTAGTAGATTTTACTAGTAGGGTTTACTGTCTCTAGATTTTCAACAAATGAGAGAGAAACTGTCCTTGTCCCCTTAAAGACTAAGGTGTAAATCTAGCTGTTTGTTGCAATTAGAATAAAGCCATTGGATCAATGGCAACCCATTAAGTCAACACTGATATATGTTCCATTGATTCAATACATCTACTGCAGTTGTAACTAACGATTGGTCTTAGGCCTAAAAGATTGATTCTGACATAAACTTTAGTGGCATAAACTTTTTTTTAATCAAGTCTTTCTTCATTAGAATTATCAAGTGTATTCTCAATTATATATCTGTGTTTCTGTCCACAGGCAATACCACTTGAGCTTAATCTTTACATGTGCATGTGTATACATGTATATATGTGTGTGATGGTGTGGTATGGACTGCATACTGAAGTGAACATCTGTGTTTGATTTCTTGGTGTGCATTGTGTTTTTAGAGCATTTAAATGTCCATTTCTAATATTATGCCACACCTGTTGTCAGCGACATATAATGATACATTAGCCAAGAATGGGGACAGGCCCTCTCCTACTGTCATTCAGTTCTTTAGTCTTCAGCAGACTGTAATTATCAACCAAAGGGGAGGGGGCTGCCGAGGATGGGCATAATGGGTGAAGAAGCAGTGATTAAATGAGGCTATCTATACTACAGTCTCTGGAACCAGGGGACAGCAGCTGTGCACATTTATGTTTATCTTCTTACACAAATGAGCACCCTCTGTTAAGGAACTGCACACCCAGACTAACACATTTGGGTGGTCCCATCGAGAACATGCACACAACTAGAGCCTTCAGTATATTTTGGAGCAGAACTGTAGGGTGATCCAATACAACAGCAACTAATCAACAAATCATCCTATCATGGTAGTGCATTCATGGCCTGTGACATTTGTATGGAAAGTTCCCAATATATATAAGGTCATGATGACAACCATTCACAATAGAAAGAATTTGCACTTAACAGTCTTTCCCACAGCCAGTATTTCTATGATAATTTAATATCTGTCATGGAAGAGAGAACTCTGGTCTCAGTTGAGTCCTAAAGGCAAAGAGTCAAATGTGTAGATAAATTCTAGTGCAGTGTTGCCAGAGAGTGATGCTCTTTGGACAGCAGCAGCAACCTGGCAGGCTAAAATGTAGCTTCACTAGTTTCTTGAAGTTGCCTTTTCCATCATGGTGTTATATCACATATTTGTGAAAGCAATAAACATAAGAGGCAATGGAGGTAAAACTCAGTGTCTTTTAAACAGCTAGTTACAGTGGCAGAAGCAAGAGACACAGAAGTAAGGCAATTCTAGCATTTCAAATCAAGGAGTAGTCATGTTTAGGGCTTGATTGGAGGAAAAGGAACATGTGTTATAGTCCCTCATCCTCCGTGCAGAAATGTCCAGTCTTTATTATTTCTGAAGAGGAAATTAACATGAACATGGTTATAAAACTGCACATAATAAGGAAACTTGCTTTATTGGGATTCCTGGTCATATGAACTTCTGTAAACACCTTCACCTGAATGCAGTTACATTTTTCTTTCAGATGTTTCCAGTAAACATAGATGGAGGAGTTGGTGCCATAGCTCAAGTAACCATTGCCCTTCACAAATATAATTATTTAAGTCTCAATTGGGCTTAATTGAGGGGGGGGGTGATGCAGTGGCTCAAGTGGTTAAGATGCTGACTCTGTTGCTTGCAAGATCAGCAGGTTGGCAGTTCAAGGCTCAGGTGCTGCATGATGGGGTGAGCTTCCGTCACTAGTCCCAGCTTCTGCCAACCTAGCAATTTGAAAGCATGCAAATGCAAGTAGATAAATAGGTACCACTTTGGTGGGAAGGGAAACAGCATTCTGTGCAATCATGTTGGCCACATGATCACAGAGTAGCAAGTACACTTCTATCCTGCTTATCAATGCATTTAAGCACTCCCTAACCAGTTTACAATATGTAAGCCAATTGCCCTCAACAAGTTGAATACTCATTTTAGCAACCTACAGAAGGATGCAAGCCTGAGTCGAGCCTGAGTCCTTGGCTGGTATTGAACTCAAAACTTTGTGGTTTGTGAGTGAGTGGCTGCAGTACAGGCATTTAACCACTGTGCCACCAGGGCTCATTGTCTCTGACAATGCTGACTCTTCGGCTTGGTAATGAGATGAGCACCGCCCCTTTGACAAGCTTGTCAATGGGGAATACTTTTACCTTTATCTTTTACTCAATTGGGCTAGTATTGTTTCCCTTCTATTTTATTCAGACACTGAGGTATATTTGACAGTGGAAGCTGGTGGCTCCCATGTCTGTGGGACAATGAATTTTCTCTGGGTTCTAGTCCAAACTCTAAAGGAGCTACTCAGGGGGCTGAACCCTATTACTAAAATGGGTTCCAAACCTTGGATGGTGCTGTTTAAAGTCTAGTCTTGTAAGACTGAAATTGGAGTGGATTCACCACTCCACTGACATGCGAACCTTCAGCTGCTACTATTACTTCAGGCTGTGGGGCATTTTTAAAATAAGAGTCTTAAGTCTTAAAATTGCCTGGTATCATGTTCTTTTGTCTTCTGATAACAGATGTATTTGAGCTGACAAGCATTACTGAGTAGCAGGACTGGCAGCTTCCAGTGCCCCAGAGTTCATAGGGGCTCCTTTAAAAAAAATCACCCCAGTGCTCCAAGCTGCACCAGACAACTAATCTACCTGCCATTTACATTATACTCGGTGCCAAAGCAGTACACTACATTGGGGTATTGTTGGAAATTAAAATGACAACACTAGCCACCTATCTAGAACTGCTTAGATTCTGACCAGTGCCACTAGGTAAGATTATCAGGACCCATTAATGGAAGAGCCCCCCTGCCCTACACATATACACACACACCAGAAGGACCTTGCCACAGGACTCTTGCAAGTCTTGAGTTGGCCCAGTTCAATAGTGAATGATGCCAGCATGAGACAAGGCTATCCTGAAAGCTCCAGCATGAGAGGTGTCCATTTTTCCAGCATCTCTCTGGGCTAAGAAGAGGGGTCTGTTTCAACCTCTGGCTACAACAATTCCAGCCAAGCGGTCAATAGTTTTTGAAACAAACAAAAGTCAATAGCTTTTGAACCAAGGAAACAAACAAACAGAGAGCCTGTAATTGACAAATCTTTTCTTACCATAGGCAGAGCAAGCCAATTAGAAGAGGAGGAGATCACTTTCTTTACCATTAATCATATCTAATGATATCTTGAAGCTGCAGCTCTACTGAAATCTTACTCTGTTCTGAACTATTATGTGTGTTCTGTGCCTTCATTTTACTTCCAACTTATGATGACCCAAAGGTGAATCTATCATGGGGTTTTCTTGGCAAGATTTGTTCAGAGGAGGTTTTTCATTGCATTCCCTTGATTTTGAGAGCATGTGACTTACCCAAGGGCACCCAGTAGGTTACATGACCAAGCCAAGAATCAAACGCTGATCTCCAGAGTTGCAGTCCAACACTCAAACCACTACACCATGCTGGGTCTCCTGGTGATATACTGGTATGTGCCACCATACTATCCTGAACACAACCAGTTTTGTCTCATTTGAGAAGTTGAGCAGATTGCTTGTATCAGAGATTACCAGAGGGGTAAGACCTCCTGGAGAACTACTTCCAATCAGAGTTGATTGTATTGGGCTAGTTGTTGAACCAATGGCATGATTCAGTGTAAGGCAGGTGCCTGTGTTCCTTGAAGTAACATTGGAGTGTTGCTCCTTCAAGTTACCAGGTTGAGTGCATGGAGCTGTCCAGAGTGCTGCCTTGCTTTATTATTTATTTCTTTATTTATTTTCAGGATTTATATCCCACCTTTCTCCCACAGTGGGATTTACTTGCCCAAGCTCTGCTTTGCCAACTGATTGAAGACTTTTTTTTGAATCACCAAATCCCGCTTTGGCCAAAACCCTCATATTTCTTTGGCCATCACTTGAGACAGAAAACAAACAAGGGATCATGCAGAGGTTGCAGAGGAAAGGCTCATTTCAGGGTGAGTACCATGGGCTCTCTGCATCAGAAACAATCCAGCCATAGAGAATGCATAGATATTGCAAAATTAGCAACTCCCAGTTTTAAAAGAGGCAAATCCAGAGCAAGGAGTCATGAAGAAGTGCAGTAAACAGTTTCCTTTCAGATTGGGTAGAGCTACACAGGTACTTGAATGATCCAGTGAACCCAAGGCATGACCAGGGCAGAATTAGCAGGCCCCCCCCCCCCAGAAATTTATACTTTAGAAGAGGCAAGAAATCTTGCAGCGATGCAACAGACAGCCTCTTTTATAGAGACTTTTAACTCACTTCCTCAAGACTGACTGGATAATCCTACCACAACTTTTGCAGAAATGTGGCAGGATTATCTACACATCCCATATTCCGGGAAGCCAGCAATTCTTTTGTGCCACACCAACTGTGTCTTGTAATGGTTCTAGTTCCTCAGAGCCACTGAGTGGTGTATGTAGCCAGTCTGAGAGCATGTTCTTATGCTACATTGGCTCAGAAACTTCTAGGACTGTATTGGGCTTTGTAGGTCTCTTTCAGCAAGTCACAAACTCCTAAAATCCTCCCAAGTATCATCCTTCAACCCCCTCCCAGTATTTTTATATTTTATATCAGGAGGGCATGGGCTGCGAGTTCCTGGCATTGCTGCTAGCGTAGCTATAATAGCTACATCCCAATGATACCTTTAGGGACTGGGCCCAAGTATTGTCTATATGTCAGAACCAGCACAGATGGCACAGCACAAGAACGCAAACATTGCTTACTTGAAGACAATGATCTTTGTGTGCCAACAGCCTGAGCCTTGCCAAGCTTTTCTCAGGGATCATTGCAAAGACAGAGTTAATGTACAGAGACTGGCAAGGACAATGAGGGAGTCTGGTAGATGTTTGTGGGAATCTACTTCCCTGCATAGAGGCAAGCAAATGAGAAGGCAAAGAAGTGGTTCTTATAGAGGTGCTTAGTCTAGGCTGACAACAATATCTTATCATGCATTCTCTTCCTTCACACCTGCTGTCCATGTGTCCCTTACTTCTGCCACTAAACAAAAGAAAAAGCCAAATCTTCATTAAGCTCTCTTATTTTCTGTGACATTTCTAGACTGTTTCGTAATGTTTCATCTCTTGCTGAAACCTGATTCAACAGGATTAGACAACTTTCTGAGGTCTGGGGATCAATGGGAATGTCAACAGGTAGTCCAGTTCCCAATTCTACCAGTAGACAAATCACATGGAGCCAAAGGCTCTACCATTAATTAGCTTGTGTCCAAGCTGAACTTGTGGAAGTCAAAATCCCTTTAATTAAAGTTGAACCATGAACTGTCTTGATAATATTGTAGAGTTACCATAAGGTTTATGTAATATCCATGAAGAATGCTTTTTCAGTATATTGCTGTCCTGGCTCAGTTTAATCTTATTTATCTTCTACAGCTTCTCTTCTCTCAGAAACATGTTCAAAAGTTGATTCACAAGTAGGAATCTTTCCAACCCCACCTTACCCTCCAGTTTGCCTGTAGATATGATCCAAATAAGGATGCAAATATTTGCTTATTTCATTCTCAGATGCAAGAAGGGGGTAGAGATATTCACAGTTTTTGCACTTTTGCAGGGGTCCTGTGTCCTATATCCCTACGAATGTGGAGGACTGACTATATAATCCCACTGGAGGTTTAGGTTTTGCTGGAAAGGTCCTCCTCTGGGTCTCATCACTCAGGGCAATATGCTGTGGGGGAATGCAGGAGAGGGCCTTTTCTGCTGTGGCACCTCAGTTATGGAACATTCTTCCCATAGAGGCTTGATTGGTGCCAATATTGCCAATGCTATTAAAGTTTTTAGAAGCTATTGGTTTTACATAAAATTTTACATGTACATGGCTTTAAATTGTTTAAAGCTATTTTAATCGGTTTTAATCTTTTAAAAATTTATTAAATGGTTTAATATGTTTTTAGCCTTTTAAAATAATTTTAGTACTTACACTGTTTTAATTTGTCATATTGGTTTTATTGTACACCACAGTGTGATCTCTGAATAGAGGGACGGGTAGAAATACATAAATAAATAAAGCAAAACCCCTTTTTCATGCAGAAAGCAATATTTTGCACAAAGTACTCTGTTTTCTCCACAAATAAATGGCTTGCATCTTGTATTGCAATTATGAATCTGTAACCTAGATGTATGGATCTGTACCTGCTCCAAATTCAGTAATACGGTGTATTCACAATTATGGCGCTATTGCCACAATCATAAATGTCCCTGCAAATCTATCTTGATGCCAGAATCAGGACCATCAGAATCAGAATGCCTGTCTGGATGCCTCCTCATAAGCCTTGCTCACTGATGGAAGGGGGCTGGAAACATCATCCCACTGTACTCTTATTGCTAGCTGAACAGACATTCATAACTTGATGGGACAGTTGGCTGTTAAAGTAGGTTTGGGGGACTGGATCTGGAGCTATTACTTAGTAACTAAGTACATGACAATAGGATCTCAGCAAATGTTTGTGTGTGCAAAATCCATTCCCCCCCACAATTATTTTTTTTTGTAAAAAAAAAAAAAGTCCCCAAAGTGATTTTTCATCAATGTGTCTCAATAGACAGAGATGCTCTGTCTCTTGCTAGTATTCTTTTCATCCCTAAATCTGAAATGGTTTACTCCAACAGCCCTCTGCCTGGAAATGCCTTTTTGGAAAACAACAAGGGGGGATTTAAGTAAGCTGGAGAGAGTGTGCAAAGAAAGATAGACATGATAGGTGTCCTTAATTTTCCTACATGGAACTTCTGGGATCATTAACAGCCACAGAGCTGTGTCAAAAGGCATCTTCAGCATCACACAGCATCATTAACGTCAAATGGGTCAGAAGTAAACATCTCAAAGAAGTGTCTTTGACTAAACGGCTAGCATTGCTTCCTCCAGCACTTTGCTTTTGGCTTTGAGGTTTCTCATCGAAATGCGAATACAGTCCAGCTTTCCTGTTGCTTAGGAGAGATGTATAGATCACAGCTCCAGGTGGGAATGCCTCAGGCCATGTTTCATAGTTAATGCCTGCATTATGTTGCGATATTTGTATCTTATTATACTAATGACACTGAAAATTTGCAAAATTTTTAATGAAAGCTCTTTAAAATAGGAGGAAGCCTCAGGATATACCTTCTTCTGATGAGAGTCTAGGATCCCATGGCACCATTTGCAGACAGCAGGCTGAGCTTCTAGTCATTACATGCACAGAAATGCCTAAAGCCAGCACTTTTAAGCTAGACTATTCTATGAGGTGAAGTTCTGACAAAAGGACTTTGAACAGCTCTGATTACAAAAGGCAGCATAATCCATGACCAGGTGAAGGTGGACCACAACCCCAAAGAAGACCACCCCACTCAGCAGAATGATGAGAATGGCTGCAAGGAAAAGTTAACAATCAGGTCTCTTCTACATTTTTACACAAGTGTGGCACAATCATTCAACTTCCACTACATACTTTGGGTCCTTCCATATAATATACCCCCTACACTAAAGTCCTCTGGCAGAAATTTCCTCCAGTCAGCCAGAACTATGTTAGCAACTATCAATGAGAGGACATTTTCTTTAGCTGCCCCTAAACCGTGGAATGACCTGTTGGAAGAGAGTCAATAGTTGAATATGCTGTCTGATTAGACTATCGCACTGAGCTAGCTTAAAATTAGAAGGGGGCAGCATCCTGATAGTATCACACACATTTAGCCAGTGAAATCACCACCTGGCTGTAGCCAGGCTCCATCGCTGCTCAGAGGGGCGCTCCGGCGGCCATTTTTTCAAGCTGGAAAACTCCCGGATTTGAAAAGGGGCACGAGAAGCACCCCATGGAGCAGCGATGGAGACAGGCTGCAGCTGGGTGTTGATTTCAGTGGCTAAATGTGTGTGATACTATCAGGATGCCTCTCGCTTCTAATTTTAAGCCAGCTCAGGTAAGCTGGTTTATAAATTAATGGAATAGTTTCCTGAATTTAAAACAAAATTAGACTAGTTTCTTTTGACAGGCCTATCTAGATGATTTTTAAATTGTGAATTGTGAATTTTAAATGATTAATTTTAAAATTTGGATTGTTTTAATATTTGTTGTTGTTGTTGTTGTTGTTGTTGTTGTTGTTGTGTGCCTGGCTATAAGTAAATAATCAGGGCTATACTCATGAACATGGTTATAAGTAAATAATCTTGCCTGTAAAAGTGTTTAAAAATTAACATTTTTTCAACCCAACTGAAATCTATGCTAAGAAACATTAAATGTTTCAACCTGTTTAAATTATGCAAATTGAACAGATTTGCCTGATTTATTTTGGATAATTTATTCTGTGTTGGTATGCACACACACACGTGTGCATGGACATGCTTATTGTAATATCTGGTATTTTTTTTTATAGTTTGGTAGCCATCCACTTAAAAAGGAAGCAGGACAGCTGTCAGTGGTACTAGTTGTCAGGTAAAGGCAAATGGGGAACCCATCAACTTGTAACCATTGAAGTAGGAAAGAAAATTATTGCTTGTTTTGTTCTCACAGGTAAGAATGTGGCAACTTTGAGTGTTTTCCTCCCTCTAGACAAATAATAATAATACTAATAATAATAATAATAATAATAATAATAATTTTTATTTCTAGCCCGCCCCTCTGCTCGGCAATCGAGGCGGGTTACAACATAATTCTTCTTCTTCTTCTGCCATGGCACCAGACAACTTTACAAGCATTTTTGCACATTTTTTATTATTCATGTTTCTGGATCAGTGGTGTTACTGGGGGGGTGCATGAGGTGTGGTTCGCAATTAGTGACATCCCAGAAGACGGGTGACTTCCAGTTGGGCCTTCCTCCCACTGCACCCTTTCCAGCTTTGCCATGGCACCAGAGGCCTCATGAGGATACCTCTACTGTGGTGGCAAAGTAAAGGACTGAGTGTGACAGTGGTGGAGGCATTCACATGAAGAGACCTCAGCCACAATGGAGAGGGCCAAGCACTCTTCTCCCAGCGTTGCTGTGGTGACAAAGGCCACCTCATGAGGAAACCTTTGCTGCGATGGCAAAGGAGAGGGCTGAGCATGCCATTTTAGCCTTGGCTTGCCCTCACCTGCAACCCCTCCCACTAGGTGATACCAGAGGTGGGATGCCACCATTTTGGATGTCTTTGCCAAATATACAAAAAACAAAAAAAACAAAAAAACCACACACACACACACACACAGCCATTTTGCACTAAACTAAATGCTGTCAGTTGTAAAACAGTGTACTTTGCACAATGTTTTCCACAAAGCATTGTGATTTTTTTTTTAAAAAATCTTACTACAGGTAACTATTTTCTGGATGGAAACATTCAAAGTAGAACTGAAAATTTAGGAGTATTCTTTTCCTTCCTACTGAGGAGAGAAACCATGCAGTTCTATGTCCTCTGCCTACATTGATAACTGTTAAGACTTAGGTATTCATAAGCTACATGTATGTGCATGTATGTCACTAACAGGATGCTGAGAGAGGGAGGTTTGCTACTCCTCCTTGTCTATTTCCTTAATGTCTGCTTACAAAGTTGAGTGCCCAAGTGGTGCCAACAACAAGTGATTGTAGCTGCTTCCACCTGTTCATTGCTGCCAGAGAAATGGCAGTGGCTGTTTTTGCTCTTTGCTACCATCACCACTTGCCTTGCTTGTATACTTGACTTGTGGCAACCATGTGACAACAGAAGCCAGGAGAAGCAGCCATGCCAGCTGTCCATCTCTCCTCTCCCACTACATATGGGAGGGATTGGGACAAACTTGTGTTTGGAGGGCTAATGAGCTGCATCTTGCTGAGGTCTGCTTCAAAGCCCCACCTGAAATTTGAGTTTGCAAGTTTCCCTCTTTTTTACTGTTGCAAGTTTCTTCTTCTTCTTCTTCTTCTTCTTCTTCTTCTTCTTCTTCTTCTTCTTCTTCTTCTTCTTCTGTACTACACCTCTCAGAATCCTCATACTATGTAGTTGTACTTTGGACGTGCAGTCCAAAAAATAAGCTTGACCAGGCTCTACCTATCTTCAGTGCAATTTTTTTATTAAGCCCTCTTTCAAGCTTCTGAAATGTCTAAAGGCACTGCCCAGACACATTATACTTGGCAGTGTGGCCATGAACTACCCTGGATGCCTCTGGCTGTTGTGGGGAAAGGGGAGAAGAAATTGTTTAGTGGTAGCCCACATGCTTTACATACAGAAAGCCATGGGATCAGTCCAAAAGATCAGGTCACAGGGAACAGAAAATAACCATAGGGGAAGACTCAGCCTAAAAGACTCATTTTAGGAGTCACTACAATCAAAGACTTTGATGTATATCATTGCTACAATAAGGGCTAGTTTTTTGGGGAGGGAAAAGAAAGATCAGAACACTGAATTCTGTGTCTGATTTTATGTTCTCTACCTTTTCTGTACTTACATGGAAACATATTGTTTTCACAGCCCTGGCTGAACAATATAGCAAACTGGAAGAATAGATACCTGGGTTGCATGTGCTGAAACACAAGGTCCTTTCTTTGGGGCATAGTTTGGGTGGGGCCCTGGGGCTCTGTCCTGTGTTCATCCCATTTCAATCCTTTACCAATTGCTGAGTAGAATTGCTCTTTCTTTGTTTCCATTCCTGTGTATTTTCTCCTCAAAAAGTTGTCCCTGGCATAATAAGCTATGGAAAGTCAAGTCAAGTCAAGTCAAAGAAATGGCCTCAGCTGGCTAGAGTTTTTCAGCATGTCATCTCTCAGATTTGGAAACCCATTTCAAACAAGATTAGCTCATTCATATTTCACATTAGTTTACTTATTTCTTCATTTTTTTTGTGTAGATCTAATTTTTTCCAGTTAAGAACTGTGTAAATAGCCCTAATGAGCCTTGAGGGCTCTCATTTGCTTGGAGAGATTAAAACAAGCTGGGATGTCTCCAGACATGTGGACCTTTAGGTAAAAAAACAAAACAAAACCCAAACATTTCCCACCTAGCAGTGGTCAGATTGTTTATCTTCTAGTCATTTCTCTGCCATAATCAGACTTTGCTGATGTTCAGAATTTGTGACATGAAAATCTTAACTATACACACAAAATGCCAAACTTTTGGCTGTATGCTGCCGTTAATAAATCTTGGCTTTCAGCCTTGGTAATTGCTAACTCCAACCAAACACAGAACATATCCAGTCTCAAATCTACTTCTGTTTGGTTAGGGAACATATGGTCAGAATTGTTACATGTCAGCATCCTGTTCATGCTTAGACATGCTAATTGCTAGTTTGCATTATGGCAACTTCCTTGTTTTACCACACCCCTTCTCTTCCTGCATCACTTGAAACTGCAGCCATTTTCTCTTTCCTATAGCCCCTCCATTAGACCATGTATTTGATTATGGAAAAATATGGTATGGTTATGATTTATTTGAATGTTTTAAACAGTTTTAAATTTATGCTCTTAAAAGTATTGTTTAATTGTTTTTAACGTAAGATTTTAGCTGAATTTTGTTTTAATTTGTTGTAATCCACCTTGAGTCCCATTTCAGAAGAAAGATGGGGTATAAATTAAATAAATAAACTAAAAAATAAAGCTACTTTGATGTGTTTTACAAAGAAGACGAAGGGCCTTTGCAGACTGCTAGAAATAGTGCAAATTGAGTCCACTTTAAGGGTTAGGGTTAGGGAATAATGGGAACTATATTTTATTGTGGCACCAGAACTCTCTGACAGAGAAGGCTCAATGTCTCAGAAAAAAATACAATTCCCATGATTCCCTAGCACTAACCCTAATCCTTAAAGTGGACTCAATTTGCACTATATCTAGCAGTCTGCAAAAGCCCTAAGCTTATTTCTTTTCTCTGCTAAACTCTGGAGTGTTGCAGACTGGCCTAAAGGGCTGGCCTGGGGGTGGAGTTAGGATGGGGCATGCCCAACCCCAGCCCGATGCAGTCCCAATACCGTGTGCCCATACACACGGCTTGCAGCGTCAGGACACCCTCTTGGCACAGTTTGTAGACACGCCGTGCCGAAAAGAGAGGATTGGGGCCGTGGCGTGTGATTGCCATGGCCCCGATCCACCATGAGCAGGTGCGGCCCAGAGCCTCCCGTCTGCACAGCTCCTCTTTCTGTATATGGCCTTGGTGAGTGGAGGGACTGGCTGTTGTTCCACTTCTGCCATCCAATTTGATTACTCTGCTTGAGAGATCCACTACTAGCTCTCACATATCCCAACAAGAATTCTTGATCATCACATGAGTCTCAGGTTCATCTTATTAGGATTTGTCTTATACCATCCAGGGGATGGCTTTGTCACTAAGACTTGGGGAAAAAAGACAATTCCCATAGATGCAATTTTTTTTGGGGGGGGGGGGTTATTCACACAACACATGTCAATAATCTCACTCATGCATTCCTGATCTATTGTTCACACTATTTTTTATTGGAACTGCATCTCTGTGCACCCCTGCGAATTCTGTTGCTCACACATGTCAGCACTGCGAATAAAGATGGAATTGATTATGTGGATGTATTCAAAACATGTTCAAGGCATGCAGAGTTTTATCCAGTTTATCCTGCATCTGTTGTTTACAGAACTGATAATGTGAATCTTTCAGGAAAACCTGGAAAACTCCCTGAGATCTATTATCCTGGATTTTGCGGGGGTTTTTGGCAGTCCCCCCAAAATTTAATTAGATGCATTCATAATTCATGTGAACAACACAGGTTCAACCCACATTTTACTGGGATTATTTACACCGTCTGAATAACCACTTAGGGCTTGTCTACATTATTAATAAACATCAATTTCCCCTGGGCTTGCTGCATGCTGTGCAGTCTCCAAACCTTGAATTGGGTCCTGGCTATTTGCACAATGCCCAGATCTGATTTGGAGTTTCCACCCCTTGTCTCTCATTGAAAATACTTACTTTTTGCTCTGGGTTTTATAGAAAACCCAAAGGAAAATGTTGCAATGACAGATGGCTTACTTCTCATGTGGTCCTTGCAATTGTCTCTGCTGAGTGTCTGTGGGCACCAGTTGCTATGAGGTCAGAACAAGGCGGCAAACATCATTCTGAGCTCAAAGTGACTTGTGCCTGCAGTGGTGGCACCAGTCCGTTTACAGGGATCATATGGGAAGGCAGCCACACGTTGTTCACCAAAACCCACAGCAACTAAGGGGGGATTTGGAGGGAATTTGGGGGCAGAATACTCAAGGGGCAGCCCAGAGTATTCTAGCAAATGCAGACAAGTCCTTATTCCATCTCTGTTCACATATTTCCTTAATATGGTATGATGTCTAAAGAGGCCTCCATAGCACTCACATGTCCAGACTCCAAGATTTCCCTTCTAGCAGTAAAAGAGCTGCTGACTAATTGTGCCTTTTTTAAAAAAAGCAAAGCAAAAGCAAAGCAGCTTATTTATATACCGCTTCATATCACGCTATGGGATGTCTAAGCGGTTTACAACTGTGAGCTGATTGCCCCCCAACAAGCTGGGTACTCATTTTAGCGACCTCGGAAGGATGCAGGCCTGAGTCGAGCCTCAGCCCTGGCTGGTATTGAACTCGCAACCTTGTGGTCTATGAGTGAGTGGCTGCAGTACAGGCATTTAACCACTGCGCCACCAAAAAAGATAGGGAGGCTCCGACAGCTTTGGGGGAACTGCCAGGAAGCCTTGGGGGCTGCATTTTGAGGATGCATATAACACTTTCTGCCACCTTTCCCCACTTATTAACCCAAGAATAAAACTCTTATTCATTTGTATGGCATCCTAACAAAACAAATTATTTATTGCTGGAAAAATGAGTTACTGGATAGAGAAATACAAGGGTAGAAATGTTCCATGTCATAACAATATGAAATATTAAGGAAATATTAAATATGACTTCACAATGGAGAGATTATTATATAGGCCTGACATAGGTTTTCCATTGCTGTTCTCCTTGACATTTGCAAGCATCCTGTTAGTGGCATACACATGCAAGAGTCCAATGTACACCTGCGTATTTTTTTTTTGTCATTGCAAAGGTTGGTATTCCTGTCCTGCTTCTACAGTGACCAAAGCCCAGATTCATTAGTTTTTTGTGGGTTTTTCAGGCTGTGAGGCCGTGTTCTAGAAGAATTTATTCCTGATGTTTCACATGCATCTGTGGCTGGTATCTTCAGAGAAAGATGAACATGGCCTCACAGCTCAAAAAATCCACAAAAACCTATGGATGCCGGCTATGAAAGTCTTTGACTTCACCCAGATTCATTGTTTTGTTGCGATAGCCACTTTCCATAACCATTAAGTGGCTGGTGGAATTTTGCGGGATTGAAGAAGCATCTGGCTATGTCTCCCCTTTGCCATAGCCAGACATTGGTTTCAATTCAACATCCCTCAATGTAGTATAAACATCTGCATGTGGACCTACATTATACTGAGCCATATAACACCTTCCAAAACTTGTTGCAAAGCCCCAAAAGTGCCTTGCACAGCCACCCCATGCTTCAACATGAATAGATAGGACTGGAGAAGCTCTGGCTATTCTCCCATATCCAGATGCACAATGATGATGTTGATACTGACATCTGTGCAGATTATCCAGAGGTCTCAGCACTTCTGTAATGACAATGGAGAATATCACACAGGAGGCTTATCATCAGTAAATTACTATTAAATCGTCTGAAATTGTCCAAAATGTGCAATTGGAGTTCACACCCTTGCATGCTCTCCCATTAGTAAATCATCATGGAGGCATCCCCACTTGCTTCTCTCATCAGTAAAGTGTCCTTGGAGCCACGATTTGGGAATAACGGAAGACCTCCATGACAATTTACTGATGGGAGAAGCATGTGGGTGTGTGAACCCCGATCACGCATTTTGGAAAATTTTGGACATTTTAATGGTGGTTTACTGATGGTAAACCTCCCGTGTGATAAAGTCCTGTGTGTCTGTAATGAGAGGCTAGATTTTTAATAAGCTGGGTACAGGTAGTATCCCACGTATTTCTATGTCTTCAAAATTTCCGGCAGAAGGATAGTTGTGAGTAGGGATGTGAAAAGCTATCCATTTTGTTTTCATTACTTTTGTCCAAAATGCACCAGTACTCTGATCCTGTTCCATTTCTGTATGGAGATGTGAGATATTTATCACTTTCTTTTCCCCCATGCATGGAAATTTGTGTGCATTTTGCTCTGCATGTTTTCAAAAACTAATTTCTTCCCTTTTTAAAACCATTTTACCCATTTTAAAAATCACATTTTCCAGTCATGCCTATTTTTTTAATGTTCAGATAGGTGGTTTTGATTGCTATTGACTGATTGAGTGCCAAAATGCATCCCAAGCCTTGGAGATATATGGATTTCTGAGGCAAAATGCCCTCTGCTCTATGGCTGGTCTCAGGAAGATTCATAGGAAAATGCAATCTCAGAATACTTCTTTTCCACCCTAGCAATGAGCAGCACCCCAAATTCTCCAGTGGAAAGACAGCATGGATCATTGCTGCATCCCCAGCAAGATATGACATCCTGAACTAACTTTCCACTCAGAAGACAGCAGCTGATTAATGTTTTATTATCTTTCAGATTTATTAGATAGGGTGCATCTCTTTGCAAGTAATGCCCAAAGCACATGGAAGCAGAGAATACTAATGAGACGGAGACCCATGCTATCAGTCAGGAGGACTGCACATTCAGAGAGTAGTACAGTCATTCACATGTGCACACAAACAGTGCAAGAGGCTAAAAAACATCTTTACTGTCACTTCCAGCCAAGTGACTGGCACTCTCTTTTCAATTTGTAAGCAAGAGTATGTGACTTTGCCTTCCATGGTAATAGCAAGCTATAACTTGGACATAAGTTTCAGCTGAAAGCCTGCATAACAGTCCTATTCTCACAAAAGCATTCCTTGCTTTTCAGGAACATGATTTGCAGCTTACAGTGGTGAGTAGAACGTGGTGGTCACAGTCATTGAGTTGTGTAGCCTCCCTCTCTTCTTCCCAGAATACTTTGTGTTTTCAAAGTTTCTGGAAAGAGCAGGAGAGCCAACCAATCAAGAACCACCAAGTGTCTTAGAGAATAGGACTGGAGGAAGCTAGGCATAGACTTCATTCAGGTTTGGTCCTTGGCTATTTAAACCAGAGCCTAAGGCTCAGTTTGTGTCTGCACCCCCAATTCTATGAAATTGTATTTTCTTTCTTTTGTCATACCTTTTTGGCAGTTTTAGCATATTGGACCTAGATCCAGTTTGCCTGGGTATGTCATTCCTGGGGGGGGGGGATCTCCTCGATGGACCATGAGGAAGTTGTGGGGGAATAAAGACATGACCAGTTCAGGGGCAGGTGGCTCTGCCTTACATCCAGGGGAACAACACGGTGGTGACCATCCACATGGAGTCCCACATCTATTATGAAAGTGTTACCAGCAGTCAGGCTGGGCTAATTGGTTTAACTGGTCAACAGGAGAGTCAACCAATGCTTGGATCTGGACCCATGCTGTGGCCTATGCTGTGGCCTAGACTCTTCAGTGGAAACCAATAAAGCGGTGGCCTTTTCCTGCAAATATAATGTGATGGTCTGTGTTTGTTTACAGCACTCAACAGTGAGTCCACAAATGGGCTCAACAGGAATCGAAAAGAGCTCTTATCTGTGTGGTGGAATCATTGTACTAATGCTTTCTCTGTTCCAAAGCACCAAGCTACTGCATTATTTCCACTGGATCCCTGCATTCTAAGAGAGATGGAGGTCCGTGCTAATATATTTAATACTTTGTCAAATGACTTCCTTTCAAGGAAACTAGACCCCAGTGCAAGATATCTTAGGCAACATACTGGGTGCAAACAGCATTCGCTGTAGGTTAAAGCAACATAGATGACATTCCCCAAATGAGGTCTTGCTGATTTGATGAGGGTGGGAGAAATCATGCCACTGGGATGTAAAGTCTTACTGGCATTTGGAAGCTGTGTTTCTGCAGTGACACTTTGTAGTTAAATCTAGTTGGAGCAAAGTTAAATGCTGGGTGGAATATCAGTATATCCATCGAGCCACGAAGAGCCATTTATTTTTAATTGAATTAAATTGCTTGCAAAATGAAAGGAGCATACTTTCATTAATATTTAATTCTTACAGCGTTAAGCAATGATCACAAAAGAAATCTTTGCTGCTTCTTCCCCTGTCTTAGCAATTTTTTTGACAGGTTGTGACATAAGATGCACTGAGATAATGAAATACAGTTACATGCCTTTGGGATGGGGGGAGGATAAATCTGTTATGTGTATTGGTTATTATAGTTTCTTGTTCTTGAGATTTCAAGAGCAGAGCTTGGGAGTAACCAGTTACAAGTAACATGGGCATAAGGAACCAACATTTCAAAATGCAATATAGGGGTGGAAGGAATATTTGCTGCTATTAATTCCCTGGCTGAAAAACAGGTTTCCCAACCCAATCAGAAAGAATAATACAGTGATGTGTTTTGGGAAATTCTGTGGATAAATGCATTTGATTTTGTGCATGAGAAATATGGGGTTTTTTACAGATAACATTAATTGGCACCCTGTTAGTCATGATGCCATAAATTAGACTCTTATACTGTAGAAATAATGCAGTTTGGCACCACTTTAAGTAGCTCCATCCTATGAAATCCTGAGATTTGTAGTTTTATAAGGACTTTAGCCTTCTTTGCCAAAGAGTGCTAGTGCCTCACAAAACTACAAATCCAGGATTATGTAGGATGGATCCATGACAGCTAAAGTGGTGTCAAACTGCATTATTTCTATAGTGTAGATGCAGAAGAAGACTAAGAATGGGAAAGGTAGCTATGAAGGATCTAGACAAGATAATAATAATAATAATAATAATAATAATAATAATAATAATAATAATAATAGTTTTTATTTATATCCCGCCCCTCTGCCAAGCAATCAGGGCGGCGTACAACAATCACAATAACAAATAGCATCAATACAGAGCCCATCCCTTCTTCCCAACCCCACCCATACCCACCCCTCAAAAACAAAACAAACAAAGCAAATTAAAACAATTTTTAAAAATATACAAAATACAATATAAAATGCAAATACAATTTAAATGCAATTTTTGAAGGGTCCCTCCTCGCTGCCCCAGGTGGAAAAGGCAGCCTTTTTAAAGGGTCCCTCCTTGCTGCCCAAGGTGGAAAAGGCAGCCTTTTTAAAGGGTCTCTCCTCGCTGCCCAAGGTGGAAAAGGCAGCCTTTTTAAAGGGTCCCTCCTCGCTGCCCAAGGTGGAAAAGGCAGCCTTTTTAAAGGGTCTCTCCTCGCTGCCCAAGGTGGAAAAGGCAGCCTTTTTAAAGGGTCTCTCCTCGCTGCCCCAGGTGGAAAAGGCAGCCTTTTTAAAGGGTCTCTCCTCGCTGCCCAAGGTGGAAAAGGCAGCCTTTTTAAAGGGTCTCTCCTCGCTGCCCCAGGTGGAAAAGGCAAACTCTAATTTGTAGAGTTTGTAGAGTTTGTTCAGTTGTATATCGCTAAAGAGTAGCGATATACAACTGAACACTAAAGTTAGAATTGTTCAAACAATTGTATTTTCCATCACCATGTACAAGAACTGGTTGGTGAAGAAGACAGATACCAGGAAAATCAACATATTTGAGATGTGGTGCTGGAGAAGAGTGCTGTGGATCACCAAAAAGACAAACAAATGGACCCTTGAGCAGACAAAGCCAGAAATCTCCCTAGAAGCCAAGATGATCAAATTGAAGCTGTCATATTTTGGCCACATCATGAGAAGGCATGACTCATTAGAAAAGAAACTAATGCTAGGAAAGGTAAAGGACAGTAGAAAGAGAAGAAGGCAACATGCCAGATGGCTAGACTCAATCAGGGAGGTCACAGGCTTGAACCTGCAGGACCTGAGCAGAGAGGTTGAGAAAAGGGACTCTTGGAGATGTGTCATCCACAGAGTCACCATGAGTTGGGGATGACTCATGGGTAGTTAACAACAACAATATATCCTTATGACATTGGAATGGCTCCATATTCTCATTTATAGCTGTGGCACTATTGCCATGACTGAAGATGAGCCTGAGCCCTCCTTAAAAGCCAGTTAACCATCCAGAACAATGGAGGTTTATCTACTGCCAAGTAAGACATTCCAGGAGGACTGGCCAGCACTCTCCTGCAAGGAGCAGAAGCAGGGATCATTACAGCGCCCTGTTACAATTCTTCATTACAGCATCACTAGCTGGCAGTAGGGACTAGTCACATCATGCAGAAATGTCTTGATCAACAGTAGCACTGACTTCCATCACTCTGAATGTCTGACTGGTTTTTAAGATGAGTTTCAGTCTGAATTTAACAAGCCAGTGGACTGTGGTACAAAGTTTACTTACAACCCACCTTTCTCATTGACATCTCAATAGGCCCAATACAGCATGAGGCAGCAGCATGGACCAGCATTTGTGAAATTCCTGTAAGGCTGCCCCAACTAAAAAAATAACTAAAAGTTACAGTTACATTAAAAAGGGATGTTAATCCCTCAAATTAGAGTTACAATAAAATGTTGACCTATCATTATTCTAGCAATAAGGAATGTTTACAAGTAACCTGTTGCTTCCAAACTTTGATGAAACGGCTATAAACCATTTCTCATGCTTTCTTCCACTCAGTAGCAAGTCTGCATCACCTTGGTTTGTTATATGCCATCAAGTCACCTTCAAAATATGGCAGCCCAATGGATGAAGGACCTCCAGGGAACCCTCAGGGCTGTGGCTTCCTTGACTGAGTCTATGCACCTGTAATGTGGTCTTCCCCTTTCCCTACTGCCTTCAGCTTTACCAAGCAATATCATTTTCTTTCTACAGTACTGCATTACATGAGATGGATTATCAGGTGCTGTAGGAACTTTTTCTGAACACCTGCCCAGCATATGACACTCTAGGGACTACCTTGACATGAGAGATGTGTTTGTGTTGGGCAGACTGGAGAAACAGGAGCCCAGCCTAGAAAAGTCATCAGCACAATGTTGGTATTGTCTGGACCACAGGGGGAATAACCCTGGTTGGAATTTTCTTTATCCAGATCCACCTTATCAAGATTTAAAAGCATGTGACCCAGGTGCTTCTCTAGCCCTTGATGTACATCTCCCAGTAGTCAGCATGTGTTGCGCTCGCTTGACCCAGATTGTTGAGATGCTTTATGAAGCTTCCTGGTTTCACGCAGCTTCACAGTAAAAGCAGAGCTATTTAAAAGGGCGATAAGTAGCAGAGGGCAATTCTATATGAAGATAAGTGGTTGCTTTTAATGTATTATAACTTGAATCCTGTTCACGTGCTGGGTCCAGCTGGAGAAATTTACCAGCTTCTCATCACCATGTTCTCTGCATCCACTTAATTGAGAAATTGCTGAAGTGATGCCAGGGTCTGTAAACAGTGAACAGGGAAAGAGTGGGGGGTGGGGTTGAAACAAACTCCAAAAGGATGTTCAGTTCAGTACAGGAGCAAATTGTTTTTCATTCATAGGTGGTGGGCTATAAGCAGAATTTAATAAATCTCAGAGCAAAAGTGTGTGTATGTAAGCACCCATAATGCTTCCCTACCACATATACAAGCTAGTTACCTTTTTGGACTACATCTCCTTGAACCCCATAGTGAGGATGGCCAGTGGTCAGAGTGGCTGGTGGCAACTGCTACTATGGTACCAAAGAGCATTGTTTTTAGATTCCAGGTGGTGAGTCTCAGGTTGAAATCCTCACTTAGATATCAAACTCAATGGGAGACAGTCACTGTTTCTAAGCCTAAAGCCCATGCTGCAGGTTTGTTTTGAGATTAACATTATGTCAGTATGTGTTTGGGGAGAACCCTGTTTGCTGAAATTTATGGAAGAAAGGTGGAATGTAAGCACACTAAATAAAGCTTTTCATAAAATATATTTCACTTAGGGAGGCTTGAAACATTGACTTTGGTGATTCAGCATAACAATGCTTGAGACTCTTTGCTCTAAAGCCACAAGAGGCCACTTTTTAAAGCCAATATCATGCACAACAAGGAAAGTTCAAATGATAAAATCAATTGAAAAACTGGGAAAGCATGATGCAAATGTGGAAGAAAAATGGTGAAACTTCAGGCCAGTAGCTGCTGGGTGGAAAATTCATCAGTGGGGAAGATGTATGGTAATCAGACAGTTCACAAAGTGAATCTTCCAGGCAATTATATTGTGAAGACAGCTAAAGTAAGTTGGCCATTGGATGAATCCCACATCATAACGGCAGCCAAAGTGAGCTCTAATAGCCAAGAAATGCTCTACCTGTCATGTCTTATGCTTAAATATTTATGACATTTGATTCCTATATTCTATATATCATCAGCATGTTTCACTCACATTAGATATGTCATCAACCACCAGAAACAGCTGACACCAAGGATTAAAACACTTTCAAATTAGGGGTGAGAAAAAACCCTCTTTCATGGAAATGACATATTTAAAATTGAGTAATACACTCTAAACACAAACACATAATGACTTGCATTCAGTAACTTATTAGATTAATCTCATCCTGATTTTTTTTATCAGTTGCTGTACTGTTAGGGACTCACAAATAATGAATAAAATTAGGTAGAATGAAACACAAGTAATCTGTGGAAATGATGAAAACTATTTTTACTCTTGATATTTTACACTTGGAATCTTGGAATCTTTAGAGAGATTTGACAAACTAAATGGAAAATAGTGGTCCTTTATTATCAAAGAGAAGACAGTTCAAACCATTCTGAATTAGCCAAAACCCAATTTTGGCTACAATTTTGTCTACAAAAACTAATTTTGGTTTGGTTCTTTATCTTTTTTTTTTTTGATTAAAAAAACCTAGCTGACTGGCATACAGCTGGGTAGTGATGAAGACCAGTATGCTTTACCCACTCATTTGTGGGTGCCATGGCCAGTTTTCTGCATTAAGCTACCTCTCCTTTGCGAGAAAGCAAAAGTGTTTGATTTGGACCCATCAGTTTCACTTTGCATGCCTGACTATAAAATTATCCATCTTTTCTGCTTTCCTCTTACATATGTGTTGAGAAAGGGAGGTAGTCTTGAAAGCGGGAGAGGAAGTTGTTTTGGCTGGAATGCCACAAGGCCCAGGTGGTACCACCAGCTGCAAGATCTCTAGTTCTTGTTGGCTGTACCCCAGAAGCTCTTAGTCTTTGTAGAGTTCTTTCATGGGTGTTGAAGAAGGGGGAGTGGCAGGAAGGGACAGCAGGCACTTGACAATGTTGTTCATAATCAGCAGCTGTCCCAGGTTGGCATTTCCCTCTGGAATGATTCCTCAGGAGGTGTTTATGCTGAGCGGTTCTCCAGCAATCCTACCGGACCCAGAGCAGCAGAAATGGCAGTGCATCTGAATATTTATAAAATCATTCCAAACCAATCAATACTAAATCATCTGCAACTCTTATTACCACATGGGTCAGAGGGAGTTCTTTAGACTGGAATCTTAAGAATTTACCTGAAAATAAAGTCTTTTCATCTCAGTGGGGCTTATGTCTGTGTAGGTGTGCCTGGGGCAGCACTGCCAATCTTTTTAGTAGATGGACCTCCTTTTGAAGCAAATAATTAAGAAGGAATGCCAGGGAAAGGACAAATTCTGTTGATTGCAAATCAAGAATGAACTGCTTGTATCATCATAATTTATGCTTTTCTGTATTTCAGTCTTCTAAAATGCTGATTTTAACTAAATAATAACAACAGAGATTTTTATTTTGTGCAGTTGTTGCCATTATCCGCACAGTGCTTATTTACTAGTTCTTATTTCTAACTTGAGAATATACCAAACTTTCTTACACCCATTTGTCAATACCATTAGCTCATAGTGTCAAATATGGTGCTTTGCAGCAGTAGTCACCCCCTGCTTTGATTTGACCACATTTTGTTGTGTTACAACTTGGAATTTAGATGGATTGAATTGCAATTGTTACAGCTTGATGCTCACAAGATATTCAGTGCTGTGAAGGTGCTAAATATGTTTATAGTGCCACAAAGGATAAGTAGCTCCATTCCCTGAGAGAAGAAAGAGAAAAATCTTATCATGCATGAAGAAAGGCCAGCCACTTCACTTGAAGGTAAGAATGTCTCCTTTCTGTGATCTCCCATCTGGCTGTCTCACTGTACAGCTCAGCAAATAGGATACAGTGGGTGATACTTCTGCAGGTAACTCAAACTTTGGGGGAAGGTGTCCATCAGAGCCCTAGCTAAGGTTCTACAAACTGTATCATTAACTTAATGTTCATGATCAAGAACATGGTCCAGTTCCTCATGTGATGATATAGCAACCCTGGATTTTCCTCCTCCTCCTCCTAACTCTGCAATCGAGGTTGGGACCCTGGCAGTTAGGTTCCCACTAGTCTATCCAACATATGAAGGGTAGTGTAAATATTCCCTACCCTCCTATGGACCACCCCCATCTCTGTCATTCTTCCTTCTTTATGTAGGGAAGGAATATTAGAATACTGACTTCAGTACAATCAGTGAGTGGAATCCCAGCTAAACTAAATCATTGAATCCTGAGTTGAAAGATAAGCCAAAATGTGGAGAAATCAAATTGATTCAATGGGTTTACTCTAGTGAGGACTAGCAATAGGATATAGGTCAATGTATGGAGCAGGTGGGTTTTTAGTCTGTTTTTAACTTGTGTATATTTTATGTGATTTTATATTATATTTTATATTGTGCATATTTTATGTGATTTTATATGTGATTTTATATATAGACATTTTAATTGTTTGAATTCTATTGCTATTTTAAAGGTTTTATCTGTGAGTCACCTTGGGTACCTCTGGGGAGAAAGGCAGGATATAAATGAAATCAATCAATCAATCAATAAATGGAGGAACAATTCATTGTTGATTCCTTGTGTCATTGTAGAAAATTGCATAAATTGTATCTACATGTAGTGAATTATTGGTACTTAAGCAACATTCATGTAAGTATAGAAGCAGATACAATATGCTGGCTGGATAGGAAGGAGCTGCAAGATTATTTCTTTCTACTTAATAGGCCAAAGGAAAGTATGTCATTATTTTATATTATAATGATGAATACTTTAAATGAAAGAGAAGTCCAATATATAAGACATTCCTAGAGACTTAAAATCCCCCAAGATAGTTCTTAAAAAATAGCCTCATAATATACCTCTCTTTTAATGGAGAAATCACTTTTAACAGATGTCAGAAATACTGCAGAAGTTCAAAAGTCAAAGCACACGTGACAATGTGCTGAGATCAGATTCTCCAAAAATCCTACTGTAAATTGATAGCTGAAATGGCATCATTGGTTAGATAGAGAATTCAGCATTCACCTAGACCTAGGTGAACTTTAAGTTCATAAAAACAGAAGTAAAATTCACAGTCAGACATAAAGAAGAGAGTTGAAGGTGGGGCGATTCCCCACTACTACATGTAGTATTGTATATAGACTATGTTCCACTGTACATAGACATGTATCTTTTCTGGGACCACTTTCAAGTTTGTTGAGAGTCCTGGACTTGCATAATTGTGAGCTCACCCAGAGACTGAGAGAATTATTTTCTTGAATTGCAACCCCCAGAATTTTCCAGCTAGTGCAGCCACAGCAGATACTGATGGAACTTTCTCCTGTAGGATGCTAGGATGCTCTCCATTGTGATATTTTTTCACTGAGTGGCAAAGGTCTTTTAGTATGGTATGCTGCACCTTGCTATGATATTTTATATATATTCTAAACTGTCTGAAGTATTTTAAAATAATGTTTTTTAAAAAACTTTCTGCCCTACATATTGTTTTCATTGTGTTTTGTTTGCCAGTGTTACTTCAAGTGGTGGTCCATGGATTGGTGCTGGTCCCTGAGCCATTAGCTACCTCTCCTTGGAGTGTTTCCAGGAGAGAAAAAAAATGGTGCCATTCCCTGGTACATTGGGGTGGTTGGTTGGTTGGTTGGGAAAACCTGTTGGTTCCCCTATCAGATAACTTAAGAATTACTTGGTTAACCATCTTGGATCCCAGTGTGAGGGAAAGATAGGATACACATTGGATAAATAAATAAATAAATAATTTTCTTGCACTTTCCTTGTGTTTTACTCTGTTGGCGGTAGAACAATAGAGGGCACATGGACTGTCCTATGCCCCATGAGTCAGCCTTTCTTTCTCAGGTGTTAAGATGGATATCATCCTCTCAATACCAATCCAGTCAGATTCCGTAAAGGAGAGAGAGGGTACCTCTTGCCCTTTGCCCGAGGGCCAACACAATGTTTCATGCACAATGCCTTTTCAGATTCGATGATTCTTATTTGGAAATTCCACATACAACACAGGAAAACCAGGGTTTAACAAGAGCCATCCCTTCCAATTCCATGCACAACTCACCCCTCCACAACTTGTCCCCCCCCATAAGACAATAATAAGATGATCCAGTTAGCACTGACACTGAACTGTTGTAAGGAAGGATTAAGGGTTTTTTCCCCATGAGAGAAGGCCTTATCGTTTGACTAAAATGTGTGAATAAAAAGAGAGAGAGGGAGAGAGAGTGACATTTGTGAGATCCAAAAGCTTGTGACAGCCACTCAGAGATCTAAACACATGTATTATGACAAAATTGCAAACTGCTGGCTTGGCAGTTTATTTGAGAACAGGCGGGGAAGGTGATAGCTCGTCGAAAGTCAGAGAAGGGATCAATATTGAATAAATCAAAACAAATATGTGAAAGGTTCTGAGAACGCTATGAAAAATTAAATACTGGGGAATTGAAGGCAAGTGGTTCTCAAATTACTATGATAGCAGTACAGTCGTTGTGACAGTCAGAAGCCTGGTGGGTGGGGTTGTGTGTGCCCAGGATTGAAGCCAAGGGGGTATTTTTGGATGAGGATATTTAGCAATCATACAAGCAGCTTTTATTTAAATATGAGGGCCTGGACAGCCTTTACAAAGGCAGAAAACTGTCATTGTTCTACTGTACAGATGGAGAAACTGAGGACTTTGGAAGGAAGGGCTAAAAGGGAACTGGTGGTGTATAAAAATGAAAAAGCTCAAATAGAAAAGAATAGAAGACTCAGGGATGCTGCCAATCTTTTATGAGAGTTGGGCAGCAACTGTCCAGTTATACTATTGGGGTTTCTGCTTGATATGAATCTGTGGGGTTTTGTGTCTATGTGTGTGTGTTTAAAACAGTTCTGTAAATGTCACTCCCAATGCCCAGATTACTCTCTCTCTCTCTCTCTCTCCATATCCTTCCTTCCTTCCTTCCTGGTTTTTTCTCTCTCTCTCTCTTTGAATCCTTGTCATCAACAAAGCTCCATATATACAAGGAAGCCTCTGTAGTCACAAGAAACTGAAATTGAAAGCATACATTTTGGGCACGGCACATTTGAAATACCTATGATAAAGAATTTATTTCCTTCCTTTTATATTTGTAGCCCAGTTACATTGAAAAAAAGCATCCATAAGCCAAGTTCCTACATTGTTTTAGAAGAGCATAAATATACATAGGCAGAGTTACATTACACAATATCTATACTGAATACCAATGCAGAGTAACATGAGTCAATCAATGGTCAATGTGCATAGCTGACAACCTGTTGTGTTGTACAAAATGCACAAAGACAATACATAGAGGCTATGTGCACTCACAGCTTACTCTGTGTACTTTAATGTGCTGCCACATGTCCAGTGCTCCCATATGCATAACTCTGCTAATGCTACTATCAGCAGGATATGAACATTACGCATTATCCCCACCAAAAAATAATTCTCTATGCATAGTACAACTTATGCCTGCATATGTCATCAAATGGATGACAGTCATAAAGTGTCTAACTTCACAACCCCCTTGTTTTATTGATTGTATGTAAACTGCTTAGAGAAGCTGTTCAGCTCAAGAGTGAGGAAAAATGCTTTAAATGAATAAATAACAAATCCATGAGACCTCGGGATGACTTTGGTCCATACACTGTGTTGCAGTCTATCCTACCTCACAGGGTTCTTGTGAAGATAAATTGCTGCAGGGAGACTACGGGGGTTGCAGACTGCCAGAAATAGTGCAAATTGACTCCACTTTTAGGGTTAGGGTTAGGGTTAGGGTTAGGAAATCATGGGAACTGTATTTTATTGTGGCTCCAGAGCTCTCTGACAGAGAAGGCTCAATGTCTCAGGAAAAAAACAAAAATAATTCCCATGATTCCCTAGCACTAACCCTAACCCTAAAAGTGGACTCAATTTGCACTATTCTGGCAGTCTGCAACCCCCCTACATATGCTACTCTGAGGAAGAGTGTGATAAACAATGTAATTAATTAATTGAAATTATTATGCAGCTTTAGGGTGATTGCCCTGTACAAAACAATTTAGCACTTTCCCAATCCTACAAAATGTGCAGTGTTTGTTCTTAAATATATACCTCAATCCAGCAAGGGAGATGTAACTGAGCAGCCATCAGGGTCCTATTGAACTTGATGGATGAGTCTGTTAATGTGGATGAATATCCTCATCATGTGCAGCACAACCAACTAGAACTGGATCAAGGCCAATGCCAACAGTCCCCAGTCAACACTAATGCTTTAAAGCAAAATGTGCTGTTTGAGTGTAAGAATCTCATTACTCTAGCAAAGAGAACTGCAGCTCTATCTATGCATCTTATCTGAATGTATTAAATTATCCCCTTTAGAAAAATTAGAGCATAAGGCTACAAGTTTAGAAAATATTACCTGCAGTGAATCAATTAATCCTCCATCTTTTCAAGCACCCATCTCTATTTTCTCCTCTCCCATTTATGTATCTTTGGTGTATGACAAGCTGAACTGAGGAATGTGCCTTTAATGAAACAGATATTAGCAGACCAAGCATAATATATGGATTTTCTTTATCCTTAAGTAAGCATTTAAATTTAATAAATTAGGAAAATGAATCCTGGTCATCCTAAGAGGTAGCTTTAACATCTTTTGATATAATTTTACTTCCCTTCTGAGTAGATAGGTATAGGATTTCACTCTTATATTTTTGTAGCATTATAGATAAACGAATATGTGGACATACCTAGCAATAATGCTATGAGAAATTTTGATATTTTGCTGTGGGAGGCTTTATAGAAGGCAGGTTACAAGTTAAATCCAGGATTCGGTGGATTAAAATCAAATAAAAGCTACTACAAGATCTGCTCTGAAAGATTTCTTACTTAATCTTATAAGCAATCATTGATATCCAAATATATTGGGGGTGCAGTTGCTAGTCTGAAAGTCATCAGAGGTGAAAGGTATGCCTGAATACATCTGCTGCTGATTACTGCTTTTTTCCTCATGGAAAAAACAACAACTATTTAGTAGACTATATTTTATTTCCTATAAAAGAGGAAATTAAATGTATAGGATAAAGCACCCTTTCACATCCTGGCTCCATCTCGATGTTTTGAACTACAATCCCCCTGCATCACCACTGATAACTGTTCATGCTGGTTGTGACTGATGAGGTCTGTCGTCCAAACGTCAGAAGGGAAACAATTGGGAGGACACTCAGGGCCTATAGATCCCTGCCATTATGAATCTAGTTCCTGGACCCCCATGATGTGAGGGGTGGACTATAAATGGGGCATTTGAACTTAGCTTAAAGTCTGCCTGCTTGCAATATTTCAGAATGGCCAGGAATTTCTAGAACTATTTGTTTTTGAATTATTTGTTCTGGAATTATTTGTTCTGGAAGCCATCTTGGGCCCCATCCTGGAAAACAGTGGCTTATTAAATAAATGAATAAATAAATAGAACTGAGGATTGGTCCTTTCTTTCTTCACACTTCAGCCACATTTAGAAGTGACATGACATCAATTTGTTTTGTTTTCATCCAAGTTTTCGCTGTTGTGTGGGGTGGGGTTAAGCTACTTGGATGTCCTGGGAGGATCTTGGGGGCAAACTGCTATATTTTGCAGCAGTGTAGATTCATTCTTTGCTGTTGGGGAAGAAAATTCCTGAAATTGTCTGTGAAAATAATTTTCTTCACATTGGGTGACACTGGGAGTTCTCAAATATGGTGCAAGCTCTCCTGTGGAGGATACATAAGCAGTACTTCAACTTATTGGGTTCATCCATTGTCTTGGCTGATGGTCTCAGTGAAGAAGAGAAAAAACTTTACATCACTCTCCACAGGGATAGCCAGGGATTTTTCTCAGAACCAGACATTGTGGGCAATGGGTGGATGGTTATGTTGATGTCATCTTGTTTGATTAGTGAGTGTGTGACATTAATGGGGATGTGTGGGGTCACCGTGAACCAGAAAAATGCAAGGTGAGGCCAATTTGCTTTGTCAGTGTAGACGTTCCCACAATCTGTCTAACCTGGACTTTGATATCATGTCTGTCTATTATGATATACATTTGGCCCTCCATATCCACATTTTTTTAAACCATGGATTCAGCCATCCATGGATTGAAAATATTTTTTAAAATATATAAATTCCAAAAACTAACCTTCATTTTGCCATTTAATATAAGAGACACAGGGGGGAGGCAGACGGGCGGCACGGGGCCGCTCCAGGAAGATGTGCCACGGGGCCGAGGTATCCGCACACCTCGGCCCCATGGCGCAGCTTCGCCACCCCTGGAAGGAGCGCTAAAATAGCACTCCTTCCACAAGTTGCTGAAGGTGCACCGCAAAAGGCTGCTGGTGCACCTTCGGCGACTCTTCCGCTGCAGCATGTACGGACGCTGCAGCGGGAGGTCATCCTCGGTGCACCGGCCGTGCAGAGGGCCGGCTGCTCCAAGGACACTTTGGGGAAGGGGTTGGGGCACCCAGCGTGTGGCTGCCCCTCCCCTTCCTTGCTCTGAAGATAGTGCTTTGCACCGTCTGCTTAGCCCCACAATTTACTATGCCATAGTATTTATGGGACTTGTGTATCCACTGATTTTGGTAACCACAGGGGGTCCTGGAAACAAACCCCAAGGGTATAATGTTTTGGGCCCTTAATTGTTCTTTGTTTGACCTGCTACCTGCCATCCAGACTATTCATTACCAGGACATTTGTCTTTGTCACACATATCAATCACCTTACACAAACCAATCACTTGACTACTCATCAAGACTCTGTGGAGGCCTGTGAGAAGCTAGATGTTGGCTTGACAGTGCCTGCAATTATGATGGAAAGGTAGTAGGTTCAGAATCATAGACCTGCAATCTAAAGGTCATCTAGCCAAATGCCCACCGGTATCAGAATCCACAGCTGGAGCATCCCTAACAAGTTGTAATATAATCTAGTCTGTTTAAAAAAACTCCAATGAAGAAGAGTCCATCATCTTCCAAGGTACTTTATTCCACTGTCAAACAACTTACAATCAAGAGGCTTCCTAATGATTTGTCAAAACCTTCTTTAATTTGAATCCATTGGTAAGCAGAGTGTATTAGGGGAAGGTCTATGTTTGAGGGACCTCATGGATAACTTGGAAGGGTCTCAATATATTCTGCTCATTGTGCCCTTCCCCTTCATAGGTTGGAGGCCATGTTATTTGATTTGTTACCTTCTCTCATGAGTGACAGGAAGGATAGCTTACACAGCATTGTTCTGTAATGAATATATAAAACAGTAGCATGCTTTTGTAATCAGAACTGCAGCTAAATGATGAAAGTACTTTCCTCTGTTGTAGCCGTGGCAGGTTCTAGTCACCATAGTGACATGTTGTTTTTAAAAAAATGGGTGATTTTATGTGGTAGGTAAAAGAGACACAGAAGACTGCAGCAACTATAGAACCACTAAAGTTAGGATTGTACAAGCCATTGTATTCCCCATCACCATGTATGGATGTAAGAGCTGGACAGTGAAGAAAGCAGATAAGAAGAAAATCAACTCATTTAATAATAATAATAATAATAATAATAATAATAATAATAATAATAAAATTTATTTATATCCCACCCAGTGGTACTCCAATCAGGGCGGCTTACAAGTTTAAAACATACATCCATAATAAAACATATAATACACAACACCCCCCACCCCCCTTAAAACAGTATTAAATCAAAGCAGTTTAAAACATCAGTTTGATTAAATTTAAAAACCCAGTACAGAAGAACAACTAAAAAAGGCTGACTTGATGATCCTCTCCATCTATCGATGGGGCCATGCGAGGAACATCATTAGTGCAGCTCTTTATGTCCGAGGCGGGGATAACTAGTCTGGAAAGGCCTGCCGGAAGAGATCCATCTTTACAGCCTTTTTAAAGCTGTCTAAAGATGTTAATAGACGGATCTCATCCAGCAGGTCGTTCCAGAGCCTAGGGGCAACGACTGAAAAAGCCCTCCAGGAGGTAGCCGCAAGCCTTGATTTCTGAGGCTGTAGCAAATTCCTCCCGGAGGACCGAAGAGCGCGGGGAGGATTATATGGGAGCAGGCGGTCCCTGAGATAGCTTGGACCCAAGCCATTTAGGGCTTTAAAGGTAATAACCAACACCTTGTACTGGGTCTGGAAACTAATAGGCAGCCAGTGGAGGGACCTCAGAACCGGAGTAATGTGGTCCCTCCGAGATGTTCCCGCCACAAGCCTGGCTGCCATATTCTGTACCAGTTGTAGTTTCCGAACCAGGCACAAGGGTAGCCCCATGTAGAGTGCATTACAAAAGTCGAGGCGTGAAGTTACCAATGCGTGCACAACAGTCTCGAGATCCCTTACTTCCAGAAAAGGGCGCAGCTGGCGTATCAGCCGAAGCTGATAACAGGCGCTCCTGACCGTCGCATTTACCTGATTTATCATCAGGAGCGACGGGTCAAGGAGCACCCCCAGACTGCGAACACAGTCACTGGAGGAGAGTGTGAGCCCATCCAGGACTGGAGGTTGCAACCCAATTCTTGGTTTCGGGGCCGCTACCGTGAGCACCTCCATCTTGTCTGGATTCAGTTTCAATCTGTTTTTCCTCATCCAGCCCATTATCGCTCGAAGTCATTCGTTGAGAGAAGAGGTGCCATTGGAATTCGAGGCCGACGAATGAGACACGGAGAAATAGATTTGGGTGTCATCAGCATACTGATAACACCCAGCACCATAACTCCGTATTATCTCACCCACCGGCTTCATATAGATGTTAAATAATATCGGGGACAAGAGTGTTGAGGATACTGTGGACAGCCAAAAAGACAAACAAATGGGTCCTTGAACAGATCAAACTTGAACTCTCCCTGGAAGATAAGAGAATTAAATCGAGACTGTCATACTTTGGACACATTGTGAGAAAGCATGACTTATTAAAAAGACAATAATGCTGGGAAAGGTAGAGGGCAGAAGAACGAGAGAGAGGCTGTACACTAGATGGATAGACTCAATTGGAGAGGTCATGGGTATGGGTTTAGAGGACCTGAGTAGAGTAATGGAGGACAGGGAGTCTTGGAGATGTCTCATCCACAGGGTTACCATGGGTCAAGGTCAACCTCAGGGCAGTTAACACCAGCAAGAGGGAAAGGGAGTAAACAAAAGAAGTGGATGGAAATTGTAACAGTTAAAGCTTTTGTATTGTTATCAGATTAAGAAAAAGCACTTGTAGCTTCAACCATATGTTAGGTCTTTCTGTTCCTGGCCTTTCCCCATAGCCACAGAGTTAGCCTTGTTCCTGACTGTTTTTAAAAAGTCTCTTACTGCACCATAGATGAAATGGTCGCTAACTCCACCTCAGCTTGCTTCCAGGCTCTAATTTCTTCTACCTCTCTCTGGGTCTCACCACCACCTTTCCCACCCACACCAACCCAGAACACAACCTTCAGAAACATAGATTACAGCAGGAGAAGCTGAGAAATGTAGTCTCAATTCCACTGAACCATTGCAGTTCCTTTCTTGCCATAGGAGCAAATGCTACCATTTGTGTATTTGTAGAGAGGCTGAATTTCTGGATAGTGTTTGCATGGAACAAAACCTACCCACTGTTCTATCTCAACTGAACTAAGTCCCAAATTACATGTGATGCTTAATGTTGTGTGCATTTTTATTTTACTGTCAATAAAAGTCTCTCAGAACTCACTCAGTATAGGGTTCATGTAATGGCCCGAGTAACAAAGGGCCTTTGCAGACTGCCAGAAATAGTGCAAATTGAGTCCACTTTAAGGGTTAGGGTTAGTGCTAGGGAATCATGGGAATTGTTTTTTTTTCTGAGACATTGAGCCTTCTCTATCAGAGAGCTCTGGTGCCACAATAAACTACAGTTCCCATGATTCCCTAACCTTAACCCTTAAAGTGGACTCAATTTGCACTATTTCTGGCAGTCTGCAAAGGCCCAAACTCTGGCTCTGCTGGGTCAGAGATACAAGGCCTAAGCAGACTGCCAGAAATAGTGCACATTAAATTGAGGCACTGCCCTGGCTCAGTGCTAGGGAATCATGGGAATTGTATTTTTTTCTGAGACATTGAGCCTTCTCTGTCAGAGAGCTCTGGTGCCACAATAAATTACAGTTCCCATGATTCCCTAGCACTGAGCCAGGGCAGTGCCTCAATTTAATGTGCACTATTTCTGGCAGTCTGCTTAGGCCCACAGTCAGATTGGGGAGAGCAAAGTCTTATATTCCTAGCTAGTGAAGATGGCTCAGAAGTCATACTTAGGGTTGCCAGAGTGAAAACTTGAGAGAGCTCCTGTATGTTTAATGATCCTATAAAAGAGAGAATTTCAGCAGTATTGTTTGTTAACTGCTTGCATAACAAGAAACATTTGCTGAAATTCTCTCTTGTACATCACCATAAAGGTATGAGACATCTCAAGTTTTATGGTGATGTACAAGAGAGAATTTCAGCAAATGTTTCATGTTATGCAAGCAGTTAATAAACAATACCTGCTAAAATTCCCTCTTTTATAGGATCATTAAAGGTACAGGAGCTCTCTCAAGTTTTCACTCTGGCAACCCACTTGTTAGGCACTGAGGCACTCAGTATGACCCTGCCAGATTCAGTTCTAAACTGAGTTGAAGTAATCCTATTTATTTAATAGTTACAGGTTATATGCACAAGAGATAAATTGTATACCCAAGTAATGCATCAGATTTGGGAAATGAGCTACAAATAATGTAATAAAAATAAGGTATTAAAAAGCTGAAAGAGGGAAGTGAGGAGACTTCAAGAATCTTTTTTGCCTCAGATGCCATTTAGTCTAGGGCAAGCCCCCAGCAGAATAATAACACAACAAAAACATATAGCATGGATTATTAGACACATGGATTATTAGACCCATCATGTGATATTTTATAGCCATTGGTAGATTGTGTCAGCACACACATTATTAAAGGGTCCAAAAGGCCAATAAAAGACTGACTCTGGAAATGCAGTGACAGTATGAGCAACAATGAAACCATGGGGGTCTCCTTCAGCAGAGCACTGTGAAACAAACAGAAAATGCATCAAAAGGACTTCCACAAATACATTAATATAGATATTGAACATATCTATCCTTAATAAAGAAGACACCTTCCAGTTGCTAAACATCCAGCTTGTTTTTTATTGCTGCCAAGGTGATATTTTCCCCCAACACAAGGCACTGACCCTAAGAAGCAGAGGAGTAATGGACCGGGGGCTGGTAATAGCTATTCCTAGTGTAATGGCAAACATCATTGTGTAGTGAAATCAGTCACTGAACCCATCAATAAGAATGACCTCTTCCCTGCCCCCATTTGCTTTCCTTATGCCTAAAGAATTTGCCATATTCAATCTTTAGGCTCTGAACCCAAATGACCTCTGAAAGGTGAATTTATAACTGCTCCATTACTCTCTGTATCAGCTCCCCTTCCTAACAAATAGGAATAAGAAATACATGGTGATCACTGGGAAGGAAACATATTTTGTAATATATTTCCAGTTAACGGTTAAAAAGTCAGGGCAATAACATGCAAATGCTGTCTTGCCCTCCAACATAGAATTAGATGCAGCTTTGACAAGGGTTGTCACTCTGTTCCACTTTAGCAAAAGACTCCAACACTTCCTCCTTCCCCCCTTTTCAAGGCTGTCATTTGGAATCCGCAGCCCTGTTCCCATCAGGAATCCTTCTGCCAGCTCTGTACTGTACTTCATTAGGCAGCTCTATTTAATGGTTTCAACAAAAGCCATCATTTTAACCCAACTGCCTTGACTAAATTAAAATTTCTAATCTCTGTTTTAGTGTTCTGCAACTGATGTATACATAAGCAAAACTGGTCAACATCTGCTAGTGGGTTGGCCCGAAGTTCGGTAAAGATGTACTTCACATTTCTGAAGCATGTGCAAAGTAACAACGTTCTAATTCTCTGGAGAGCTCTCATGATTTTACTTCGCCATTTGTTCAGACACACTTTAGCAGCATATAAGCCATACAGTTGATTCTCCCCTTGGTTGCCGTTTTATCTGTAGTGTCATTTTGAGTAATTGGGGTATGGTAGCTGATCAACTTTCAGGTTTCTCATTGGCAGAAAGGGACTGTATTGGCACCAAGAAAGGATATGATGGGTCCTTTCGGTGCTTGAGTGAGTGTCCCTCTTTTGCACTTGGCTACCCAAGGCCATTAGAATATAAGCTTAATAAAGCCTCTAAGTGCAGGCGTCTTCACTATTCCCAGCCAAGGGGTTGTGGAAAGCGAAGAAATATTTTAAAGCAATGCGAAAGATGGTAAATGTACATATTTAGCCAGTGATCTGTGAAAGTTTTTGAATTAGTTTTTAAAGCTTTGTTAAGACCAGAACGCACAGATGTTGAAAACAAGTTCAGATGTAGCGACAGATGGTATTTGATTATGAAGCAGACTGTTCATATAATACAAAGATGCTGCTTCTGCCATACACAAGTAACTGCAGAGAGTGCAGTAGAAATTTTGGAAGCCAGAGCAGTTCAAGAGGTTCTTTGTGTGGCAATAACTTTTAACATTTTTTCCAGCAGTATTAGAAATCATGATAATTTTCTTCTTATAGTAGTAATGCCCTCAACCTCCTCTTCTGCCACTTCCCTCATTATTCCTTTTTTCCCCCAGTTATACTGGCATCTTGCCTCTTCTGAAGTCTGTACTACATCACCATGTTCATCTGAAAATTTGAAACAAACATTTTCCCTAGATTTCAATATGTATAGAGACCTACTGATGTTCCTTCATATCATTTCTTTTGTTCTCTTTCTCATTAAAATGTTATCATTGTCTTTAAACCGTTTGTCAGTTCATCTCAAGTCTGTTTAACTGAATGATGATTAAGAACCCCCTTCACATATTACATTTCTAGACACACATTTAAGATGTTTTAGGAATATCCTTTAAAAGATAACATAACAAGTTACCAGTCCATGGATCATATTTGTTATGGAGCCAAGAATGGCTGAAGCTTTTTATCAAGTGCATTCTCCATGCCAAACTAGGGTTTACTCTGTATAATGTGTGAAATGGTGTCTTTCACAGTCGTTTTCAGCAATTTAAATTCTACTTAAATTAGTAAGGTATGCATAAAGTTAAACATAGGGATGCCAAGTTGGTTTATGATTTAGCAAAGCTTTCTAGGAGGCTTTATGGGGGGGGGGGGGGATGTTCTCTCTGGTACCTACTGCTCTAATTTACCATATAATCATTATGAAATGATGCTAGTGCCTGATTACTACCCACCTACCCTTCCACATCACCCTACTTCTAGTCATGCTACTGTAAAGCAGTGGTTCAGGAAAAGCTGTTTGCTTGCCTCACTCAGACACTAATGAAATTCTTGGAAATACTGTACCATGCTCTCATTGCCCTAAGTCCAAGTATGTGAACTGGCAGGAGAGGATGTTAGTGAAGGACCAGGTCTCCAGCTTGAACAACTTCTGTTTATGGAGTTTGCCTGTGCTGTACTTGGAAACCAGTTTAATAATAATAATAATAATAATAATAATAATAATAATAATAAATTTTTATTTATAGCCCACCCCTCTGCACAGCAATCGGGGCAGGTTACAGCATTTAAAACAGACAAAGTTAAAACATTTGCTGTATTGTGCTGGTTATAATGTCAATGCTGCTACTATGTAGCTCCATTTGGGGAAAAAGATGTTCAGTTAGCACTGTGTCCAATCCCTCTATCTCTGGATAACAAGAATGCCTAACACTTTCTATATCAGGACTTCGAGCATTAGTGTCATAATGGGGCTTCCAAATTTGACTTTGGTTGTTTGGTTGGATGAATGAAGTGACAAAGTTTTCTCTCACTCAGGTATGCACCAGTGGGAACATGAGAAGCCACCTTATACTGAGGCAGGTCATTAGTTATCTAGCCCATTATTGTAAACTGGCAGTGGCTGTCCTTCTTTCAGGATGTATGAAAATGTGTTTGCAATGAATAGGTTATTGGCTTCACAAAAATCTATCAGATGCTCACCTGCTTCATTTCTTTTGCCTAATCCAAATCTGCCTACTGTTTTTGATTCTTCTTTGCTTCCAACTTTTGTGTTCTCATCAGAATTTATTGACAACATAAGAAACAGATTTGCACTACTAAGCATAATAGACGGAGAATCAGAGGAACTATAGTCTGAAGCCAGGGACATAATAAAAGAAGAATGCAGACATACACTTTCAATAAACAAAAAGAAAGAGGAAAAAAACATAGATGACAGAAAAAACACTACAAGCAATAAAGAAAAGAAGAGAAGAAAAACAAAAGGGAGTTCGGAACAAACTAAGAATTATGAATGCAACAGTACAATGGCTTGTGTGGAAAGATAAGGAAAATTACTACAACAACCAATGGAGAAAAATAGAAGACAACAACAAAAAGGGAAGAACAAGAGATTTATTTCACAAGATCTGAGAAATCAAAGGAAAATTCAAACCAAGGACTGGGATGCTCTATGACAATAAAAATAACATAATTCAAGACCAGGAAAGAATAAAAAGACATTGGATGCAATACACAGAAAAATTATACAAAAGAGATGACAAAATGAAGGACACATGGAACAAAGAGCCATATGAAGATGAACCGCAAATTCTAAAAAATGAGGTGGAAAGTGCAATAAGAGTAATAATGAAAAACAAATAACCAGAAATAGATAATATTCCAATTGAACTGCTGCAATCCACATTGACAGAGTCAACTTTAGTGCTGACCAACATATGTCTACAGATATGGAAAACAAAATGATGGCCAACAGATTGGAAGTGGTCAATATACATCCCCACCCACAAAAAGGGAGACACAAGAGACTGCAGCAACTATAGGACCCTAGCACTGATCTCCCATGCAAGGAAAATCATGCTCAAAATTCTGCAACATAGACTCCAATCATACATGGAGAGAGAAATTCCAGAGGTCCAAGTGGGATCCAGGAAAGGAAGAGGCACTAGGGATCACATTGCTAACATATGATGGCTCATGGAGCACACCAAGGAATTCCAAAAGAAAATCAGCATGTGCTTTGTAGACTATAGCAAAGTCTTTGACTGCATAGGTCATGAAAGGCTATGAAATTTCCTTAAAGACATGGGAGTGCCAACACATCTGATAGTTCTGATGAGGAATCTGTACTCAGAACAAGAGGCTACTGTCAGGACAGAACACAGAGAAACAGAATGGTTAGCAGTTGGCAAAGGGATCAGACAAGGCTGTATCCTTTTGCCCTATCTGTTCAATTTGAATGCAGAACATATTATAAGAAAAGGAGGCTTGGGCACAGAAGAAGGAGGAGTGAAAATAGGAAGAAGGAATATCAACAATCTAAGATATGCAGATGACACCATAATACTAGCAGAAAACCTCACAGACCTGGAACACCTACTAAGGAAGATCAAAGAAGAAAGTGCTAAGGCAGGCTTAATGTTGAACATAAAGAAAACAAAAATAATGACCATCGAGGCCCTTCACAAGTTCAACCTAGCCAATGAAGATATAGAAATAGTAAAAGAATTCCTATACCTGGGATCTAATATTGATAGAAATGGGGAATGCAGTCAGAACATCAGAAGCAGGGTAAGAATGGGGAGGGTGGCTTTGAAAGAACTAGAAAAGATTCTAAAATGGAAAGAGAGACAATTCAGCACAAAAGTTAAATCATACAAACCATTGTATTCCCTAATAACAATAATAATAATAACAACAACAACAATATTTATTTATACCCCACCCCTCTGTCGAACAATCAGGGCAGCTTACAACAATTAAAATTACAACCAGAAATACAGACTAAAAAACTTTAAAAAGTATTAAACTAATATCCTTTAAAAGATTTTAACATAAAACATCACCAAATATTACCATGTATGGATGTGAGACCTGGACAGTTAAGAAAGATACTAGGAAGAAAATCAACTCCTTTGAGATGTGGTGCTGGAGAAGAATGCTGAAGATCTCGTGGACAGCCAAAAAGACAAAGAAATGGGTCCCAGAGCAGATCAAACCGGAAACCGCCCTGGAAGCCAAGATGACTAAACTGAGGCTGTCATACTTCAGACACATCATGAGAAGAGAAGACTCATTAGAAAAGATAATAATGCTGGGAAAGGTGGAGGGAAGTAGGGAGGAAGGCCTCATGCCAGTTGGATGGACTCTGCACATGTAGAACTATGACATGTCTCTTCCTCATCCTGACCTATCTTAATTTTCTGCAGCTCTCCTTCCCAAGTTGGTCATTAGCTGACCAATGGAGAGTAAGGAGTGGCAACAGAGCAGCATCCAGTTATATTCCTACAGCTGGATGCTCAGTGACATTCATCCTATGGGACCTTCCAGAGGTTCTCCTGAGATGATAGAGCAGGGGTAGGCAACCTTTCCCCTTTAAGGGCCGAGGGATTTCAGCTCCCAGAATCCCAGTAGCTATTGGCCAACATGGGACTATTGGCCAACACGGCTGAGGCTTCTGGGAGCTGAAGTCCCTTGGCCCTTAAAGGGGAAAGGTTGCCTACCTCTGTGATAGAGGATGGTGTGTCTATAGCAGGGGTAGGCAATCTTTCCCCTTTAAGGGCCGAGGGACTTCAGCTCCCCGAATCCGAGGAGCTATTGGCCAACATGGGACTATTGGCCAACATGGCTGAGGCTTCTGGGAGTTGAAGTCCCTCGGCCTTAAAGGAAAAAGGTTGCCTACCCCTGGTCTATAGGAACATAGCTGGAAACCGGTCCATTCCCTAACCCCCTGTGCTCCACCAGCCATTAAATGGTCATGTTGGGCAGAACTGTAACAGCAATGGTAGGTTTGGGGGTTAGATTGGTTGCTGCACAGTCAGCAGAGAATTCCAATCTTCACAATGACCAAAAATATGAGTTATGCAAGTCTGATGCATTTGTAAATTTCCCACAGGATGTTAAATCAGGTGTATCTGGGGCACTAATGCAGGGCTGCACATTTACCCATTACTTTTGTCAGGAACTGAACTCATACTGACTCAAGTTCTGTATTATATCACCCTGTTTTGTCTAATTTGACTGCCAGAAACTCTAAAGAAATATAGATTAGGTCCTCTCCATACCCAGGAACCCATTCTAACTAGATAGGCCTATCATTAGGCAGAGTGAGGCAGCTGCTTCAGGGTGTCAAATTTAGGTGTCAAATTTTGGTGAAATTAAAATTGTGTGTGGGGTGTGTGTGTCTTTTTCCTCAGGCAGCAAACAAACAAACCTGGACTAGCCTTGATATTTGTTAAATGCTTGCTCTTTGAACTATGAAGGTAAAGGAATATAATGTAAGATACAATTTTATAGGTCGTACAAATGGTCAACACATTCCCGGTTCCAATAGGGATGTAAATATCCAACTTTTTTGTCCTCTTAAGTGAAGGTGAATCATTTCCATAGCTTTCCCCATGCTGTAGAGAAAACCAGTATTTCTGTACAGTTCTTGTCTGGTATTCACATATCCTGAAATGTTTGTGGAAAATATTTTGTACAGAAATACATGTTGATTGTTTTTATGGGGGGATGGTTGTATGAAAAGTGTGGGGCTTCATGCAAAATGCAGAGCCCCCTACTTAACCCAACAACAGCTTGCTGTGAGCCATTTAATATCTACTTTGCAGACAAAATCTCTCGGATAAGAGCCGACTTGGACGCCAGTGTTTTGGCAGAATCCGTAGATGAGGCATCCAGGAACTCCGTTGATGGCATTTTACTGGATCAATTCCAATCTGTGAGTACCAATGATGTGGACAAGCTGCTTGGAAGGATGGGGAAGACGACTTGCCCCCTCCATCCTTGCCCATCTTGGCTGGTCGCCCAGGGAGGGGACGCGTTGAAAGTGTTCCTTTGGGACACAATCAATGCGTCCTTCAGGGAGGGTATTATTCCATCTTGTTTAAAGGAGGCGGCGGTTAAGCCACTCCTAAAAAAACCCTCCCTGGACCCCCTGGATAGACTATAGACCAGTCTCCTTGCTACCTTTTTTAAGCAAGGTGATCGAGAGGGCAGTTGCTCCCCAACTCCAGGCAGTCTTGGATGAAACCGATTATCTCGATCCATTTCAAACTGGCTTCAGGACAGGATTTGGAGTGGAGACTGCCATGGTTGCTCTGATTGATGACCTCCGCCTGGGTATTGACAGGGGTAGTGTGACCCTGCTGGTGCTCTTGGATCTCTCAGCGGCTTTTGATACCATAGATCATGCCATCCTCTTGGATTGCCTGAGGGAGTTAGGAATTGGAGGCACCGCTTTGTGGTGGTTCCACTCCTTCCTCTCGGGCAGATCCCAGAGGGTGAGGCTCTGGGACAGTTGCTCTTCCAAAATTGAGCTTAATTGTGGTGTCCCTCAGGGCACCATCCTGTCCCCGATGTTGTTTAATATTTATATGAAGCCGCTGGGTGAGATCATTCGGAGGCATGGAGCACAGTGTCTTGAGTACACTGACGACACCCAGATATATCTCTCCATGACCAGATCATCGGTTCAGACTTCAGATGGCGTCTCTCCTCTTAATGACTGTCTCAGAGCGGTAATGGATTGGATGAGGAAAAACAGATTGAAGTTGAATCCAGACAAAACGGAGGTACTCACAGTCACAGGCCCAAAACCAGATCTGGGAATACAGTCTCCAGTCCTGGATGGAGTCACACTCTCCTCCAAGGACTGTGTTCGCAGGTTGGGGGTACTCCTTGTTTCGTCGCTTCACATGACTAGTCAGGTGAATGCGGCGGTCAGGAGTGCCTGTTATCAGCTTCGGCTGATATGCCAACTGCGGCCTTATCTGGATATGAGGGACTTGGAAACTGTGGTACATGCCCTGGTAACCTCACGTCTGGATTACTGCAACGCACTCTACATGGGGCTACCCTTGTGCCTAACCCAGAAATTCCAATTAGTGCAAAATATGGCAGCCAGGTTAATTACCGGAACGTCTAGGAGGGAGCACATAACTCCAGTGCGTAAATCCCTCCACTGGCTGCCAATTAGTTTCCAGGCATGGTACAAGGTGTTGGTTTTGACCTTTAAAGCTCTACTTATCTTAGGAACTGCCTCTCCCCATATGATCCCCCCGCGCCCTTCGGTCCTCTGGGAGGAATCTGTTACAGCCAATAAAAACTAGGCTGTCTCAGACCTCCCAGAGGACCTTTTCTGCGGCCGCTCCCAGGCTATGGAATGGCCTGCCAGACGAGATCCGTCTCATTACTACGCTTACTGCCTTTAAAAAGGCAGTGAAGATGGATCTCTTCCGGTGGGCCTTCCCAGAAGAGCATCTGCTTTAGGGAGATGAGATTTCAGTTTTTATTATTACTATGTCCCCATTGTAGTCTGATTTTACTGTTATTGTTTTAATGGATAAGTGTATTTTAATCTCTTCTAGTTTAATCCTGTTTTAAGGGTTTGGGAGGGTAGGATTAGGGGATGAGGGAATGTTTTAATTCATTTGTTTGTTTTAAATGTTGTAACCCACCTCGATTGTTGTACAGAGGGGCAGGCTATAAATAAAAATTATTATTAATTATTATTATTATTATTAAAACACATTTTTGTTTGCTCAAAAACCACCGACTGGAATTCTGTTTGGCAATTTGAATGTATAACTTACAGTTACAGACTCATAACTGCTGTGTATTCATGATCACTATATAGCCCTATTTTAGGGATTGCGTAGGGACTGTGAAAGTCCCCCCAAATCCACTTACTGGTAGGCACCCACTGAGATCAACAGGGGTCCATTCCCTGTTGATCGGGAAGATGCTGCCGGGTGTTTCCATCCAATCTTCTCTGAATGTTCTCTGGCATGAGGGAGATTTGCAACAGGGTTTTTTTTCCTGCCTGTTGCATCAGAGATTGCTGACCAGAAGAGGTGGGAATACGATGCAGCTGTTTTTTGATTGATAGGGGAACAGACCCCTGTCAATCCCACTTGCTGCTTACCAGTACATGAGATGGGGTGGTGGTGGCGGCATATGGTCAGAATCCACTATGTAGCATCATATGTATGGTGCTATACGATACATAATGGTCACACAGTATTCCATCGCTCATTTCCAAAAGACTTACATAGTTTGGGGCAAGTTTTCTGTTTTTACACAAAAAACTAGCAATTTTGTAGAAAGAAAAAAAAGTGACTATCTGGAAACTGCAATGTTGTTATTGTTTGGTAGAAAAAGAAGTGTCTTATGCAAAAAACAAAAACCCTTCAATTTTTGCACAAAGAAGCCATGGGTATTTCTGCACTGAATAATTTTCTGAAACACTTCAGGGTGTGTAAATAGCATGTGAAATGGTGCAAAATTCTCAGCACTGGGGACTGAGAAAATGAATGGGAAAAGCTGGCTTACCTCTGGGGTTTCCTGATTTGCAGGGGGAACCTGCTGACTGCACTGTTAGCTCCCACAATAGGTAGAACACCCATTGGCAATCCACATTATCCCCTTCATCTGCAAGGACAGACCCATCAAAATAGGGCATTCATGGGTACAAGCTGTGTCATGCCACTGTTTTTTTCTCTTCCACCCCAAACACATGTGCACATGTACAGATGTGCTGCCAATAGCCACCAATCTCTTCTCTTGTCCTGCCCAGCTGCCAGCCCATTTCTTTGGATTCAGTACAGAGTGATAATAAATGTTCAGGTGTGAAGTATATTAACACATTTGGAAGGCTTGGGCCTCTGTACAGGTTCTTTGTCTAAATTATAATAATTTCTAATAGAGATGAGGTGAGTGGCCACAAGAGAGAGGCTCTTTTCAGAGATGGGACCCTGCTTATGTAATGCCTTCTCCAGAGAGGCTTGCCTGGCCACTGACATTATGATCTTTTTCACATGAACTGGAGAACTTCTTTGTTCTTGCAAGCATTTTGAGAACTCTTTCAAAGCATTTTCATTTTTACACAGCTGCTTGTTTACATTTTGTTTTCATGTGCTGAACTGTTTTATTTTCTGTGGCTGCTTTTATCTTGTTTTTCTCTCCTGCTTCTTCGGTTATTGTTCCATTGCATCGTTGTTGCATTTTAAAATATTGTATATTTCTTGCAGTTTGTACACAGCCCAGAAACCTTTGCACAGTGGGCAATTTAAAATGCATAAAACAAAATAAAACAGATCACAGACACAGGGTGAACAACATAACAACCCCTTTGCCCCACCATTTTGTGACAGGATGCTGCTACCTGATCATCAAGTCTTCTCCAAGTATAGAGGCATTAACTGGAGAAAAGAGAAGGAAAAGCAACACCTTCTGAACAAAGTTTCTTTTTTTTAAAGACAGGGAGTGAGTAGTCAGGAGTAATACTTGTGTGTAGAGAGAAACAGCCTCACAGACGACAATTTGGGGTGGTAGTTTATGATTATAAATCCAGAATGGTCACAGTTTGACCTCTTCAGAAAGAGGGATCTGACATACCCAAGTGTTCTTATTCAGAGCCTTGAAGGCAGCATGCTTTCTAGAGGCTATCGCAGTTCTAAATTAATCTTGAGTGAGAGGAAAAGAGAAGGAAGAACCCACGAACCTCAGATCCAATGATGCACATCTGATTGGATTTAGGATTCTAGGATAAGACTCGTCTCTCTTTCTCGACAATTATTAGATTCATGAAAGGTTCCCTTTGGTTTGATATTGCACTGGCACAAATTGCTGACAACCAGAGCTGTTTGTACTAAAAGGTGTTAAACACTTGTAATAAATATTTTTCCTTATTTCCCCCAGGACACGGGTCCATCTCTGGTTGGTGAAGCATAAAAAAGAGCTGTCATGCCCAGTTTTAATAGGCAATAGGATTTCAGGCCCCAAGAGTTGTTTCATAGTCTGGCAGTGGACATAATGAAACTGGCCACTGTTGCCACAAGATTTTCCCCATCAAATGTTCTCCCTTGTCGCTTCCCCCAGCTGCTTGTCTGCTGTGCCTATTACAAAGGAAAACAGGGTATTTGCATTGGATGGAGCAGCTTCTCTTTATTAAGGCTTCTCTTTTTCAGTGTAAATGTTCTGCAAGAGCAAGCTTAGATTTCTCAAAATTAACACTCATTGCAAATGGAACAATCCTTGAATAGCACTCAAAGCAAACTGGATTGATGTCTGTCTCAAATAAATTCTAAAGTATGTTATTTGACTAGGTACATGGCTACATCATTTCCTCCCTATATTTCCTTTTAATGCTCTAATTCATCACAACGCAATGCACACACAGACACCATACAACAGCCTTGCCATCCAAATGGGAATCTGCATGACAAATGAGGGTGGGAAATGCTTTGAACATTCCCTAAATTGTTATGAAATGTGCTTTCTGCACTTAAGATTTTCTGTAGAGGCTTTGCTCCATATTCTATACTATAAGTTTCTAGATTAATCTCTATCACAAACAAGTGGTCCTCCTTTTCAGCTCCAATTTATTATTTATTATTATTTCTTGCATTTATATTCATCTGTTTCTTCAGTGAACTCCAAGAGCCATCCAGGATTCTCCAGCTTTCCCATTTTATCCCTGTAACAACTGCTCTGTAAGGCAGGCCAGGCTGAGAAATGAAGCCTGCCTCATGATCACCAGTGAGGTTTGTGGCTCAGTAGTGACTTGAACATGGAAAATTCAAAGTGCCAGCCCAATACTCTAATCACTGCACTGGGATAAGAATCTTGTTTGAATTCCCCCTCAGCCATGGAAAACCACCAGGTGAACTTGAGCAAGTCATACTCTCACATGCTGAGAGAGTGTGACGTGCCGAAGTTCATTCAGTGGTTTTCCATGTCTGAGGAAGAATTCAAACCCTGGTCTCCTGGAATTCTAATCCAACATTTAAACCACTACACCACAGTAGCTCTGTGTGAGAATATTGTAGTTCTCCAAATGTTGGATTATAGTTCCCAGCATTCCTTACCATTAGCTTTGCTAACTGAGAGATGGATCTTGCAGTCCAAAAATATGTGGAGGGCTGCATATTTCTCACCTCTTACAATACAATACACTGGCTCTCAACTCCAGTGCTATGATGTATCCTTCTGCATCAACACTGCAGAATTAATGCAGTCTGGCACAGCTTTAACTACCATGGCTCAATGCAATGGAATCCTGGGATGTGTAGTTTAGTGAACTGTTTAGTGTTCTCTGTCATAGAGCTCTGGTGCAACAACAAACTACAAATCCCTGGATTTCCTAGGATGGAGCCATGGCAGTTAAAGTGGTGTAAAAGAGCATCAGTTCTGCAGTGTGGCAGCAGCCTTGGTGTCTGAAAACAAAAGTTGTCTTCTGTTGCATATGCTTTTGCTACATTTACCCTTTTTTGCTTTCATGAAGTGATTTTTTTAAAATTATTTCTTTTGTCTACATTTTAAAGACTACACTTTTATATACATTTCAATAGGAGTAGTAAATGAATAATTAAAATTAATCAGTCTTCTCTCATTGTTCCAGAATGAGAACAAGGATCCAAACCATTAGCTGGAATCCTGACGGTGCACTTTGTGTGCATGTGTTATGTGTTATCCAGTAATTTGCTACTTACAGTGACCCTGTGAATAAATCTTCTGTGAAAGATCTTATTTGTGCATTACCATGTGGTGGTGGGAGGAAAAAAAATATCTGCTGATGCTGTGGCTGTGGAGGTAGTAAGGTATGGGAGAAATACATTGCGGAGAGCCAACAAATTGTTTCTACCTTCTGTCACCACTGTTGCAAGATTCTGGAAAAACTGTAACCATTTGTGCAGTGCATCAAATGGATTTTGGTCATTAGATATTGATGACCTACCATGGAGTAATGAGACTAGATGCCAAAAGTTGGATAAAATGAGGTCCATTTTATGGACCTAGAATCTGTTTATATCATACTGATCCAGGAAGAAGCAAGAGAGGGAAGAAATCTGATGTGGGTTCTGCTGAGGCCATGTGTCACCCCGAGTCTACCTCCCCAGCCTTTCCTTGGGCAAAACACTTGACCCCAGGGACAATCTAAGGTTTCTCCCTGGCTGTTCATCTACTTGACAGCAAATCCACAGGGCTAAAAAGAATGATTGGAAGGAGGCATGTGGAGGGGTGAGCTGACCTTATATAGCCTATGGCTCTGCCCTCTCTCATGTCCTGGTGCTTTGCACCAGCCACAAGAGCTTCTGGTCTCCTTCCCTGGCATCCATCAAAACTTGGTCCTTTCTCTGCAGGCCTGGGATGCTGTTTTTGAGGGTTACATCAAACATTTTGGATCTACACAATAACAAGATGGATATACACAAGTGCAAGTCCACCTTATGTATGTATGTACGCATATATATTTCTGTGGATGTTGTGGAGGTTGATATTTTCTTCCTCTGTGATATCCAAAACATCCTTAGGATTCATTATCGCTTTGTGAGGGCACACACACACACCACTCCCTTATGGCCATTCCATTACTAATGGAGAGCAGAGGGTATCAGAGAAGCATTTGGCCATATGCAGACTGATAACATCATCTGCTAAAACCTCTAGAGGACCCCTATGGATCTGGGTGGAAAATGTCCTTGGTCTGTGTCTCACTATAGGGACATAGATGCTTCTCCAGTCCCACCTGCTCTCTACCAGCAACAGAATGATAGGGCAGGAGTATCACAGCACAGTGGTGAATCCTGAATGTGGTGACAGGTGAGCTGTAGCTGGAGTAATTTAAAATAAATCAGCCTTCTCTCATTGTTCCAGAATGAGAGCATAGTGTAACTGTTAGGCTATGCTCAGTCATGTAGCATCTTGGTCAGAGAGTATGAAGGAACTATCTCATTGCAAACAAAATGAGTTCGACATCTGCTGGAAATGTGTTTGAAACCATTCAGAAATGTTCAGGTAACATTTCAACACTTCCTACTCTTCCTGCAAAATGGTGGGCCAATGTGAAGGTACCATATGGATTAATCCATATGTTGTCGCGCCTAAGCTCTGGAACGGCCTGCTGGACGAGATCTGTCTATTAACATCCTTAGACAGCTTTAAAAAGGCTGTCAAGACAGATCTCTTCCGGCAGGCCTTCCCAGACTAGTTACACCAGATCAGTTATTCCCGCCTCGGATTAACAGCTGCTTAAAAGACGATCCTCACATGGCCCCATCAATCGATGGAGAGGACTGTCGAGCCAGGCTTTTAATTTGTCTTGATTTAATACTGTTTTAAGGGGGGGAGGGGTTTATGTCGTATTATATGTTTTATTGTGGATGGTCTGTTTTAAAATTTTGTTAGCCGCCCAGATTGGATTACCATTGGGCGGGGTAATAATAATAATAATAATAATAATAATAATTATAATCCATTTGTGATTTAAATTGCCACTATATCCTTACAGAGGTTGGAAAAAATATTTTTCTGACTAGTTGTAGTCCACAAATGATCCTTCCCCCAAAAACTCTGCAACTATATTGATTCTCTAGAAGACAACTGGCACTTCTGATCTTCAGCTGTAGACAACACAAGCATTGCCATGCTGGGTCTTATCAGTGACCCTTCTAACTCAGCATTCTATCTATCAGCAGTGAGCAGCCATTACATCCACTGTTGCCTTAATTAGCATTTTTAATCAATATAGGTCCATGGTGCCTTTCCATTGGTTAAGGCCAATGCATACCAAAGCTGCCAAGCAATCGTGCTGCATGTGTGCCAATCTCTTTCTGAAATACAGTGGAGTCTGTAAATGGAGACCTGGAACATAAGATTCAAGTAACTAAAAATAGCTTAGCAAATTCTTTTACTTGAGACCTACCAAGATTGGCATTTACACAACAACAGCAGCAGGTATTGTGTCCATAGACCATTTGGGTATACCAGGAAAAATAATAATAATGATAATTAATAATAATAATAATAATAATAATAATAATAAATCTATTTAAGTAACTGACAAGGCAAAATCTGAACTTAATCATATAGAGAAGGAACAGGATTTGTAAATTTTACATACTGTGATGTGACTATATTTGTACATTTTGGATTAAGCAAGTTGTTTCCATCTAAACATAGGGATATAGGGAAATGGGGGGTACACTTGGGAGATACAGACTTTCTGCTTCAGTTTGAAGAAGGAGCAGAAACCCAGTAGAGGGTTGGATTTCCATAAGGAGGAGGCTGAACAGCCATTTCCTGGAATTTTTGCTAGCCCTGCTGAACAGCATAGAAACTGCTGAGGATGGGAGAAATCACCTAGCCCTCTTTCTCCAGTGCCAGTAGAACTTCACTTAGTGCAAGAGCCAATCCAATTTTGTTTGTGTGTGTGTACAGAGTGAATCAGATCTCCTATTCAAAACAAGGAATGTTGGATCAAAAATGAGGTGAGCAAAATGTGGCCTTCCAAATATTGAACGGTAGCTCCCAACACCCTTTCCTGTTGGCTGTACTAGCTGGGTCTAGGTCCAGGCTATATGACTCAGGTCCAGGCTATTTGGCAAACCACATCTCCCTGTATAACCCTCTATGGACCCTGAGATCATCAGGAGAGGCCATTCTGTTAACCACCACTGCTGCCTGCACTGTTGGTGGGGATGCAAGAGAGGGTCTTTTTCAGTGGCTGTCACTAGACTCTGGAACTCCCCTCCAAAAGAGGTCAGAATGGCCCTGTCCTTGTTGTCTTTCAATCAGCAGGCTAAAACCTTTTTATTCTGACAGGCTTTCAAAATAGAAAGTTCTTAAAGAATGGGCTAAGTTTTAATTTAAATTGAAAAGTTTTAAATAGCTTTTTGTCTTTTTAAATTGCATGTTATTCTTTTAACAGTAGGTTTGAATTGTTTGAATACTTTTATTGTTGTTGTTAACTGCTCTCGAGTGGATCTCGACCCATGGCGATCCTATGGATGAGATATCTCCAAGAACCCCTGTGCTCCACTGCTCTGCTTAAATCCTGCAAACCCATACCCATGACCTCCTTAATAGAGTCCATCCATCTGCAATGTAGCCTTTATCTCTTTCGACTTCCCTCCATCTTTCCCAGCATTATTGTCTCTTCTAATGAGACTTCTCTTCTCATGACATGTCCAAAGTACGACAGTCTCAGTTTGATCATCTTGGCTTCCAGGGAGGTTTCTGGCTTGATCTGTTTTAGGACCCATTTGTTTGTCTTTTTCACTGTCCATGGGATCCTCAACACTCTTTTCCAGCACCACATCTTAAATGACTTTCTTAACTGTCCAGCTCTCACATCCATACATGGTAATAGGGAATACAATGGCTTGTATGATTCTAACTTTTGTGTTAAGTTATATATCTTTGAATACGATGAACAGTTTAATTCTAACATTCTTTTTTGTATTGTGTTGTAATTGCATAGTTCTTTAAAACTGTTAGCTGCTTGAGTCCTAATTTTGGGAGAAAGTTGAGAAATAAAGAAACAGTAATAATAAGGGTGATGAAAGCTGTAGTCCAGCACCTAGAAGGCTGTGCTTTTCTTACCCCGGCATTAAAAGTTTGCTTTTGCAAGAAAGAAAGGAAAGAAAAGGAAAGATATGGAAAAAAAGAATGTTTACTAAGGTGGGGTGGATTACTTTACATTACTAGTATTCTCTAATTGCCTTGATGAGTCATAAATTGGGAAAGCCTAAGCCTGTCAACTGAAAGTCCTAGATGGAACAGACCAACATTGTGCAGAACTTCCACAAACAGAAAAAGTTTGTTGTATGAATAACTAATATGTAAAACAACAACAACAACAACAACAAACAACAACAACATAATTTCTTGTTCTTGACAATAAGGGCTTTCTCAGCATGTTCCAACACATTAAAAGGCTTTTTGAGATTTAAAATAAAAATAAAAATTGTATTTTAAGACTCTTTTGATGAAATTTTGCACAAAATGCTGCATTTTGCAGAAATGCTACATTTTAATACAAAACTATGCACTCCCACAAAATGCAATGTTCTTGTGTAGAACATGCTTTTGTACAAGCAATTTTTTTTGCCAAAAATCTTTTAGAAATTCAAAATAACTTTCACAATTTTGTTCTGCAAAGAGAAAACTTAAAAGGTTTCTGTGTGCAAGAATGAAGTGACTGAGGGTTTACATCAGGAGTGGACTGGTGTTTAGGGCAGCATACACTCACCTTTGTTATGTAACTGCTAAGGTATTTAAAAATAAATATAAACCATGAGCAATGAGCTTGTAATTTATATTTTATTTTGCACAAGCTTGCATATATACTGCACATACATTCAGTTTAGAGAAGATGGAAGGCACACAAGGCAATTGAACTACTGTATTCTTTAAGTGGTACAAAGCAAAAAGGTAAAGGTTTGGAGAGTATACAAAAGTTTAAAACACACAAAATAAGATTCCCTCCCTCCCCACCCCACCCTCCCCCCAAAACCATTTTTCCTGATTTCTTTTTCAATTTAGTAGCTGCCAAGCTAGAATTGTAACTTTTTTCCCAATCAATTGTCTACTGCACCTTTTTTCCCTCCATACAGACAGGGGAGTCTTCATGTTTTATCACATCATCAATTAATATTACAGTACATCCTTGGCAATACAAAATTGTACACCATCAAATAAATTAGGATAAATTAAACCAATAAATTATGCAAAGTCTTCAGAACAACAGACAACAACAAAAATCCACAGTTGAAATTGCTTCTAACTAAAAAATAAAATTAAAAAAAATTGACTTTATTAATTCTGTTATTGTACTAACTTCAAATTAAAGTGTTTTATTACAAAAAGGTTTAATAATGCTATTTACAACATATTGCTAAATAATATAAAGGCAGTGTTTTGTCACTTTTGTAACTATATACATATGAGAAGCAGCTGGGACAATAGCAGTTTTATACTTTAACCTTTGACTCTTCTGGTTAAAATGTAACTGTTAAATAAGCATATTTCTCTAACTTTTGAACTGAGATTTATATGATAAGAATATATTTTTCCTAAAGGAATATGCATGTGTTTGGCTTTTTAAAAAATCCTACAGTATACACCTTGGATAGTTTGGGGGTAGAATTTAAGCTGGAGGTATTATCTGGATTTGACCATAGATTTCTTGTATATTTTTGTATTTCTGATGGCAACTAGCTGATCAGAGAAAATAAATGACATTCTCAAATCACAGAAATGGCTAAAGCTGCCATCTTGCATTAGAACTATCCCTAAGAAGATGCAAAGGTTAAAACCAGTTTTTATCCCAGCTCAATATATGAGCAATTTTCAGTGGTTTACAACCAACAGTTCTACAGAAAACAAAATTGCATTTCCTTCAACAGAACATTTAAGTGCAATACAGTAACTGCTTACTCATATAAATCAGTTACATTCTTTAAGGGGAGCTTTTTGAAAACAATGCTTATTAAAACTTCCAAACACAGAATAGATACCCAAAAGAAGTCTTTGCACTAAAACACCAATAATTACTATATAATACACGTGACAAATAGAGGATTTCCCCCATTTTTGATTACTTCTCATGTACAATGCTCATTTGAGGGGGGTTTCAAACCACTTCTTTTATATATATTTATATTTATTTATATATATATTTATAGGTATATATATATATATTTATTTATATCTTTCAGTTCTGCTGGTGAAAGTCCTATATTTAAAGCCACAAAAAATCTTCACTTTTATTTCTTAATTAATATTAACCTGTGGGTAGGAAAAAACCCTTTGCCAATAAATTACTTTGTGCATACAGGAAAAAAAATTCTATAACTTTACAGAAACTAGATTGTTCATGTCCTGGGCACATGATGAGATCTCTATTTTAAAAGTACTGAGCTGAGTTTTAAAGAATGCTTTCAACTATCTATACAGTTAACTGCAGTGTTTCTTATAAATTTAACAGATGTTCTCAGAATGTAGTTATTAAAATCATATGCCTTTTATTCAAGAAGAGCCATCAAGCTGAATATATACATTGCTTTATAAAAGTTCCCCTCACTATAGATGTTCACCCACATACCTGGTACAGTAACAATGATTCTGCAAACTTAAAACACTTTAAATTAAATAATACTCAGAGGCACAAAAGCAAACCTCAGGAATATATGGGCGAACACTTCCTTAAATAATTACTACATTCTAATATCTTCCACTTTTTAAAAACCATTAAATGTGAAGCGTTCCCATTACACAACCAGAGATACAGTAAGAATTAAATGTTTCATAGTTTCAAATAGAACATTCATCTCACAAAACATAACAAATGTTTAAAATAGGTTCTTAATCTACATTGGAAAATTGTAAGCTTTTCACTTCACACGCATATTGTGTGTGTATCAGTATATATACATATATATATCTATATATTATGTGTATATGTGGGTATATATGTATGTATATGTATACACATATATATAATACGTATGAAATATTGCTTCTATACTACTTTTCCTTAGGCTAAGAAAACACAAGATCTGCACCACTGTTACAAAAACTTGGCTTCTACAAGAAATTTTCAAAATTGAACGCTGTTCAAACGACTGAGAAAAAAATAATTTTCATTATCAAACTGTTCTAAAAATTCTCTTCTTCAAAAACTTATTCTCCTGCTTTTGTTTTTTTTTATATTTTTTCTTCAAAAAGACACAAAATATGCATAGCTATCAACATTATGTCAAACAGCTGTGGAAAGAGGGATAGCGGAGGGGGAAAAAGAGAATTTAGTGTTTATTGCAGCTGTAATAACTGGGAGCTGGAGAAAAGTTCAAAAAGACAAAAATTGTAAGCCACAGAAGGCACAAGAACAATTGTACTTGTAAAGGGGAAAAAAAACTGGGAATCTGAAGGATTCGTTTTACTTAATCCTTCCGCTGGTGCATTTGAGGTCTAGGCACACACACTAACCTCTAGTTTCTATGCAGGAAAGGTATATGTAAATTAGGAGGATGTGAATGTCAATATGGGATTTTAACTTTTTTTAATTAAAAAAACCCTACTTCCTTACATAAACTTAGTACAATAAAAGCAGCCGCCTGTGTTTAATGACCCAATCCTATGTATGGTTTTGCTGAGAAAAAAATGCTTGGAGGGGTGAGTGGGCATACTTATATCTGGATCTGCTCAGTGTTCTGCCTGTTTTAGCATGATGACATCTAACCCTGGATGTTCAGCAGTGTGGATCCCTCTCGCTATCCAACCACTGTTGGATACAGCACCAACTAAGTGATTGCTGTGTGGAACTTAGTGGGAGAGGGCACTTCTGCATTGAAGGTGTTAGTGGTTTGACCATTATAATTCTCCACAAAGTATTTGTGGAAAATGCAATTAGAAAACCTTTTAAAGAGATCTTCCTTCTATTAATTACAGTGAGACCTCACCATCCACAGGCTTGCCATCTGTAGATTTGAGCATCCACGGACGGCAAGCCCTTTGTTGTTCCAAATGGTGGCATGCGCACGCAGCCGTGCTAACAGCCGCATGCACTTTGCGCTGCCATTAGGAACAAAGGGACTTGTTCCTTTTTTCATATCTGCAAGGGGTGGTGGTCTGGAACAGATCCCCAACTGATACGAAGGTCTGGCTGTATAATGCCCAATATTTCTGGAAGTGAGGACATTATCACAGCCAGGGGCCCATTTACACTGCACAATAGAGCTATTATTCCATTTTAAGTCCTGCGGTTTCATTCAATGGGATCATGGGTTCTGTATTTTGGTGACACACTGGAGAGTTCTGGCTGAGAATTCTAAATGCCTCTCCCTAAATTGCAAATCCCAGGAATTCAAAGGGCAGAACCATGACAGTTAAAGTGGAATCATAGCGCTATAATTCTGTAGCATGAAAATGTACCAATCCCAATAGAGCTTTTCTGCTTATAGGACTTCCATCAATGGAACCAAGGAGGCCCACCCCCCATGCACACTCCATCTCTGCTCCAGAGGGATGGGAAACCCTCCAGAGTAGGCTTTTAAGATGCATGTAACAGTATGACTTGGAGAGGAAAAACTAGTGTTCAAGCCCTATTACAATTTTTATTTTACAACTAGTTTCCATTTATAGTGTATAATTTTCCTGAAGCAGCTGGGGTAGGATCAGCTCACATGCACAGCAACTTACCATTGGATGTGTGACAGAGGCAGCCATGTCAGATACAACCTCACATTTCCAATAAATGGTACCTCCCTGCATTCATGTTGGGATGATAAAGGGCAGGTGACACAGTGGTACAATCTTGACTACCAAAGTGTGCTCAATCTGTACAAAACATTTAATGGCAAAGAACTCAGGGCTGTGTCCTCCTTGATAGAGACTATCCACTTGTAACAAGTGCACTCAGCAAATTACAGGTGAAGTATGGTTTTTGTTTGTTATGTTTGTTTGTTTTTTAATGTCCAAGGTGGCAATAATAAAGTAGTAGCCTTTGTACATAAGCAACTGTCATAAAAGCCTATCTCATTATGAATATTGTTTCCTATCTGTTGCTACTTAATGGAAGATACCTATACATTGTGAAAGTATAGAGAAAAGAAGGCCTAAACCAGGGGTAGGCAACCTTTCCCCTTTAAGGGCCGAGGGACTTCAGCTCCCAGAATCCCAGGAGCTATTGGCCAACATGGGACTATTGGCCAACATGGCTGAGGCTTCTGGGAGCTGAAGTCCCTTGGCCCTTAAAGGGGAAAGGTTGCCTACCCCTGGCCTAAACCAACGTTTTAATCCTGTTTTCAAACTGGAAAGGCTATTTTGAGAAATTCCAAGCAGTCATAATAGTACAGAAAAGGAAGTACTTCACTGATGAAGTACTTGCTAATATAGAAGTTTGGAAATATTGTCATTATTTTGGCACAATAGTACCTCTGTTTCATATGCTAGTTGTGGATCTAGAGCAGGGGTAGGCAACCTTTCCCCTTTAAGGGCCGAGGGACTTCAACTCCCAGAAGCCTCAGCCATGTTGGCCAATAGTCCTATGTTGGCCAATAGCTCCTGGGATTCTGGGAGCTGAAGTCCCTCGGCCCTTAAAGGGGAAAGGTTGCCTATCCCTGATCTAGAGTAACAGTGAAAAGAACAGGGAAAAGCAACCTAATCAAGTGAATGTGAGTGATTAAAGAACACAGATCCTCAGCAAAACCCTACATTGGGAAATGTTATGGACATCAAACACAAACTGAATGGATGAAAAAATGTACTAAGTACTTTAGAAGAAATTCATTAATATGGCTTGATTTGAGTACAATGCCTGCTGCAAAAAAGAAAGAAAGAAAGAAAGAAAGAAATGAATGAATGAATGAAAGATTGATAGAAAGAAAGGTGACCTTTAATCCCATGTTACTGTCTACACTGTACAGACATAGCCTATGTCAAAAATAATAATAATCAAAAAATGATGGGGCTACAATCCAAAGAGCTATAAGCAAGAGATTTTTTTAAAGCTTATGTACAATTAGAGCTGGTTTAGATAGTTAATAAACATTGTCTTACTAATCTGGGAATGAATTTTGGAATTGCACATTTTCCTGATACCTTTTCTTTTTCTTTTTCCTTTCCTTTCCTTTCCTTTTGTGTGTGTGTGTGTGTGTGTGTGTGTGTGTGTACCAGCTATGGTGCTTTGATCATGGATTGTTTAAACTACAATTTACCTCTGAAAGAAGAAACCCTGATCTAACGTTGATTTACTATATAAGAACTTGAAACTGGGATCAAACTGAGTTTTAGATAGTAAACAGCCATTAAACCACAGCTCTCTGTTTCAGGTATAACAGGGACTTATAGCCTGAATAGCCTCAAATTGAAGTGTGAAGCCTCAACACACAAGGTGAGAGGTGAGAGGATGCAGGCCTGATACTTGTTCCTGGGTTAATAAAGTGTGGCTGATCAAAAATGTGTTTTAAACTACAGTATGAAAATACCCATTGGATTTTGTATATAGTGTATATTTTCTGGGTGTGTCTTGCTTACTTTCTTTAGCAAAAGTCCAGGCCAGTAGAAAACCTGTTTCGGCATGTGGAAAAAGGTCATTGGATTGCACTCTGGCTGCCCTACTGTGTTTTCTTTTAAAAGAAAATCATCAGGTGTTAAGGCTTTTCATGACAATAATTACCTTCAACCATTTCTCATGCAGTATTGGTACATAAAGCATCACTGCAATTACTAGGTCAGCTTTTTGTTTTATAGTAATGCCATCTGGGGTAAACCTTCACTCTCTAAGTCAAAATACATTTTGTCTTTTTTAATATATAAAAAAAAATCAAGTTTCAGGGAAGAAAAAAAGGAGGGGGTATACTAAAAAACACAACAACCCTGCTAAACTGTAAAGCAAATGCATTGTCTTAATAGTATCATCCCTGTATTAAATTGCCAAAGGAGAGGGTCAAATAATGTAAAATGATAGCCCAATTAACAATAAATTCTTACTGCATCTGTACAAAAGACAACAGAGAAAACTAATATATAGTGCCATAGCATATCAGAAAACGCTATTAGACACCACACTTTTGCAAAAAGAAAAAGGAAAGAAAAAGGAAACCACTAGGGAAAAAAGCATAAAAACTAGCAACAAGCACCCAGTCTGGCAGATTATTGTGTCAACTCACTCCAGATGGATTCATACAAATCTTATTAGTATTTTGCACTGTAAAGTAAACTTGATTTTGGTCACCTTGAGGAGAAATTTCATCTTGGACTGCATTAACATGCATTCTATTTCTGTAAATGTCAAAAATTAGAACTGCCTCTATGTGCTAAATACCTACTCATTGCTGAAAATGGCAGCCATATATATTACTCATGTAACCATAACACACAATCCCTCCCTCACCTTATTACAATTGTGTGACAGTTTGCACTTTCTGGACTCATGCCATTGACCACTGGTAAGGAAACACTGTCCACCAGGGTAGCCATGCTCTAACAGACTTTACAGAGTGGTACAGAACTATTTTCATGGCTGCCACTTTCGGGGGCAGCTGAATGCCCAACATTATACTGACTTTGACCCAGAGAACTTTAAAAATCATATTTTGATAACGACTCAATTTCAGTAGCTTTTAGTCACAAGGTAATTACGAAAGCTATCTTGAGGTGAATTTTTTTAAAAATGGACAAACCCCATTCTTTTATGTATTACTCCCATAGTTTGTTTGCTACTAACTCTTGTTGTAGAAGAGAAGTTGCTTAATCAGTTCCATTCATTGTTAATGAATCACTTATATTTGAGGAAATAATAAAAATGGCTAGCTTCTGCTTTCCTAGCCAGTGGGACAGGGATAAAGTTTCTGCATGATTTATAGGCATAATCCAGAGCTAGTTAAGCATGCTTACATCCCAGTAAGATAGCAAACACAGTTAACCACTTACATTCCATTGGATGCAATGAAACCCGGTATGCCCAATTTTCTCCACAGTTGTGCTCTCTTTCTATATTGTGCCTAGTTCAGTCCTTTAAATAATATTTTCTATAAAATGTCTATTCAATTTCTATTATCCAGAAAGTTTTCTTGTACATTGAGATGATGTTATTTTTATTTTATTTTTTGTTTTTTTTGTCTTGGTAATTTAAAAATAAAGTGAAGGTATCTTATAGTGTTACTCAGATGTAAAGGTAAATTCAAAACATGTTTTTCCTGCAGATAAAAATATGAAATATCAAATATATACACCATCTAAGGATTTGTGGGTGAGGGTGAAGAAGGGAGAAGAAGTATTTTGATAAAAAATGCCATTTGGAACATGCCTCCAAAGGTGATCATTTGTAAGGACACAGTCCTGCCAAATTTCAGCATTATGCAGATGAATTCAATGGTCAACTAGTATTAAATTCAATGGGACTAAACCCCAAGGATGTGGACATAGAGCTACAGCCTTAAAGTTCCATAGATTTCTATAGAGAGATTTGCCACATGATTTACCAGTAAATTAATGGGACTTAGAAATAGATCATTAAACTTATAAAGGGGGAGGGCTGTGGCTGGTACAGGGGCTAGTTTTCTGGTCCTGACACACTCCAAAGGCTGCAAAGGCTGCCAAAATACTAGACCCCCAACTGAAAGTAGATGGAGGTCCAGTTCTGGTTTGGGAAAACTGATATTTTCTTTGATATTAAAAATTACAGGGAAGTTCTGAAATGAATGAAAAGTGCAGACTGCTACTCCTGAAGTCTTCAAAGAGAAGCACCTCATTCCCCCTTTCCCTTCTCCCCCCCCCCGAAAACAGGCAGTCTGAGGAAAGAAATTAAGTTGTGTCCCACAAAAACAGCCTAAACGGATTAATATTGTTTCATGCAATAGTCTTTGCTTAAAAGTACTAGGCAGGAAGAAGGTAAATAGTGGTGTGGTGAACTCCAAAAGGGCATTCCAGCTCTATATTTTGGGCTTCCAACTTTACTGCCTTGATCTGTTTTTGAATGGATCAAAACTTCTCTAGAATCTGGGCCCAGTCTGGATCCATTTCAAGCCTGTAGTGGTTCCTAGGAGACCCCTCTCCTTCTTTTCCAACCTTTCCAAAATGGGGAGACAGTGTCTCCTAGGATCCACTGAGAAACACTGACATTGTTAAATATGTGTGCAGCAGCATACTAGACAGTGGAAAGGAGTAGAAATGATTGAGATCATACATGTGTTCCCGAAAAGGAAAAGCTTGAAGACTAGTGTGGATTCTGATTTTGTTTGAATAACTAGAAGGGACATCTATGCTTGAAAAAAAAGTTTGGAAATCATGATCTGTAGAATGGTAACGCTAGAACTTGCTAAAATAGGCTTGTACACACTGAAAAAAATCCTTCTCCCAGGGATGTAGGGATGGAGTTGCGTTAAAATAACCCATTTTTTTCCTTGTGAAAAGTTAAAAAGTCAAGGACAAAAGTAAATCAAAGGGTGGAGTTAAATAATTATCCATTGTTTACTGATCTAAGGAAGAGAAAATCACAAGGGGTTATGATCTGATTTCATATACATATATTACATATGTATATGAAAAGTATATAGACACGCACACACACACACACACACACACACACACACAAAACATGGGCATCAAAAAGGGGGGTCTGCTACTTTTTTATACATTCATAAATGGTTGTTGAAATTTTTACTCATGGAGAAGCTCTTGGAGGCAGTTTGGGGATTTGAAAATCTCAGGAACTTCACTGTCCAGCTTACAGATGACCTTGTATATGGCCTTCTTCCAGGAAGGATCAACATCTTTGCCTGCGATAATGGCATTGAAAAACTCTCGTAATGTGATCTGAGCCACTTCCAGGAATCTCTCTGGAACCTGCTGATACAAGGAGACAATGGCATTAATAAAAGTTTTCAGTTTCAAGTCTCTGGGTCTTCAAAGGAAACTGAGCTAAGTTCTTGCTTTCAAAAGGGGGCTTACATAGCACCTGCATTTTCTAAATGTGGCAGACCTCTATTCTCTTAGGCAAGGCTGTTATATATAGTACAATAACTTTTAAAACATGTGTTAACTAGCTTTGTAAAGTTGAACCACAGAATGTAGGTATTAAGATATGAACATCTGGGTTTAGAGGGTGCTGGATTCATAAGATATAATTAGCAGAGGAAGGGAATGAGGACTTTGGGGAGGGGAGAAGTCTGTTGTCTTGAAGCTCTCTTCTCTATTGGTGTGAGAATTTACCATGTGCAAAAACAACAACAAAACTCCAAATCACTTTTTGTGGCCAAGCTTTTATCACAGTTAGTAAAGAATCACGGCATCAAAAATGTTTGTAATTTGATAGGCACAGTCAGTGGTTTGTACATTGGACTACGAGCCTGGAGGGCAGGGTTCGAATCCTCACTCAGCTATAAAAACTCACTGTGTGACCTTAGGCAAGTTACACCTTTTCAGTCTCAGAGGGAGGCAAAGGTTAATGACCTCCCTGGCCTCCCTGAACACATCTTGCCAAGAAAACCCTGCAAGACACTTGGGCTCCTGAAAATAAATTTCCGTCTCTTCATGGATTTTGATCATTTTCTGTTCTAGCTGTCAAAATGTGTACTAGAGGCTGTGGTGGCCTTACTACATTTATCTCAGTTCATTTGCAAGTTTTGCTAAGAAAACCTCCTGATAGGTTTGTCTTACAGAAACAAATTGAAGGCACACAACAACAACAACAACTAACAACATTTGATAATACATCCATCCTCTCATAAAGCCATCTTCTAGTGTTCTGGTTCCACAGTTGTTTTGTGTGTGATGGTTTTCATGCACTGGATCATTATTCCCACCCCCATCCCAAATGCCCCTATTAAATTGGACTTATTCAATCATGCTATGGCCGCAGAGGACCACATATTAAATGCCTGCCATCCTTAGAACATGAGTGATTGGCTAGCAGGTGCCAGGAAAAATGTTTTTTAAGATCCCAGAGATCTGTTGCCAGAGTAGACAGGGTTTGACTCAATGGACCGACTATCTGGCCTAGCTAGTTTTATATGTTTTCATTAAGGACTGATGTCAAATTTAGCATGGGGATATGCATCCTTGTAAGTAGTTCACTAGCCAATGTCAAAGAGGCAATCTGGCCTGCAGAGAAAAGGTCCTAAACCAGGGGTAGGCAATCTAAGGCCCGGGGGCTGGATGTGCCCCCCCCGAGGCCTTTGGACCTCCGCCCGCCATGATGATATTAATTATTGTTGTTATTACTTGTTCTTGGGGTTTTCTTGGCAAAATGTCCACAGGGGTTTTGCCATGGCTTTTCTGGGGCTGAGAGAGTGTACATGCATATATTTTTTAATTTTAAAAAATATTTTTTTAATTTTTATTTATTTATTTATTTTTGGTGCTTCGGCCCCCCAATTATCTGAGGGACAGCAACCCGGCCCCGAGCTCAAAAAGGTTGCCTACCCCGTCCTAAACTGTAGCTTTAAAATCGGCTTGTTTTCTAATGCTCCAGAAACTAGAATATGAACCAATGGATTCAAATTACAAGAAAAGAGATTTACCTAAATGTTAGGATTAACTTTTTTATTTTTTGAGAGTGGAATAGACTGCCTTGGTGGGTGGTAGATCTCCTTCTTTGCAGGTCTTTAAACAGAGGTTGGATGATCATCTCTTAGAAGTGCTTTAACTGTGTTTTCTTACATGTCAAGGGATTGGACTAAATGACTCTTCCAACTCTATGATTCCTTTTCAACTCTGATTCTATAATCCTATAATCAGTATCAGCACAAGGTATTTTATAGCTTAAGAGAAAGAACAATAAATAAATAAATTTAAATAATAAATTTTTTATTTATAACCCGCCCCTCTGCGCGGCAATCGGGGCGGGGTACAGCAATATTAAAATAGAACAAAGTTAAAAACATTCCATCATCCCATAGTCCCACCCTCCCATCCCCTTAAAACAGAATTAAACAAATGACCAATTAAAATACAATATTAAAAACATAATGACAATAATATAAGGAGTCAGATTTACAAGTCAGGGAGCCATCCCTAGGCTGAGAGTTATTCCGGGAAGGCCTGCCGGAAGAGATCCGTCTTTACTGCTTTCTTAAAAGCAGCAAGAGTGGTAATTAGACGGATCTCATCCGGCAGGCCATTCCATAATCTGGGAGCGGTCGCAGAAAAGGCCCTCTGGGAGGTCTGAGACAGCCTAGTTTTTAGTGGCTGTAGCAGATTCCTCCCACAGGACCGAAGGGCGCGGGGGGGGGTTCATATGGGGAAAGGCGGTCCCTAAGATAGGATGGACCCAAGCCATGTAGGGCTTTAAAGGTCAAAACCAACACCTTGTACTGCGCCCGGAAACTAATCGGCAGCCAGTGGAGGGATTTCAGCACAGGTGTTATGTGCTCCCTCCTTGATGTTCCTGTAATTAACCTGGCTGCCATATTCTGTACCAGTTGAAGTTTCCGGGTTAGGCACAAGGGTAGCCCCATGTAGAGTGCATTGCAGTAATCTAGTCGCGAGGTTACCAGGGCATGTACCACAGTTTCCAGATCCCTCATGTCCAGATAAGGGCGCAGTTGGCGTATCAGCCGAAGCTGATAACAGGCACTCCTGACCACCGCATTCACCTGACTGGTCATGTGAAGCGCTGAGTCAAGGAGCACCCCCAAGCTGCGAACACAGTCCTTAGAGGAGTGTGTGACTCCATCCAGGACTGGAGACTGTATTCCCAGATCTGGTTTCGGGCCTGTGACTGCAAGTACCTCCGTTTTGTCTGGATTCAACTTCAATCTGTTTTTCCTCATCCAACCCATTACCGCTCTGAGACAGTCATTAAGAGGAGAGGCGCCATCTGAAGTCTGAGACGATGATCTGGTCATGGAGAGATATATCTGGGTGTCATCAGCGTACTAAAGACACCGAGCTCCATGCCTCCGAATAATCTCCCCCAGTGGCTTCATATAAATATTAAACAACATCGGGGACAGGATGGCGCCCTGAGGGACGCCACAATTAAGCTCGATTTTGGATGAGCAACTATCCCCGAGCCTCACCCTCTGGGATCTGCCTGAGAGGAAGGAGCGGAACCACTGCAGAGCAGGGCCTCCGATTCCCAACTCTCTCAGGCGATCTAAGAGGATGGCATGATCTATAGTATCAAAGGCCGCTGAGAGATCCAAGAGCACCAACAGGGTCACACTACCCCTGTCGATACTCAGGCGGAGGTCATCGGTCAGAGCAACCATGGCAGTCTCCACTCCATATCCTGTCCTGAAGCCAGTTTGAAATGGGTCGAGATAATCGGTTTCATCCAAGAGTGCTTGGAGTTGGGAAGCAACCGCCCTCTCGATCACCTTGCTCAAAAAAGGGAGCAAGGAGACTGGTCTATAGTTGTTTCTATCCAGGGGATCCAGGGAAGGCTTTTTCAGGAGTGGCCTAACCGCCGCCTCCTTTAAACAAGATGGTACCTTACCTTCCCTGAATGATGCGTTGATTGTGTCCCGAAGGAACACCTTCAACGCTTCCCCCCCTGGACGACCAGCCAGGATGGACAAGGATCGAGGGGGCAAGTCGTCTTTCTCACACTTCCAAGCAGCTTGTCCACGTCATCGGTACTCACAGATTGTAATTGATCCAGTAGATTGCCATCAACGGAGTTCCTGGGTGCCTCATCTACAGATTCTGCTAAAACAATGGCGTCTAAGTCGGCTCTTATCCGAGAGATTTTATCTGCAAAGTGAATATTAAAAGCCTCACAGCAGGCTGTAGTTGGGTTAAGTAGGGGGTTTGGCGCAGGAGGAACCTTTGTCAACTCCCCCACCACCCTAAACAGCTCTGCCGGGCGGGACTCTGCAGACGCAATGCGTGCAGAACAGAAAGATTTCCGCGCTACATGCAAAGCCTCCCTATAGGAATCAAGATGCTTCCTAAGGCGAGTTCTGTCGGATAAGAGACGAGTCTTTCGCCATTCGCACTCCAGTCGTTGTCCAGCTCGCTTCATCCTCCTAAGCTCCTCGGTATACCAGGGCTTACGATTCGAAGCGGGCTGGAAAGGACGCTTGGGAGCGATTGTGTAAATAGCCTTGGTGAGATCGGTGTTCCAAGTGTCCACCAAGGCTTCGACAGAATCACCGGCGTTACCAACCATTAAACCCTCTAAGGCTTTCTGGAAACCAATTGGCTCCATTAGCCTTCGAGGGCGGACCGTTCTAATAGGTCCGCCACCCCCGGGAGGGTGGATAGTAGCCTTTAGTTCTGCCCTGATCAGAAAATGATCTGTCCATGACAGTGCGGAGGTGTTTTTGACCTCCGCCCACGGATATTCCTGCTCCGTACTAAAGACCGCATCGAGGGTATGACCAGCACAACGCGTGGGCCCGTTGACCAACTGGGATAGGCCCATGTTGGTGTCCCTTCACATTCCATGTACAATTGCTGGGCTGGTAGTTGAGTCTTTGTATGACAAGGACAATGGAAGATCACATTAGAAGACACACAGCTTTTTCCTACAACACCTTGCTGCCACATACAGTCTCTGTCACCTGGGGTGACCACTTGTCAAATGCTAAGGCTGGCCTTGATTAGATTCTAGTCCCAGAAGCCATATTTCACTTGCAAACATCAACTGATTTTCATGAAGTACCACAGAAGACTTTTTGTCCACTGACTCTGGATACTATTTGCAATTTCAAATCTAGCTAATGAAACTTTAATTCTAACTTGTACTCCACCTTCTTCATTCATTACATTGAAATCCTGAACATTCTACTTCTCCTCTTGTAACAAAGCACTGGAAGTTATGTCTCCCCTTGGAGCAGATGATACATTAAGTAATCTGTTAGCCAGATTTTGCCATGAGGCAGACATGTGATCAGCCACTGCTCAAGGCAGTGGGAGTTGCTTGCGTGCACTAGAGGGTGGAATTTGGACCCAAACACTGAATGTCCTTTGCAAATGGTATATTGACTCATAATGCTGAAGGAGTAACATACAAAAGAGGCGGAGGTGAGGTGTTCAGTACCAGAGATGAAAACAATTATTTTTGTTCATAGAGAAAAAAAAATGTGTCACACCTTTATGTTTGAGCTGTTGGTCATATAAACACAGAATGCTCTAATGATTATACTATTGCTTTTAGCATGGTTGCAGGAATCTATCTTATGCTGTCATACATGTTGTATAAAAGCGGATGGGGTGTTGAGGCTTGGGGAAGGTGGGAGGTATTTGCTAAATGTTATAGAAAGTTAACAAATATTTGATACATTCAGCTAAATATTTATCTGGAGGATTGATTAAGTATTTGAAAACAACAGACATTTTTGCCTTCACAATGTACCACAGATTACTGCCAGTATTAATCTATCGATGAATCAATGATGTTAAAAGGTGTAGGAGGACACCCTGGGGGTATGTCACGGCTTTAGATGGGACCAATGCTTATGTCCTGGCCAGTATTGTCTATTCCCTTAACTGACAAAACTGTATAGCGGTGACATGCTTTGCACAAGCTATACATTTCTTTGAGTGCCATTCCTGTGGCTGGGAAACAATACAGTAATACACTTATCCCTCCACATTCACTGGAGTTAGGGGCACAGGACCCCTGTGAATGTGGAAAAATCACAAACAACAAAAACACTATGTTTTTACCTGAGATAACACCTCTTTGGGAATCTCCAGGTCCTCCTGTTCTCTCTGGGAATCTCTAGGTCCTTCAGTGCAACTTTTGGTTAAAATTGACCATAGAGTTGCACTGGAGGACCTAGATATTACTAGAGAGAACATAGTAATAAAATCCGTGAATAATCAAATCCACAAAAGTCAAAGCCACAAATGTGGAGGGACAAGTGTATTATCAAAACCTTTCAGGGGAAGGAAACTATTTTAGTGAGCAAATGTATAAGAATAAACTTTTAAGGAAGGTAAGAAAAGAACAGAAATGCCAAAAGAATTCTCTTCCTGAGAGAGTGGAGGAATACACATACTACAATCATGTTTTTGTTTTTGTTTTTGTGGCAAAGCAGCCTAAGAACTAGGTCAAAGAGAAATGACAACTGACAGAAGTAACAAGTTCCCAGGACTGAAAAGCACATACCCCAGAATTTTAAATTCAGTTTGAACTGGATGATGGTTGAATAATATATATATAGCTTATCACTAATGCTGCCAGAGAACAAGGAGGTGGTAAGCAAATCATTTTCTTTAATGATCCAATCTACTGCCCAGGGCAGTACAGAGTACTATAGAGTCAGAAAACCTATGTCTAGGTGATTTTTTTTAAAAAAAGACTTACTAGTGTCAAAAATATTAAATGTATAGATAAACCAGCCTTACTTAAGAAGAATCTACATGATCCTGGAGGTAGAAGCAATGATGATGTCAATGGAAATTATCCAAGAGGTGGGGTTGGAAACTAGACAAGGGTTTGAATCCTTGCTTGGCCATGGAAACCAACTGGGTGACCACAGGCAAATCATAATCTCTTGGCCTAAGAGGAAGGCCATAGAAAACCCCTCTGTATTTTTTTTCGCTAAGAAAACACTGTGATAGAGTTGCTTTAAGGTATAATCTGGGTTCAAGAGGTAAACAGAGGCTGGATGGCATTCTGTCGGGAGTGCTTTGATTGTGGATTTCTGCATGGCAGTGGGTTGGACTGGATGTCCCTTGTGGTCTCTTCCAACTCTATTATTCTAGATGAATTATTAACATAACTAGGTCTGGAGAGAAGATCAAATTATGCAGAATAGGGTGAAAGACATTATGAAGACCATGTATAGCTTATCTTCAGACCATGGAAACAATAACCAAGATCCTGCATTATCAACATAACTACTCCAACAAAGCTCTATGTGCCACCTCACATAAACCTACTGTTTCAGCCAAGCAGTGCCCCAGCTGAAGAGTTTCCAAGGTGCTGTAGACTAGTGTGCTGGGAAACGACATCTGCAGCACTAGGATGCATTGAGAACAGAAAGCTAGAGAGACCCCTTGGGGTCCTGCTTTAACTGCTATCAACATGACCTGTGGCTGAGAGAGTGTTGCAGACTTCATTTCCTACCACCTTGATCTGCTACACTTTGTAAACCCTTCCCCTAGTGCAGTGCCTGGCTGAAAAGGTATATGGGGAGCATGTTTGCTAGTTAATGACAGTACATGTGAATCCCAAAAGCTATGAGATCGTAAATCTGGCTTATTATTATACTTATTTATATCCCAGTTCCCCCCAAAATTGGGACTCAAAACAGCTCCCAATTTAAAAGAACTACACAATTAAAAACATAAGAATTAAACTACCATAGTACTAAAACGCATCACACATTAAAAGAATAATGTGCAATTGAAAAAGATAAAAGCTCTTTAAAACACTACAATTAAAGCAGCACAGGACATCCTAGCCCATTCTTTAAAAACTTTCTGTTTTAAAAGCCTGTCTGAATGGAAAGATTTTAGCTTGCTGTGGGATGGACAACAGGAAGGGGAGCATTCAGCCATTTTGAGGAAGGAAGTTTCAGAGTCTAGGGGTAGCCATTGAAAAGTCCCTCTCTTGCATCCCCACCAACCATCCTTGCAATGGTGGTGGAACTAAGAGAAGGGCCTCTTCTGATGACCTCAGGCTGGCTCATACAGGCTCATACAGGGAGATATGCCTTTGCAGACTGCCAGAAATAGTGCAAATTAAGTCCACTTTAAGGGTTAGGGTTAGTGCGAGGGAATCATGGGAATTGGTTTGTTTTTTTCTGAGATGTTGAGCCTTCTCTGTCAGAGAGCTCTGGTACCACAATAAAATACAGTTCCCATGATTCCCTAACCCTAACCCTAATAGTGGGCTCAATTTGCACTATTTCTAGCAGTCTGCAAAGGCCCTGAGCCATATAGGCCTTTATAGGTTATAACCAGAATGTTAAATTGTGCTCTGTGAGCAGCCAGTGGAGCTGTCTCAACAAGAGTGCTGTATTGTCTCTGTAACCTGCCAAACTATGTAATTTAGAAATAACCCGATTCTCATGGCACATATTTCTAATTTCATGATCATAAATTACTCATAACTTTCAGGAAAAAATAAATCTTGGCTAATGTCATGAGGTGACATTTATATTTCAGAATAACATGTACATCTTGGGATTTATTAGCTCTAAAACAACACCAAGAGCTGGAAAACATAGAGAAAGGAACATACTGGGCTAAATCCAATTGTCAGTCCCTAAAAGGGCTGAAACAGATGGCCCTTTAGAGCCCACTTCCGGGTGTCTTGGGAACATGCCATTTATACGCTGCACTCTCAGAAGATGTTGGGAAGCGGGGGGGGGGGGGGGGGGGAGACACCCAGATGTGGTTGGCTTGAAAATGCTCTGGCGGCATAGCATTTACATACCACACATTGCTGGAGCATCTTGAAGCTGCCCTTGGGCTGTGGCAGGGCTGGAAAAGGTGGCCCTTTCCTGGCTGAAATAAGAGCGGATCTTTCCTTAGGGCCGTCTGTTCTGGCCCTAAGACTCATTGAATCAATGGGATTTATATAACTGTTGACTTACCCTGTAGCAGTTGATTAAGTGGATCTACTCTTGCTGGAATTAGCAATTTGATTTAGGCCTTAGAATTAATTAATTCAAATAATTAATTGTAAGAAGGAATACAATAATACAATCCGCTCAAAACATAAGCAGGAGAATCACTCATTTGAACTTGCTTTGCATGCCGAAAATACTGCATTAGGCAGAAAGATGAAGCCTTCTCTGAGAACTTTCTACATGTTTCTACTACTACTGGTGCAGTAGTAGCAGAAGCTAAAATGTTTATAGGTGTGATGGCACTGAACTAACGAGGAGTAAAAATTCTTGAACCAATTCTAACAAAAGCTGTGGGAGGGACCATCTATTGGAGAAGAAAGAAAATCCATCTGTTACCAACCTAGATGTGTCTGACAAAATTTTGGGAAGCTATGATAAATGAATGCCCCAGGATTCTTATGGAAAGAGAATGAATGTAAGAAGTACTTTTGACTGCGATCGCGTGCAGAAATCAGCCTTTATATATAATTTACTGAATAAGTTTACTTAAAACCTGTGATTGCCTTTACCTACTGAACATTTCCAGCTTCTAAAGGAGCACTTCCAAAATGAGTGGCTACACATACTATCATAGAATCATAGAGCAGGAAGAGACCTCAAGGGCCACCCAATCCAACTCCCTGCCATGCAGGCAGACACAATCAAAGCAACCCCCAACAGTTGGCCATCCAGCCTCTGTTTAAAAACCTCCAAAGAAGGAGACTCCACCACACTCCGAGGGAGTGTGTTCCACTGGTGAACAGCTCATACTGTCAGGAAGTTCTTCCTAATAATGAAGTGGAATCTCTTTTCTTGTAGTTTGTATTCATTGCTTCAGGTCCTATTCTGTGGAGCTGCAGAAAATAAGCTTGCTCCATCCTCAATATGACATCCTTTCAAATATTTAAACAGTCTTATCATATCACCTCTTAACCTTCTCTTTTTCAGGCTAAAAACACTAATTTCCCTAAGCAGTTGCTTAGTGCATGGCTTTCAGAACTTTCACCATTTTGGCCACCCTCCTCTGGATACCGTGTTTCTAACCATTTGAAAAAGATCTCAGCTAGTCCTGTCTCAGTCTATTTTTAATGTTCATCCAGCTTGTTTTCTTTTGCCAGGCAGTCTTGCTTATTCTTCTGTGCTGCATTTTATCCTAATAAACAGGGATCACTAGGATTTAACCTGAGGCAGTGTTAGCTATGGGTCCTTTCATACCACAGAACCTTCCTGAATAAGATATTTAAAAGTACATATCACCTTTCTTCCTCACTATTGACTAACCCCAAACAGCACCTAATAGGTCAAGAAATAAGGAGGATAAAAATTAAAGCTTCGGGAAATTGCCATGTTAACTGGAGAATTGTGGGAGCTATAGTTCAAAAACATAGTTTTCCCCCCCATGCTCTAACCAGGAGATGTGAGTTTCAGATTAGCTTGAGTACAAAGGCCTCCATTTTAGAAATCAAACACTCTGCACAACTCAAGACTAGCTAATTCCTGCCCCTATTTGACTAAGCACAAAATATTTTCTTAAGAGAATGCACATTCTGAGGCAATGCATCTAATTGTTTAAATGGATGAGTGGCTAGATGGATTTTTCCCCAGTGGGCAATTAGCCAGTCAGCTGTGCTGATTGTGTGTGTCTGGGGGTAACTTTTCCCTGACCCTAAGTGATGATGACTTACTAAGTACATCTTTACACCTAACTAACTGAACATCTCACTTGTAGAAACATCTGCAGAAACAATGCCTCAGTGACAAATAAGACCCTCATCCAGATTTCTTTTTATAGACTCAACAACAATCCCTACTATGAACCCAGAACATTTTCCTAGCATCAGGTGGCTGCAGTCAATCAAATAATACTTGACATTCACCAGGAGGAAAGACAATGCTGAGAGGGGGAACCAGCTACTGGACTTCAGACTTACACACCCTTGTCTAAGAAGCAGGCAATATACTGCTGCACATAATCAGTATATTCTGGGGATAAACAGCTATCTAGGCATCTAGGTAGAAACAGCAGAGACCAATAGTGAATGTGAAACTGATGGTGGAAATGACTTATTTCAAGTGTTGCTATAAAGTAAAGAAAGATAAATTGTCCACAGTCCTCTGCTAACTATTATGTGTTCCTTGTAACAGTCAGAGATCATATCCACAACCTATAGTTATAGGAGTTTCATTCCAATTTAACTGACATAGATCCAGCCTACAGGATTTTGAAATGTATAGTTTGGTGAGACACTTAGGACTTTATCATACAGGAGGCTTACTGTCAGTAAATCAGCATTAAATAGTCCAAAATCGTCCAAAACACGTGATCGGTGTTCATACCCCTTCACACTTTTCTCATCAGTAAAGCATTATGGAGGCATCCTCGCTCACTTGTCCCATCAGTAAAGCATACATGGAGCCACCATTTGGCAATAACAGAAGTTCCCGTTATTGCCAAATGTACACTTTACTGATGGCACAAGCAAGTGAGGACGCCTCCATGGCGCTTTACTGACGGGAGAAGCATGCCGGGGTGTGAACACCGATCGCATGTTTTGGATGATTTAATGCCAATTTACTGATGGTAAGCCTCCTGTGTGATAAAGTTCTTAGACTTTCCTTCGGGGGAGTTCTACACCACTCTCTACTTTCTAACAGCGTTAGTGCTCTCTAATAGTACTTCTCCAAACTGCAAATCTCAGGATACATGATGTTCTGGCAGTTAAACTGGTATGTATGATACAGTGTACATACATCTATAATTTCAGCAGTGGTCTTAATACTTTCTCAAACTATTCAAACCCAGACCACTGTGCTCCCCGCATAAGATACTAACCCACCTTATAAGCAGGGTGAGCAGACTTCAAAGTTTGCAAGATCTGTTCAGTCTTTTTATTAGAACCCCAAGATCTACTAGCTGGACCCAGGTGAAAAACAGTGGCTCAATGAGCAGATGTATTGTAACAATAAAGTAACAGGATTCTTCAGGGCACATATTCAGTTTAGGAATTTGTGATCAGTACCAAACCCAAGTTCCCAAGTTCTTTCATTCAAAAATCCACTCCTGGTTCCTCTCCCTTCCTCTAATCATCATCTTCTTCTTCTTCTTCTTCTTCTTCTTCTTCTTCTTCTTCTTCTTCTTCTTCTTCTTCTTCTTAATTTAGTAAAATTTACAAACATCCCACAAGAAGTCATATACAATACAAATACCTGTATGATACTAATGTTTTTTTGCATAGGTTTACAGAATTCTTAGGGGTGGAACAGACAGGTCAAATGAAGCTGCTTCTGGCTACTTTGGAGGCATGCCATTTACATGACACACAGCTCCACAGTGGCCAGAAGCCATACCAAAGCCATGCTCTGGTCATTAGGAGCAGAGCAAAAAAGGAGCTGGAAAAACCCAACTTCTGGCCAGTGACAGTCAGGCCCTGCAGCCACAGCCCACCTTGGGAGCAGGGCATGCAAACAGTGGGCTGTGCAGACAGTGGGACACAGGCCACTTCTTCATGCTTATCTGGTCCACCCCTCACTTGCATAGCCTCCTATCTCTCATTATAAGGAAGGGCCCTCTGTAACAATTCCATGTTGCTTTGCCCCATGACTCATTCTCCATAATGTATCCTAGTCACTGTGAGCCACAATCAAAGAACATGAAGGGAATTATGGAGAAATAAGCTAGACATGGCACACATATGAGCCAAGACACATGTTATTGAGGTAGAGTAAACCAGAATGAGATGTTTTCCACTGGATTTAGATGTATTGCCTGTTCTTGAAAGGTATGACAACCTGTTCAAAGAACAACTCACTACATCTTGTGTCAAATGCAATCTACTTTTACAAATTTTTGTACATTTTGAGTAGAACCATGAGTTTTTTACCAGAGAAATTTTACAAGGCAAATTTATCACATCATGATAATATTTTACATACACACTTGTTTGTATTGTTGTATGTTGTACAAGTACAATTGTATGTATTGTACACACTTGTATGTATTTGTTCTGGTTCTGGTATTTTATTTTTATAATTTTATATGGAATTGTTTCATTGACTTGCAGTATGTTATATTATATGAGCTTGAAATTTACTACATGAGGAACAGTGGGACATAAGCCACTGAATATATAAATATGAATAAATACTGAGATTTATGGGAAAAATCAAGTTGGTATCTCATAATCTGGCTGTGTGAATCACGTAAAAGCTACTTCACCCTTTTCTCCCCCCCCCCCTTAACCAAAATGGAACTTTTAAAGACAAGGTTCATTGAAAAGCACATGGGATCTGGGAACTGTCAGATAGATCAGTTATTTGTTAAATTGCTTTTGGGTGAAAGGATGAGAACGTTTTATTTAAAAGTCCAATGACTTAGGGGGGAAGCAGACTGGCGGCTCTGCGCCGCACCGGGAAGGTGTGCTGTGGGACCGAGGCATCCTCATGCCTCGATCCCGCGGTGCACCGTCGGCACCTCAAGAAAGGAGCTCCTTTTATACGTCGCCGAAAGTGTGCCCCAAAAGCGTGAGGCGCACTTTCGGCGACCCTTGCGCTGCAGCGTGTGCGGACGCTGCAGCGGGAGGTTGCCCCCGGAGCGCCGGCCATGCGGAGGGCCGGCGGCTCTGAGGGCAACCTCGGGAGGAGGAAGGGGCGCTGAGCGTGCAGCTGCCCCTCCTCTGCCCTGCCTCCAGGACGGCTTTTTAAGCCGTCTGCTGAGGCCCTGCGTAAATTCAGAACATCCTCCAGTGAGCGTTTTGATAAATTCAGAAAAATGAAGCAGAATTTATATTTTATGTCACTTTTGAGGTAGGGAGAAAGAATAGCTAAACATATGAACTAACAAGGTTAGTGGGGAAAGGAGTATAAGATTTACACAGAAGTTCACTGACATTGCAATCCTGCTAGAAAACCCACAACTCAGTAGCTCCATGTTAGGCTTTTTTGTAATTGAGACTCTGTAGATGGTTACCCAAGAGTAAGCACCTCAAGAGAACTTCTGAGTAGCATACGTTTGGGCTTATATACTTGTCTACAGCAACAAGAACAGGACATTGAACACTTATAAAGGTTTACACTTTACAGGATACAGTTTGGGGTGCATATACAATGGTTCACAGGCTGGCATTCTGCCTTCACTATTATCAGATTGTTTTCTTCTTATTTCTTTATTTCAATTTTTTTTTTTGTCAGTGCAGCAGACTTTCCCTCTCTCCCCTTCCCCTTGCCCCCTCCCTCCTCTTCCCAGTTGCTTTACCTTCAAGGATGATTTGTTTTATTAAACTGACTGTCCCCAGCCTCTGCAGTACATAATAAAAGCCTGACATAGCAGCCTGCCTGCCTTCTGTGTCCTGCAGATACTCATCATAAGTGTCAGGACATACCAAGGTTAGCGGTCACTGGAAGTGTGCTGGCTGGCTAGAGCTTTTGCCAAACACGCTTGGCAGCTGAATGAATGTCATAGAGAATAGAAAGGGAATTACAAAGGTTAGAGAGAAGACAGCCTCGCCTTCTCTTTCTCTTTCTTTCTTTCTTTCTTTCTTTCTTTCTTTCTTTCTTTCTGCATATACATGCTTCTGAAAGAGACATCAGTTTCTACAGAAAATTGTTCATTTGTTCCTTTAAAACTTTTTCATTACCAAAAAGCTCTTTTGTTGTTAAGATGTATGTGTTGAGAATGGGATATTATTGCTATTTTTAGGTCCCATCCCTTATCTCTGTCATCTCTTTATTGGTGGCTTAAGACAATTGTATAATTTTAAGGTGAAAGCACTTACACTTGTCCCTCCCCGTTCATGGACTTGGAGTCCGTGATCTCACCCATTCATGGACAGCAAGCAAGCAGGGATAAAATGGCACACACACACACAAGCATGCAGCCATTGAAACAAATGGGACCCCAATATTGGCAATTTTCCCGATTTGCAATGGGGAGGTCCAGCACAGATCCCCCACGAATCAGAAGGAATGACTAATTTTGTTTGTCACAGGCATCAGTTTTTAAACAGTATATCTTGCCTCATTAAGCCTTAATTAGAAGGCCCTAGTGCACACAAACGCGCGCACACACACACACACACACACACAAACACCAAGCCCCACACACCAATCTTTTATGGGCAAAATCCAGTAGTAAGCACTGATGTGCAACTGCTATTAAAATGAATGGGAATTATCCTTCCATGCAGTCCCCATTCAGTTTACTGGGGCTTGTGCAGGAGCACTTTCCTCTTTCTTCCACCTCTGTAGGATTCCCTGGCACCACCAGGGAGTCTCCTCCAGACTCAATTGTATTAAATCTAGAGGATAGGAAAAGTCAGGGTGATATGAAGATCGTAGTCACATCAAAACTGATCTCCTGGGGAATTGCATTTTGTTTTTTTGACTATAAAAGGGCAATAAAATGCTGACTGTAAGAAGACAATGTCAAGGAGAAAAGGGTATTGGTATTTTGGATACTCTTGACTGCTCGCCTTGGAGAGAGAGTTATTCTTGTCACAAACCCTTTTGTCTGCATCTGCTGACTGCTTGCCTGTAGCCAGCAGCATACTTTAACTGTTTTGTCACCTCCTAACATCACACGCATCAGCTGTTGTGCTTTTGTTACGGGTATTGTCAAACTAATCCACTGTGGCTGTTCTAGTGTGCAGTAAATAAAACAGAAACTGCTTCTCAGACAATTCTGCATGAATATTTTAGATGGCTTTTACAACTCTGATTCACCAAATAAAAAAGTGTGCACACACAGGCTCAGATGCCTTAAAGCTAATTGCATATGGTCACTTCAGTTGTTCTGGAACTGAAAATAAAGAGCACCTCTATCCTCTCTTTCCTTTTAGAAATAGTTATCTGGATTTTACAATAAAAGAAATGGGAAGCTCAGCGTGATCAAGAGAAAAGTTTTACAACACAATCCGTATTTTTGCTGTGCTCAGCAAGATTACTCCCAAGTAAGAAGAGGGTTTAGGATTGCAGCCCAGTTTTCTGCATAAAGTGATGGAGTTTCCTAGTTTTAAATATGAATGTGTTGGAGGTTATGGACAAAAATTTTGTGGAATTACAGCTGACTAAAATTATAATAGTTTATATAAGGAGGCTTTATTGAGCAAGGACTTTCCCAGGTTGTAAGGTAGTCTGCACCACACTGAAAAGATGTGCAGACATATTTCTGCCTTCCTCTTCCTTCTTTGGTCCCTCCATTATTTTGGGGTCATGTACTGTTACACTGTATAGTATTGTGCCATGCCATCTCTCAATGAAATTTCTCCCTATGTTTATATATTTTTTTTCTTGTAAGACTGCAAAAGTGAAGCAAAATTAAACTTGACTGGATTTAAGAGGGCTGCATTGTCATTTTAAACACACTTGCTATGTGCAATAAAAAAGTTTTCATTTAAAGACATATGAGAGCAGATGCCACATTATGTCTGCCAGGGTTCTTTGCAGGTCTGCAAGGTAAACCTACCCGATAACTCTCATGATACTCTAGCCAAGCATGAACAAATTTAGAAGAAACTAGAGTATGGGGGGTTGCAGACTGCCAGAAATAGTGTGAATTCAGTCCACTTTTAGGGTTAGGGTTAGTGCTAGGGAATCATGGGAACTGTTATTTTTCTGAGACATTGAGCCTTCTCTGTCAGACAACTCTGATGCCACAATAAAATACAGTTCCCATGGTTCCCTAACTCTAACCCTAACCCTAAAAGTGGACTGAATTCACACTATTTCTGGCAGTCTGCAACCCCCCTATGTTATTCCTTTCAACATTTTTCTTTTTCAAGGAGAAAAATCCAGAATGTACATACTTGCAAAGTCATTCAAATCACCATTCAACCATTATTTCATCTAAATTCCCCTTCCATACATACTAAATGCTGTCATCACTGAAAACTATAAATTCATCTCTTTTTGCAGGATAAAAGTTGTAAGTTTCCAGCCACTGCAATTTGAACACTTTGAAATAGAGAAACAGCATCAGCATAAATGTTCCTTCAGGCACAGTTCTTAAGGTTCTCTAAAAGAAAACATAACACTCAAGGAGGCACATGCAAACACCCCCACCCCCACAAATATACTTTTAACTTGTATAGAGCATTTTTAGATTGGTCAACATGTTTCAGATATCTTATTTCACTAATCTTTAGTAACAATACTGTAAGGTGAATCAATATTATTATGACCACATTGTGGATTAATGGGTAAATCTGAGAAACAACTGCTTGAATTGAGATTCGTTGTTGTTTGCTGACTTACAGCTCAAAACAAATAATTATAACTCTGAAGATGAAGACAGTAGCTGAATAACTGCAAAGTGCTTTCCAAACATTCAAAGAACTTCATACACACTATATAATTCTGATTCTTAAAACAACACTCTGAAGTAAATTAGTTCTATTGTTCCCTGTACTGCACATGGGGGGTGGAGGTAGGATGGCTAAGGTTGAGAGTGAACTGCCGGCAGAGTGCATGACAAGTAGAGGATTTGAATGATGGAGTTTCTGATCAACAGCTCAGCCTCTCAGCCACTATGCCAACATTAGATGTAATGCACAGGTTCTTTTCTGGTGTGGGTTATTAAATTGTTTCAGAACAGACTGCCTTAACATGGTCACAGAGCAGTAAGTAAAAAGAGAATGTATGCAGAAAAGAGGCTGAAGAAAAGAGGCAAACAGCTGAAGTACTTTACCGAGCATTCATTCACCCTTGTGTGCACATGATTCTTCTAAACAAACTCTCCTATCCGAGCTGTTTGTTAAGTAAATATTGATCAAGGAGAGATCTATCTCCTGACAGCAGTGACACAAGCTGGGGGACTTGTACTACAGACAGACTGGACATAAAACAGATAAACTTGGCAGCTTTAGCAACCCCCTCATACCAAGGATTAGGTAAAAGGACAAGATGAAACCACTTTTCCCTTTTCAAGGGTGTCATAAATGCCCTGTCCTTTTTCACAAACATTTTTGTCAGGAGGAAAAGAAAGAACGCTTTCTCTGCTCAAAAACATCCTGGGAACAGCCTCACAGTGCATGCAGTACTGCTATCCTCCTAACAGCCTTGATTCACAAACGTGATAAATCAAAGTGTTCTGATTTAAGCTGATTTCAGGCCCACAAAGGATTAAGAAGCTTAAGATCAAGTTTTCCAGCTTAATCAGTTTGTGGATCAGCTTGAAAGTGGCTTCTCTTGCTTTTCCTTCTCACCAGTGATTTCGGATACCTTTATGGAAAAATAACATGGGCACTGTCTCTTGGAGTATGTGTGTGTATAGTCATTGGACAGCAAGAAATTTTTTATTAAAATCCTTGAAATTCTATATCTAATTATTAGTCTCTTTTTTGCTTAACCAAACTGTGTGATATTCAGGATGATACATTGAACTTTGAAAAATTGTGATTTTGGACTATATCTCCCAGAATCCTCCGGACAGTGAAGAGTCATGCTAGCCATGGGATTCTGGGAGTCATAATGGGAAAAAAAGACTTATGGGCTCTGCATAAATGTGGGCTAAACAAGTATGACCCCATGGTGACATGTGACAACCCCCCCCAGTGTGTTTCTGCAGCCCTTACTTATTAAAAATGTCCATTTTCTCTCTCTCTCAAAAAAAGAGAGGAATTTCTTGTCCAGAATGATCCAAGGCCAGTAGTTTGGTTTCTAAATATATTTCGGCACCCTCTGCACTGTTCAACATGTAGAAAACAATCATTTCCAAATCCAGAACTGCCCTTCTGGTCACATCTGGATATTTCCCCCCCCCCTTTTTTTTTGTCATTTGGGGCATTCTGTGTGACTCCCAGAAGGCCACAAAACAGGAAATTGCCGCTGTCATGCTCTCAGCATAAAGGTAACTTCCATTTATTGTAGCATCAAGGATACTGTCCACTCTTGCCTAAAGTGTAGCCTGAGCATTCCCAAAGCAGACCTCATTTGGATAAGCACAGCATTATCATAATTCCACCATATAGCTGACATACAAGGCACTGTAGATAGTAATTATTTAAGCACATATCTGTGTCTGAAGGCTGACCTTAGAATCATGTAATCATAGAGTTGGAGGAAATCACAAGGGCCATCCAGTCTAACACCTTGCCATGCAGGAAGACACAATCAAAGCACTCCTGACAGATGCCCATCTGTTTAAAACCTCCAAAGAAGGAGACTCTGGAGATTATCGCACATAAAAAGGGTCTTATCCCTATCGAATTGAAGTCTAATTGAAGCTTAATTTGGGCTGCATCCTTGTTTTATCACACAGTTTTTGGCCCCAAAACCACCATCTGAGTACATCTCTGCTCCAATGCGGGTCCCTTAACTTGCTTCAGTGGCCATTTTTCAAAAGTCAACTTTCTGGCAGAATAGACTTTTGAAAAATGGCCACCAAAGCGAGTTAAGGGACCCACATTGGAGCAGGACTCGGGTGGCAGTTTTTGGGCCAAAAGCCATGCGATAAAATGAGGATGCAGACTGAATTAAGCTTCAATTAGACTTTAATTCGGGAGGGGTAAGCCCCTTTATAAAGATGTGTGATAAGTTACACTCCAAGGCAGTGCATTCCACTGCCAAACAGCTTTTACTGTGAGAAAGCTCCTCCTAATGTTTTGTGTAATCTGTTTTCCTGTAGTTTGCATCCACTGCTCTGTGTCCTAGTCTCTCGAGCAGCAGAAAACAATTTTGCTCTATTCTCAATATGACATCACCTCAAATACAGTCAGCCCTTCATATCCACAGATTTTTTTTATCCACAGATTCAAGCATCCATGAATTGAAAAAAATTAAAAATATATAAATTCTGAAGAGCAAATCCTGATTTTGCCATTTTATATAAGGGACACCATTTTACTACACCATTGTATTCAATGGGTCTTGAGCATCCACAGATTTTGGTATCCACAGGGTCTTGGAACCAAACCAATGGCCCACTGTATTTTCCAGGCTAAATATACCCAGCTCCCTAAGCCATTTCTCATAGGGCATGGTTTTCAGACCTTTCACCATTTTGGTTGCCCTCTTCTGAAATTTTTAGGACAGCTTGTAAAGGTCCCACTTGAATTGTGGTGCTCAGAAGTGGACACAGCATTCCAGTTGAGGCCTGACCAAAGCAGAGTAGAGTGGCACTATTACTTCCCTTGATTGAAACACTACTGTCTTATTGATGCAACCTAAGACCATACTGGCATTTTTAGCTGCTGCATCAAACTGTATACTCATGTTCAGCTTGTGGTCTAAGACTCCTAGATCCCTTTCACATGTACTATTGTCAAGCCTCTCATCTCTTTCAAATTTATTTATATTTCCCTCAAACTCTAGACATGGTTCCTGGTTTTGGTTTAGCTATTTAGAAATAAGGGGTATAGCAATCTTAGGGCCTCTACAGACAGCCCGTTTGGGGCGGCTCTTGGCCGCCCCTGCTAGCAGCAGATCAGGGCTTTGGCAACCCCACACTGCAGCCCCGATCCTCCCTTTTGCCATTCTTTTTAGGGGTGGCAAAAGGCCACCCTAAGAGCCAGCGCCATGACTCTTCCACACCCTTTTGGAGGGCGTCAGGATGGTATTGGGATGGAGTTGGGGCGGCCAGCATGCGGCTGCCCCGCCCCAACTCCATCCCCGGTCTGGCCTTTAGGTGGTCAGCAACGCCTCTGGAGTCTGGAATATCAGTATGCATCTGAGGAAGTAGACCCTGTCTACAAAAGCTTATGCTACAATTTTTTCACACAATTAGTCTCAAAAGTGCTACAAGATCCGTTTGCATACTATTTAGAAATATTTATTTAATTTCCATCAGTAGCATTTTACTGCATAGTCCTTTAATGATGTCTTGCTGTCATGTCCAGATATCATGATGTAACATCATTCCTTGAGGAACTGATGTACAGCTACCATCATTTCCCAAAGAATGGGAAAATGTACAAAACCATGTAATGTTCCATAATTTCATTGCTTCAGTGCACAGGATTTGCAACTGGCAAAGAAGAATGAGAAAGGAGGAGGAGGTTCAGTAAGGAAGAGCTTCATTGGAGGAGAGCACACTTTACTTGCAGAATCTCCCAGGTTCAAGTCCAGACACTCCCCATTATAAGGACAAAGTAGCAGGTAATGGAAAAGATGTCTTTCTGAAATTTTTGGGACAGTTATTGTCAATTAGAATGAAGAATATGAGCTAGATCAGGGATGTACATGCTCTGTAATCCAGCAGACTAGACCCTTCTCATCACAACCTCCTTTTTGTGTGAATAGAAGTGATGTCAAATCACTTCCATTCACTTTGGGGGGGGCATTTAAGGATGGTGGTGGTTTGTGGGATTTTGCTGGGTTATTTTTTCCTTTTCTGTTTTGGGCTGTTTGCTTAAATGTGTTAAAATATATTTACACCTTAAACAAATGGATCCAAATGTGTGTGTGTGTGTGTGTGTGTGTGTGTGTGTTTTAAATAAAAATCATGTTTGGTTCAACTGAACTTTTTTGGGAATGCCGTGGCCTTTGGTGATCAGTGAGAGTCCCTAAGGCTGCACTGGGCCACAGACTACCTGCAGTCTGTGGCTCACATACCTCCAACTGCTGGAACAGATAGAAAAGTAGAGTTGGGGGCATTCATACAACACACTTATAGCAGTCTGATACCACATAGTCTCAAAGGTAGATCTCTTTGCATACTGATTTTCCAAAGTAACATGGCTATGTCATTGAATTCTGATACCACTTTATTATGTTTCCATCCTATGGAATGTTGGGATTTGTAGATTGGGGAGGGATTCCAGATTCTTCAGTGATGTAATTGCATAGCATGGACACACTCCTGGTGTAACACAATTCCCTCCATAGCTATCTGGACTACCACTGATTATTCTTATTGTATTGTAATTTTATGTTGGAAGCCACCCCGATTGTTATGCAGAGGGGTGGGGTATAAATAATAATAATAATAATAATAATAATAATAATAATAATAATAATAATTGTATAGCCCTGGCCTTTCATTACACTCTTACCCTTACAATTAGTAAATGAAAACATGTACATGATTTTTGGGCAAAGAGGGTATGAACAGTTCCAAAATCACTTCCATTTAAAAAAATCAAATAAAGAGCTGATGTGGGCAAACATTGTCCCTTCTGCCAAAAGAGCTTCTTTTGAGAGAAAAACAGGTATCACAACAATTTGTTTTGTCCTATTGGAGGTAAGAACAACTTCATCTATTGAAAGATGGAATTTTTGAGCTATACCTTTGACATTCTTACAGTCTTGGGATTTAGGAAACCTCTAGGTTCCAAATTCTACACCTGAGAATCCATGTGTGAATGATCAGATTTTTAACTAACCTGCCTTGCAAAGTTGATATGAAGATAGTGGCCTGTATCCTATTGATCAGTCAGTGAGATTTTCCTGTTGACTCATCTATCAACAATTGATTCAATGGATCTACTCTAGTTGGGATAATCAGTAGGATTCAGAATAGCAAAGGATAAATTCCACACAAACTGCCTGAACCTTTTCCTTTGGGAAGGAAAACAAAACAAAACAAACAGGTTGATGTAAATTCAAGGAATTGTTTAACCGCTTTCTCATCCCAAACTCCACTGATTTAGTTATGGCAAACTGAGCAGATGTCAAAAAAAGATGGTATACAATTTTGATTCTTATAATACAAACAAAAACCTAGTTCTCAACAGTGTAAAAAGTGTGATTACTGACAATCTGAGAAATCTGTTAAAAGAATTTGTTTTCCCACATAATCACAGAGCTGGAGAGGAACCAGTGGATCATCTAGTTCAGGGGTAGGCAACCTTTCCCCTTTAAGGGCCGAGGGACTTCAGCTCCCAGAAGCCTCAGCCATGTTGGCCAACAGTCCCATGTTGGCCAGCAGCTCCTGGGATTCTGGGAGCTGAAGTCCCTCGGCCCTTAAAGGGGAAAGGTTGCCTACCCCTGATCTAGTTTAACCCCTTGGCCTTAGGCAGAACACACTTGACTTAAAGCAGCCTGCACAGCTACAAGTCAAGCTTTATTGTGACAACCTCCTAGGAAGGAAATTTTACCACCTCCTGAGGCTACTTGTTCCTTTGCTAAATTAATCTGACTGTTAAGAAGTTTTAAGTCCTATTGATTTCAGTGAGACAGTTTAACAAAATGTTATTCCTAATACTTCATCTACTTCTAATTTTGGCTAATTTGAATCCATTGGTTTATTGTTTTATATGCAAAGCAGTTAGAAGGAAACAGAGTGCTGGACTGAATGAACCGTTTGGATTATCCAGGGGAGGGGGGCTCTTCTTAAGTTTTTTTGGTTTGTACAATCCACAGTTTCTTGGGAACAGAAGCTTTAAACTTCCTTCTCTTGCCTACCAAAGGGAGGATGTAACAACACACATTCCAGATTAATGCACAAACAATGAATGGCTTATTATCCTGAGCACTAAACATGAAGATGTTTAATGTTTAGATCAGGGGTAATAGTCTTGCAGCCCTCTAGATCAGGGGTAGGCAACCTTTCCCCTTTAAGGGCCGAGGGACTTCAGCTCCCAGAAGCCTCAGCCATGTTGGCCAATAGTCCCATGTTGGCCAAAAGCTCCTGGGATTCTGGGAGCTGAAGTCCCTCGGCCCTTAAAGGGGAAAGGTTGCCTACCCCTGCTCTAGATGTTGTTTGGCTAGAACCCCCAGTATTCTACCACTGGCTATACTGGTTAGAGCTGCTGGGACCTGCAGTCTAACATCTGGAGGGCCATATGATTTCCACACCTGGTTTAGATTTCTATAGCTGTGGTAGTTCTACCCTATCTAGAGTTTTTTCTAATATAATGCTGGTATCTAGCAGTGTGTCACATTACTAATGTACCCAGAGTAAACACACTTGTAGGAAACAACTATAGTTCAAGGCTAGCTTTTTTAAAAAAAGCCCTGAATGTTTCATCAGTCTTAGCACAAGAACGAAGAGCAATAACATTCTGTCTCATATTTTACCAAGCTTCAAAAGAACAATGTCCCATTGAGTAAAATTCAGTAGCATTCTGTAAACATTAATTTAAGGAAATCAATAAGCCCTGTGAGCTAAAGGCATATTACAAGATAAACTGGCCAGAGAGCTAGTTGGTCAAATAGATTTTAGTTTTCTCGGCCAGATAAAGATGGTTTCAAAATGGGGCTATCATGTTGCAACCAAGGTTTGAAAGCTATGTGGCCTTCAAACAGTCTGCTTGTTCCTACTACAAAGCTGGACAAACATACTTTAAATATGATAAGACTGGGGCAGGATTGGTTTGCTTAGCAGTTTTATATAAAAGTAGAATTGTTAGAGGGGGAGGCTTCTCACATTTCCTGTCAAATTATAGCTAGCAGTAAACAAATTCAAGAACTTGGGCTGTCCTTCTGCCTTGAGATGTTATAATTTTAATGAGAGGCTCTTTTTTATTTTATTTTTTTAATAGCAAAGAGTTTACAGATTCAAGCCATCTTTATTCATGCTGACCTGGTGGGCAACATGTTGTCTTGCCAAACAGAAAAGCTCAGATCTCTTGTGGGTTTGAGATCAGAGGTCTCTGGTTGGTGAAAGCTGCTCAGTTGCAGAGCTAAACTGTGCAAGGTCATGTCAATAGGAGGTAAACAAGTTGGAGGAGGGAGACTGGCAGTCTTCTCCTTGGATGCAACAATAGGAATTTGTCTTAAAACAAGTAATGGTGCATTGAGGCAGCTGACATAGAAGCGTGAAACAAGGAAAAAAATCTTGTCCATGCAGGTGATATTCTGAGGGTACTCTATTATAGCACTCACAGGCAGAGGCAAATATGTCACGGGTTGTTGCTGCTGTGTGCCTTCAAGTATTTCTGACTTATGATGACCCTAAGGTGAACTTATCATGGGGCAGAATTTGTTTGCCCTTGCCTTCCTCTGAGGTTAAGGTAGTGTGACTTGCTCAGCGGGTTTCCATGGCTGAGCGGGGATTCAAACTCCAGACTCTCAATGTCTAATCCAGTACTCAAGCCATTACATTGTGCTGGCTCTCACAGACCCTGTAAAGCCTTGGTGATGCAGTAGTTAAATGCCTGTACTGCAGCCACTCACTCACAAACCATGATTGCGAGTTCAATTCCAGCCAGGGGGCTCAGACTCAACTCAGGCTTGCATGCTTCCGAGGTTGCTAAAACGAGTACCCAGCTTGTTGGGGGCAGTTAGCTTACACATTGTAAACTGTTTAGGGAGTGTTTAAGTACTTGCTATTGCTACTCATGTGCTAAGGGGAAGTAAGAAATCTAAAAGCTGTCCTCTCTTCTGGCCGTCCCTCCAACCAACAGACACAAAAGATATGTGTCACTGAGACAAGAATGGAATGGGCCTGTAACAATTTTGTCTACCTGGGCCTATAGTGCATCAGAAAACCAGAAGGAAAAGATGCTGTGTTTGTGTGTGTGTGATTGCTGCTATCTATAAGGCATTCATTTCAGTCAGGAGATGGATCTGAGTGTCTATATTTGGCAAAGGCAAAAAAAAAAAAAAAAAAAAAAAGAGGGATTAGGGTTTCATCAGTACACCAAGCACAATCTGCCTGAGGGGATTTGTGGAATCTTGCTGGAAAATTCTGGGACATTGGGGAATTCAGGATTTGTATGGGATATACCTTAAGCAGACTGGAGCAGGACTTTTTGAAGAACATGTCAATGATCAGGCCACTTCCTGGTGATGTTTAGATTAATAACAGACATTTATATTGATTGAGCAATGGACCAACTGAGACGTCTGGAGACAGCGCTCCTAAGAGATTCCCAAATACGCTTTGGAAATTTGTGATTAATATGGCTGGTACCGTGCAACTACACCTAAGAAAACTTCTTGGAGATTTTAACAATGACTGCCCAGATGCTAATGTCTTTTATCCCAAGGTTGAGGAGTAGGTGGTAGTCACTCAGATCCAAAAGCATTTGGAAGGAGTAATATCTAGAGCGAGAGCCAGCGTGCTAGTGTTTTGAGCATTGATGACTCCAACACTGGAGAGCAGGCTTTAATTCCCCCTCAGCCTTGAAACCCACAGGCTGTCCTTGGGCAAGTCACACTCTTAGCCTCAGAGGAAGACAATGGCAAACCTCCTCTAAACAAATCTTGCCAAGATAACCTTGTGATAGGGTCACCTTAGGGTTGCCATAAGTCAAAAATGACTTGAAGGCATACAACAGACAGAGTATCTAAATCATAGGTAGGCAAATGGAGGCCCATGGGCCCCATGAAGTCTTGGATTGCATGTAGACCCAAACCATTGTTATGCCCTCTAGTGCCCCTGATTTTTTTCATATAAATAAAATGATATTGCCATTTGCTAATGTAATTCAGTGGCAAACTACTATATGCACTATCAAATGTGAAGAAGTCGATGGTTGCTTCCATAGTGCAGAAATAATGCAATTTGACACCACTTTAATGGTCATAGCCCAGTGCTATGGAAGTATGGGAATTGTAGTTTTGTGAGCAATTTATCCTTCTGTGTCAGAGAGCTCTGGTGCCACAACAAATTACAAATCCCAGAATCCCATAGCATTGAGACATGGCAGTTAAAGTGGTGTCAAATTGGATTATTTCTGCAGTGCAGATGCAGTCAATATTATAGTCAATTTCATTCTCTTTACTTCAGTAGCAATACTCAGTATATTAATTAGGATCAATTTAAATACATGTAGAGGTCATATATGCATAAACATTAATTTAATAACAGTGATAGTATAGGTATAGAATTTGATTAATTTAATAATGTTGAATACAGAAATGATTGTAATGAATTTCAACTAATTTTACTCTACTTAAAAATAGTTGTTTTAGTAAAAATACATACTAACTAGCTACATATATAAAAAAATAAATTAATGTATTTTAACTAAAGCAACTTAAGAATGAAAAGCAAAAAGAAAACAAAGCCATGTGCCCTCAAGCATTTGGTAAATGGGAAAATACCTTCTCCAGTCCTGAGGCAGTTGCCCAGCCAGGGTCTAGGCCTATTTATGTCTGGCTTCAGGTATAATTTTGGCAATGAGTCACCCTGATTGATGGCTTAGGAAAGAGAGAGGGAATTGTTACACTGTTCATACACTTTGATCTCTTGAGAGCAGTAGCTTTTCATATCACCAACCACCACATATTCCTGGACTGACTCTATGTGTTGGGTGTGAGATTTACCATAATAGTGGCTCTATACCACTCCAATTTTAGAAAGTACATCTGAGGATGTTGTTCTGTGGAACCACATGGTATTTTTGCTGTGGGGTTCCATTATCTTATCATCCCTCATGCTTCTACACACTGTATCTACACACAGATGCTGGTGATGGTATACAAAGCCCTAAGAGGCTTGGGATCTCACTACTTGAAGGAACACCTGTCCCTACATACACCTGCTTAAGGACTGAGGTCTCATTGGGGGCACCTCTGTTTGCCACCAATCGGAGTAATACACTGTGAGAGGGGCATAGGAGAGGGTCATCTTAGCTGTAGTACCCCAGTTGTGGAATGCCCTCCCCTTGGAGCCTGATTAGTTCTAACGCTGGGTGCATTTGTCAGATTAAATACTGACTTTTATTAAAGCCTTAGAGTCTTATTTATTTTCTTCCAAAATGTATGTGTACATAGTTTCAAATGGCTTTAACCTATTTTAACTTACTAAATTGTTCATTATGATCTGTTTAAATTATCTTTGATTGTTTTAAACACTGAGTGATTTTGAACAGATTAAATTGATTTTACTTGTATGCCACCCTGAGATCTCATGACATAAACATTTCTAAATGAATGAATGAATCAATGAAGGTGTTGGTGGAGATCACTGAAGAATCTGTCATCAATATGGTAACAATATAAAACTTCATTTTTCTTTGTCAACCAAATCAGGTGAGACTAGCCAAATACTAAGCAGTGTCTAAATTCAGTAACCAGCTGCATGAGGCAAAAAAAAGTTCAATAATGACAAGATTGTGGCATAAACAATTTGTTAATTGTCATGTTCAGAAATAGTGTGTGGCCTATTCTACCCTTGGTAGCAACCTTTCTACCTTTCAGTACCCAGAGAAACAGAATGGGTTCCAGTTGGCAAAGGGGTCAAACAAGGCTGCATCTTTTCACCCTGTCTGTTCAACTTGTATGCAGAACATATTATAAGAAAAACAGGCTTGGACACAGAAGAAGGAGGAGTGAAAATAGGAGGAAGGAATATCAACACTCTAAGATATGCAGATCACACTATAATAATAGCAGAAAACCTCACAGACCTGGAGCACCTACTAAGGAAGATCAAAAAAGAAAGTGTAAAGGCAGGCTTAATGCTGAACATAAAGAAAACAAAAATAATGATCGCTCAGGACCTTTACAAGTTCAACCTAGACAATGAAGAAATAGAAATAGTAAAAGAATTCCCATACCTGGGATCAAACATTGATAGAAATGTGGACTGCAGTCAGGAAATCAGAAGAAGATTAAGAATGGGGAGGGTGGCTATGAAAGAACTAGAAAAGATTCTAAAAAGCAAAGTTATACAACTCAGCACAAAAGTTAGAATCATACAAGCCATTGTATTCCTTATTACCAGGTATAGATGTGAGAGCTGGACAGTTAAGAAAGACGATAGGAAGAAAATCAATTCATTTGAGAAGTCGTGCTGGAGAAGAGTGCTGAGGATCCCATGGACAGCCAAAAGGACAAACAAGTGGGTCCTAGAGCAGATCAAATCAGAAATCTCCCTGGAAGCCAAGATGACCAAACTGAGACTGTTGTACTTTGACATATCATGAGAAGAGAAGACTCTTTGGGGAAAAAAGTAATTCTTGGGAAGGTGGAAGGAAGCAGGAAGAGAGGAAGGTCACATGCTAGATCAGGGGTAGGCAACCTTTCCCCTTTAAGGGCCGAAGGGCTTCAGCTCCCAGAATCCCAGGAGCTATTGGCCAACATGGGACTATTGGCCAACATGGCTGAGGCTTCTGGGAGCTGAAGTCCCTCAGCCCTTAAAGGGGAAAGGTTGCCTACCCCTGAACTAGATAGATGGACTCTATTAAGGAGGTCACAGGTATGGGTTTGCAGGATTTAAGCAGAGCAGTGGAGGGCAGAGAGTCTTGGAGATGTCTCATCCAAGATCAACTTGAGGGCAGTTAACAGCAACAACAAAGCAACCTTTCAGGGAATACTTTGTAAGTTTCCTGGGATATACAGGGGAAAGGGGGACTCTACTAACTAAAGCAGTTTCATTAGCCAGAAGACTAGACATCACCATATCTATCAATAGACCTTAAAACAAATCTATCTAAAACAGCTTCAAAATAACATATCAGATATGGGCATTGTTATTGTAAACTGTGTAGGTACTCCAATTAGAAGAGGGACATGAAAGGACCAATATTACCAATATTATATATTAAAAATTAAAGTGAGGATTCTATAGGAATGTATTGCGTGCAGTAATCCATTTTATATGTTCCAAAGGCACAGCATAGGCAGGATCCCCCAATTTGATGTCCACCTGATGTGCTGGATTCCAGTTCCCAAATGATCTAAGACCTGTCATCCAATTCATCTAGAGGCACCAGGCTGAATGAAACAGCTTCCCCCACTTTAAATAAATTAAAAAAACAAACAATGAAACAATCTGCCTCCATTTTAGTGTTGGAGCAGCAGGGAATAGGGCTGGTTAGCCATATCCCTTCTAGTGATTCCCTCTTTGAATCAGAGAATCATAGAATCAGAGTGGGAAGAGACCACAAGGGCCATCCAGTCCAACCCTCTGCCATGCAGGAACTCCCAATCAAAGCATCCCCGACAGATGGCCATCCAGCCTCTGTTTAAAGACCTCCAAAGAAGGAGACTCCACCACACTTCGAGGGAGTGTGTTCTACTGTCAAACAGCCCTTACTGTCAGGAAGTTCCTCCTAATGTTGAAGTGGAATCTCTTTTCCTGGAGCTTGCATCCATTGTTCCAGGTCCTAGTCTCTGGAGCAGAAAACAAACTTGTTCCCTCCTCAATATGACATCCCTTAAATATTTAAACACGGCTATCATATCACCTCTTAACTTTCTCTTCTCCAGGCTAAACATCCCCAGCTCCCTAAGTCGTTCCTCATAGGGCTTGGTTTCCAGACCCTTCACCATTTTAGTTGTCCTCCTTTGGACACTCTCCAGTTTTTCCACATCCTTTTTGAATTGTGGTGCCCAGAACTGGACACAGTATTCCAGGTGAGGCCTGACCAAAGCAGAATAGAGTGGCACTATTACTTCTCTTGATCTAGACACTATACTTCTATTGATGCAGCCTAAAATTGCATTGGCCTTTTTAGCTGCTCCATTGCACTGTTGACTCATGTTCAACTTGTGGTCTACTTGGACTCCTAGATCCCTTTCACACATAGTCTCATTCAGCCAGGTGTCCCCCATCGTATATCTGTGCTTTTCGTTTTTCCGCCCTAAATGCAGTACCTTACTGCCCCCATTCAAGATACTTTTGATTCCACTGTGTATTTCTGACAGCCATTTCTCTTTTGCCACCAGGACCCTGTTTTTAGTGAAAAGAATATCATGTATGTCAGCATTTCCCAGATGAAAATGTGAATTAATACTGGTAGCTAAAAAGAGAACTTCCCCCTTCAGTAGCAGTATCACTGAATCCCTGGGCAAAGAACAGGAGATGATAATCTCTAGCATGCCTTGTTTATACAGTCCCAAGCAACAACATTTGACTGGCCACTTTGGGAGACAAAATGTTCTTCCAGCTATCTAGGTAGCTGGATGACATTTCTGATCTTTGCTTCAGTCTCCAAGGGTCACTTCTCACATAATTCTACTCAGCATATACTGACATGAGCTTCTGAACTGTTTTATCAGCTGCTTTTAATTGATAGTTTTCACTGTGATTTTATTTTATTGTATTGACTTTATTGTGGACCACTCTGAGAACCATCTGGTATACAAGGATGGTATACAAATGTATAAAGACAATCAAGAATGTCTGAAAGCTGCCAGAAGACACAGGAGTTTTGTTAGACATCAGTTGAACCTTCTCCCCTGCATCTCTCCACTAGTTCCTAGATTGACTCTCCTTTGCAACATGTGTTGGGCAACTCTGGGGACCTTGCATCTTTAGATGGGTGTAATGACTGCATCCTCTTTGCTTTAAAAGAAAATTTAGAATAAGATCTAAAAATCCTGCTTTGTAGCTTAGACGAAAAAATCCTTTTTGTACTTTGCTCCCAGAATCTCCTCGCTGGCCATGCCAGCTGAAGGATTCTAAGTGTGGTAATAAAACAGTAATATTTTTGAAGTTCTGCTACATAGAAAAGTCTTTCATTAATCAGAGTTCTCCATACAACTTTCTTTGGCATACCGATGTTACTAAAATCCTTGACGTCTTGGCTGAATACTATGTAATTCTCTCATAAGGCCTGAACCAAAAAGAGGGCTCCATCTAGAACAAAGTACTATTAGGTTATCACAATTGTTACAAAGTCCAAGGGAATTTTTGCTACCAACTCACTTTGGAGTCTCCATCTTGTTTGTGTTTATGTTATCTGGATATCACTGCAATAGCCCCGCAAGGCTTATTTTGATAATTAAAAAGAGAGAGACCCACTACTACTTTGGAATATTTAACAATATACTAAATGATGGACATACCATAGGAAAAATATTACCTACCCAGGAATCGTTACAATTTAATTAAGATGGGAAGAGGGTGAAGCTTGATTTGAAAGGGGAAGTTAAATTTGGATTTGTTATTGATTTGGAACAAATCAAGCCTGAACTCTCCCTAGAAGCCAGAATGACTAAATTGAGACTGTTTGGCCATATCATGAGAAGACAGAATTCACTAAAAAAGACAATGGAGATTATCGCACTGTCTTTCCTCCCAGCCTCAGTGCGGGCTGAAACTTTTGAACACTTTTTTTTTAAAAATGTACTGCGTACCCAAACTTGGCATCCCATATCTGATCCGTATTTTGCAAAGAATGGGAAACTCCCATTCTTTCAAAAAGTTCCGGAGAAGTACCAATAAGGTATGGGATGCCAAGATTGGGTACATGATGCCTCTGGACTGTGCATGGAGGTGTGCACTAACACCCATTAAAAAAAACTTTTCAAAAGTTTTAGCCAATGCTGAGGCTGGGAGGAAAGGCAGTGTGATAATCTCCAATATTATTTCTCTCTCCAATATTATTTCTTAGCCATTTGCTTGGCAAAGTAGAAGGTAGTAGAAAAAGAAGAAGACCACATTCCAGCTGGATAGACTCAATCAAGGAAGCCAAGACCTTGAGCATGGCTGTTGATGATAGGGTGACTTGGAGGTCTCTCATTCATAAGATTACCATATGTTGAGGTTGACTTGATGGCAATTAACAACAACAAAGTGACAAAAATGTCAATTTATGCAATTCTCCCCCATATGCTTTGGACTAGAACTCCTAGAATTCCAGAATGAAATAGCATCAGGTTTAGACAGTTTAAGAAAATACTTTGCAGAAATGTTTGGTTGACTCTGCAATCTTGTGGGAGGAGCTGTATTAGGATATAAAGCAGTGGAGGGCAAGGTGAAGCCTTCCTGATGTTGCCAAACTGCAGCTCATATCAGTCGTATCCAAAACAACCAGTGGCAAGGAATAGGCCCTCCCTCCCTCCACCACTATCTAGAGGGAGAGAAGGGCAGGCCAGCTCCATCAGGCCTAGCCTGAAGAAGAAGGCCTTCCCTCTATCCACCACCATCAAGAGGGAGAGAAGGGCAGGCCAGCTCCATTGGGCCTAGCCACAGTAAGAAGAAGGGCCCTTCCTCCAGTCCATATGCCTTGGTCCAGGCTTTAGAGAGAGAAAAGATCTGCTGGACTTATTCCCCTTCCCCACCACCATTCCCTTCTCATTTTGTGTCTTGTCTTTTTAGATTGTAAGCCTGAGGGCAGGGAAATGTCTAATTAACCATTTGTAAGCCACTCTGATACTGGAAGGTCACACCAGACAGCAGATTGCTATAAAGGAGAGATGAGGGAATAAAAAGTTATTCTCTCAAGGATGGATGGTCTTAAAATGTAAGAACTAGGAACTTAAAGCTGAAAAAGAAAAAGGGTTGATGCCACAGCAATGGGAGAACACTGAGTCTAGCAAATCATAGAAATTTAGATAGTAGATGGTGAAACATAGCAGTTAATCATACACAATATGAGTTGGAAGTCTCAGGTTAAAATCTCATCACTGCTAGTAACTCAATGGGTGGCCTAAGGCAAACCATTATTTCTCAGCCATTTGCAATATGGGGATGGGACCATTAGTCACAAGCTCAGCTCTCCCAAGACAATATGATGGGAGGATGGCACTGAAAATATGCAACAGCAGCTGGATTAGAAAGACAGTAACTCTCTGTAATTCTCTTAACAACTCTTCAGAAGGCTTGGTGATGCTGTTTTCAATTCCTGCTTCTTCTAATCCCTTTCATATCCCACATATCTGCCTTTTTGGTGCTTTTCTCCCCTTGCCTAAAGTAGCATAACTAGAAAGGAAAGAAATCTGGAGATTATTCCTAATCGCCTGTGTAAATACCCATGTGGGCCTGACAGTGGACCCAGCTTTGCCTGTGATTTCTGTGTGTAAGAGACACAGGTCCCTGGCTGTTGGCCTTTGATACTTTCCTTTTTGTCTGGGTATAGGAGGTTGTTTCTAGATCCAAAGTGAGCAGGGATGTACTGATTAGCCCTCCGATACCCACAGTGAACCAAAGGAGATTGTCATAGATGAAAGAGAGAGAGACAAGAATCATACACAAAGCTATTCCATCCTTGTCTGAGATGAGGCTGTTCCCCCATCCCTCCACCCGATAATTCAGCTTTTAGAATACCTGCCTCCTCTATCAAAACAGAAAAGCACCTTCGCTCTCAGAGACATGAAGTGTCTGGAGTGAAACACTTAGATACTATCAGAAAAGACAAACTAAATAACACAATGAAAGTGGATATGATACATTACCATATATTGTATGTACTATGATTTTTACTAAAGCATTTCTGAGCAGAAGATTCTTTGCATGCCCAACATGGTAATATGGCATGCTACAGCTAGTTATTAAATAATAAGTACAATAGATATGCTGAGATGTTATACTATAGATGTCATCATAGCAGCAACACTTATTCCACTGGTCTTGGTCACATTTCTATTTTAAAAAATATGCTGGAAAGACAGAAAAAGTGCAGTCTTTGCCCATATCCTTTATTTAATGTGCATTTTATCAAGTATGTTAGTCCTTCACATTCCACCAATTGTAATTAAAATAATATATTTTTTAAAAAAATATGTGCTCTTGGTCACCTACAGTCTTCTTTCCCTTTTTAGTGTCAAGGGTAATTGTAAACAAACAAACTATATATATCATCATCAAAACTACCTACAAAGCTCCTAATGCAAGTGTGCTAGAGAATGGGACTTGAGCAGGACAATGTAGGCTTTCCTTATAATTCAGAAAAGACTGTATTTAAGCCCACTTCTCACTAACATATGTGGGCTGTACTGCAGATGGGGAAATTGCATGAATGATTAAACACTCTTATGTACTAAAACTTCCATCCATACAGGAAGCTACATGTCAGGAAGAAAAACTAGTGACTTAGCTTTCCCCAAGCACAGAAGTTTTTGATGTGTGTGTTTTGTTTTAATTCATAAGCATTTAGGTACATGGCTTCTAAAAGAAGGAGCCCTGGTGCCACAGTGGCTAAATGCTAGTAATGCATCCACAAGGTTGTTAGTTTGATCCTAGGGCTCCAAAGTTGTCTCAGCCTTCCAGCCTTTTGTAGGTTAGTAAAATGAGTACCCAGCTTGTTGGGGGCAATTGATTTACATATTGTAAACTATTTAGAGAGTGCTAAGTTCACTGATAAGTGGTACGGAAATGTAAATGATATTGCTATAAGATGGGAAGCCAATGGCTTCTGAATTACCTACCCTATGCTGGGGATCAACAGCAGAAGAGGTCTGTTGGCCTCATGTCCTCCTTATGAGGTTGACATATGCAACTGTTATAAACAAGATGCTGGACTACAGAGGCCTTTAAAATGATCCAGCAGGGCTCTTATGTTTTCTGGACAGACTGATAAATATAGCCCTATCGCATGAGAAAAGAAACCAGAAACAGAGCCAAGAGTAGTGGCTTTCTCTGTGCCTTACTGCATGGCATTGTAATGCGTAAGTTTTCATCCTGCAGGACATGGTTGTAAAAGTGTCTTTTGTCAAATGGATTTTTCCAGCTAGACAAAAGATACACTTTTATGACCATCTCTTGTGGGAAGAGAACTGAAGCACTATGATGTCATGCAATAGGACATGGAGAAAGCCACTACTCTCCAGCTCCATTTCCACTTTCTCATGCAATAAGATTCTTAGTAATAAAGACATCTTCTACTATCCTGTATATCATACCTTTCAACATTTCACAGACGAAAATTAGAATGCATATGATCAGGGAACATCAGAGAAAAATCAATATGGCAAAAGTCATTAACAAGGAAGAACACACACACTAGGAGAAACTGCAGCAGTTTGCTTTGCCTGACTTTGCAGGGAAGGATAAAACTCTGTTCCCTTCCTCCCCTCCCCTGCTGAACTGATGTAATGCAAACTACTTTTTCACTTTGAACTCAGTTTGTAGCAACTGAAATAAGTCCAGGACAAAGGAAGAAAGTGGGCAAAGGAGAAAGAAACTAGGACATTTAACTAGTAGCTGAAATATGGCATGACAGATAGTTAATTGGAATTGTTGTTGCCAAATTCGAAGGTATGGCTTATTACACGTACGGTGGGTGGCTCCTGAAGAATATTGTCCTGCCTAAAGCTATCCAGTTTGTATAGAGCATAGTTTAGAGTTGAACTGAGCTCTAGCAGCTCATCTCTCATGCTCTCTTACCAAACAGCTATTCCAGTTTCCTGAGATAGCTTGGACCCAAGCCATTTAGGGATTTAAAGGTGATAACCAATACCTTATACTGGGCCCGGAAGCTAATAGACAGCCAGTGGAGGGACCTCAGAACCGGAGTAATGTGTTCCCTCCTAGATGTTCCAGAAATGAACCTGGCTGCCATGTTTTGGACCAACTAGAGCTTCCGAACCAAGCATAAGGGTAGCCCCATGTAGAGCACATTGCAGAAGTTGAGGTGTGAGGTTACCAGTGCGTGCACAACAGTCTCAAGATCCCTTACTTCCAGAAAAGGGCTGGCGTATCAGCCGAAGCTGATAACAGGTGCTCCTGATTGTCGCATTTACCTGATTTGTCATCAGGAGCGACGAGTCAAGGAGCACCCCCAGACTGTGAAAACAGTCACTGGAGGAGAGTGTGACCCCATCCAGGACTGGAGGTTGCAACCCAATTCTTGGTTTCGGGGCCGCTACCGTGAGCACCTCCGTCTTGTCTGGATTCAGCTTCAATCTGTTTTTCCTCATCCAGCCCATTACCGCCCGAAGACATTCATTGAGAGACGAGATGCCATTGGAATTCGAGGCTGACGAACGAGACACGGAGAAATAGATTTGGGTGTCATAGCATACTGCTAACACCCAGCACCAGCTCTCTTCGCTGCACGTATTGCCTCCCAATAGGAACGAAGAAAATTCCTATGGCGAGTTCTGTCAGATAAGAGTCAAGTCTTCTGCCACCTGCGCTCTAGCCGTTGTCCAACCTGCTTCATTCCTCTAAGCTCTGGTGTATACCAAGGCCTATGGTTTGAAGCAGGTTGGCAAAGCGCTTGGGAGCGATCGTGTCGACAGCCCTGGTAAGAACGGTGTTCCAAGTATTAACCAGAGCTTGGAATTCGAGCCTAGGGTCTTTGACTCCTGCGTTCCTCTCGTGGCCCCATCATTGTTGATGGATGAGGAACGCAGTAGAGGTTGACCAGGGTACTGTAACTTGTTTTAATATGTTATTTGTAATATGTTTTATTTTGTTATGTTTTATTTTATGTTTATTGTCATTTTAATTATGCGCTATTTAATACTGTTTTAAGGGGGATAGGTTGGTTTGGCGAAATGATGTAGGGATTTTATTTTATTGTAAGCCGCTTAGATTGCTGTTAATTAAGCGGGATATGAATAATAATAATAATAATAATAATAATTATTATTTCAGTATTTTCTGGCGTATAAGACTACTTTTTAACCCAGGAAGATCTTCTCCAAAGTTGGGGGTCGTCTTATACGCCGGGTGAAGGAGGAGGAGGAAGAGAGGAAGTCCAGGTCAGAGGAGGATGAGGAGGGGGGAGGAAGGGGTGGTGTAGTGTGGCGTGAGGCAGGAGGAGGAAGCAGCAGTGGATAAGAGGTGAACTCCTATCCTGGGGTTTTCTTGGCAAGACTGGTTCAGAGGAGTTTGCCATTGCTTTCCCCTGAGGCTGAGAGGGGGAGTTCCTCCCAGTGGGTTTCATGGCAGAGTGGGGAATCAAACCCAGGTCTCCAGAGTGGAAGTCCAACACTCAAACCACTACACCATGCTGGCTCCTATTCCCATGTACTACCTATGAAACAATTGCAGACTTTTTTGTTGTCCTTGTGTGTCTTAAAGTCCTTTCTGACTTATGGCGACCCTATGGCAACTTTATACTGGGGTTTTCTTGGCATGTTTCTTCAAATGGGGGTTGCCATTAGCATCCTCTGAGGATGAGAGTGTGTGACATGCCCAGGGTCACTTACTTGGCCGCAAATTGTACATACCCCAGAATGCATCACCTAGGATATTGGCAGTCCTTCCCCCCAACACTTTCTCATTTCCCCCCGTTGGAATAGGGGTTGTCTTATACAGTGAGTATATCCCAAACTCTATATTTTAGCTGGAAAAGTTGGGGTCGTCTTATATGGACAGTCGTCTTATACACCGGAAAATACGTTATATTTCTCAGATATTTGTAGGGATACATTTAAAAATGCAATTGCTCAAATATTAAAGCAAACAAAGTCTAACTGCATTCACCTCTTACTACAAGTCTATATTTATTTCCCTACCCCCAGTAAGGAGCTTATCACATTACCTTTTAAAGCAGAAAAAGCCTTCTGGGATGCAGCCAGGACGTTGGATGGGGACATGAATTACCGCACAGTAAGTTACCGCCGAATTGCCAGGCAACTGCAGCTTGGGTCACAGCCGTGTGCAGCTGGCCCTTTTTAGAAAATGGAAAGCTTTTGTTTTCTAAAAAAGGCTGGTTGAGCCCGGCTGGGACCCAGGCTGCAGTCACCCAGTGATTTAGCAGCGACTTACTGTGCAATAATTCCCTCCCCCATCCAGCATCCTGGCTGCATCCAGGAGGCTTTTTCCACTTTAAAAGCTAATGTGATAACCTCCTAAGAGTGTTCATTTTTTAATTTAAATTGTCAATATACTTGTCATATTAACCCAATGGAAAAAAATAAACCTTGTTGATATGGACTTTTTAAAAATGTGGAAGTAGTTTAGATATAATTGAAATATTATAGTGACATGGGTACACTAGACGGCAACAACAGCAGCAGCAGCAACAACAACAACAACAACAATAACAACAACCTTCCCACAAGTCAATGAGGTTTTTTTGTGGGTTTGTGGAAACCACAGGAGAGCCAACCAATCAGGTAGCTACCACCAGGTTGTTGGGGGCAAGACCAAAGAAAAGTTGCAAGGGCCTTCACTCGGGTGTGCCTCCTACATATATATCATAGGCTCCCTTGTGCTTCTCATCCATCTGCTTGGGGGGCTTCATCTCCACCTTTGTTGTTGTGTGCCTTCAAGTTGTTGCTGACTTATGGCAACCTGGGGTTTTCTGGGGCTGTGAGCATGTGACTCACCCAAGGTCACTCAGTTGGTTTCCATGGCTGAACAGGGAATCAAACACTGATCTCAAGAGTCATAGTCCAATGATCAAACCACTACACCACAATGGCTTTTTTTCATCCCCACCTATCCATCCTCATTTGTTACATTACTAATGTTTGTTTCACACTTTGTTTTAACTTTCCTTGTGTAACAACTTTAGGTGGTTTTGGCATGTCTGGATTCTATTTGGTGCAAGCAGGACATGAAGGGTAAATGGAGGGCTTTAAGGAACCTTGGGGGTGGGGTGACTTGGTCATGCTCAGTTTGGGGGCAATGCCTTTACCTCCTCCCAAGTGGAAGGGATACCACACAGTGGCTTCTGCCCATGTGGATTCCTGGAGCAACCTGGTACATGGGCTGGGCTTTGGTTTTCATTGATCAGCAGTCAGTTTAACCACTTTTGAATCTGGACCCATGGTCAGGTCAGGTCAAGCCTCCTGAGTTGTAGCCAGTAAAGGTATGGCCATTTCCTGCCAATTGAAATGTAGGGCTGTGTTTCTTTGAGTCACTGATTCTGCAATTCTTTTTTCTATTCCTGTCAGAGCCCATATATTTTTTAAAAAATGTACCAACTGTATCACATCTTATTTAAATTATACTAGTATTGTTTTTAATAGATTAATATAGATTAAAGCAGTTTATAAAACACCAAAAATAGAATGGAAGAGCCAAGGTTTAAATTCAATTCACTGAAGACAAATTACTTCACATTAAAGCAATTTAAACTACAATCATGTTCACAGCTAACTGGAAGTATGTCTGACTGAACTCACTGTGACTGACTTCCAAGTAAAAGTGCAGTGGATTGCATCATAATGATAGCCAGTATTCCTGGGAACTGAAACCTCAATGCTTGTGAGAATGTTGTTCAAAGCATACAGTAACAGCAAAAATCAGAACATAACTCCCAGTTATTTTTGAACAAGCATTTGCTATTTTGATCAGAGGAATTCGCTACCCTTCTCTAAGAAACTAAATAGACATAAATCCAAATGCTTCAATTTATCTGGGTTACATATAGCTCATTTTACATCAGTTTCAGTTTTAAAGACTGGTATCTTTTTTTAAAAAAATGTCAAAAATTCCTCTTCATATATACACTGATGCATGGAAGCCAGATCATATTAAGACAGCAGGGCTGCAACCTTTAACGGATTGATTAGAAGAATTTCTTACAACCTCTCTTAATGAATGAGGAAGGCCCTTCCAACTAATCAACTTCTTTAGAGGTACATATGAAGCTGTAGACATATATACTCAGATTGTTTTAATCAGATTATAGCCCTACAAGATATAAATGGGGGAGGGGACACTACTGTTTAGACTGTAACTGTACACTGGACTCATGCTATTCATCAATTGCATTCAAGTGCAAGGAAAGGAGGAAAACCAAAACAACAGACTGCGAGATAGAAGAGAATTTACAACCTTACTTGAAGTCAAATAAGTCTCAGAGCATTTTCTGAGTAACATATGCTGAGGGGCTTAACTATGCTGATGGTCAGTATCTCTAAAGCAGGGGTATGCAACTGCCCATGGTAGGGGGAGTGCATTTATCTTCCATGAAACCTTGGAGGATGACCCCCTGCCATAACCATTTTTTTCCTTTTAAAAAATCACTAAAAAGTCCTCCATGCCCAATAGGGAATAAGGGAAACAAGTCTTCAATGTTCTGGAGCCTCTCTGTGCTATTTTAGGATCAGAAGAGACAGTTTTTTCAACCTGGCAGTATAAACAAAAGCATACCCTCCAACATTTTGCAGTTGAAAAATGGGACACATGTGGCCAAGCCACATCAGAGAATGCAGTGTTATTAATGAGGAAGAACAGACAAAGTAGGAGATGCTGCAGCAGTTTGATTTTACCTGAGTCTACTGGAAAGGGCAAAATTCCACCACCCCATCTCCTCCCTACTCAATTGAGTCAATTGAGTGCAAACTAACTTTGCACTTTGATCTCACTTTGCTGCAAATGAAATGAACTGAGAACAAAAGAGGGGAAGTGGGAGAATGAGAAAAAAACCCATGACATTTTAAAAGCAATTGAAAAAGTGGGGCAACAAAGGATTAATCAGGACTGTCTCTGCCAAATGAGGACAATTAGGGGGTATGCAGGAATCAATTTCTGGTTTATTTCCTGTTGAAAAGAGGTGTCTCTTGAGCCTAAAATAGATAAGGGGAGGGACATGGCAAAATTTCTTCATGTGCCTGTTAATTAATTAATTCACATTTTTAAAATTGAAGGGTTGCTGGGTGTCTCAAAATCAGCCCAGGGGGTCACATTCTAGCTGTTAGCTGCACTTTTCCCACTTTTGATTTAAAAGGCAGAAAATGGCACAAGCAGCATTCTGAAATTAAACAAGTGAGCATGCAGAAGAGCATATTCCTCACAACTTTTATATAAACAAGATAATAGAATTTTATACACTGTAGAACACTGCAACTGTCTAGAATCTTAAATGAAGTAGAAGCACATTGTAGTTTTTCAAATCAGCAATTGCATGAATAGCATTTTCCCTGCTCACAATTAAGCAGTGCTTTATAAAACATTCTCAGCAAAACATGACTCCCTCACTTCTTTGCTCCCTCTCTCTGGGTATGTATGTATGCATGTATATATGATTTTGCATTATATTATATTGTATTCTTGTTGCTGTGCACCTTCAAGTCATTTCTGACTTATGGCAACTCTAAGGCAACCCTATCATGGGGTTTTCTGAGTCTGAGAGTGTGTGACTTGCTCAAGGTCAGTCAGTGGGTTTCCATGGCTGAGCAAGTCTCCAAAGTTGTAGTCCAATGCTCAAATTGCTATGTCATGTGGCTCCTATTATACTGTATCATATTATATCAACCAAGAGGGATGCTTGCAAGGGATACATAAACAGAGTGCAAATGTTTCAACAAAATGGAAATCAGATACAATTTTGTAAAAACAACAAATTCTGTGATAAGAAATCTATTAATTGTTGTTCATAGCTCTTCTTGTAGCAGAGGTCCGCTGCTTCTCTTCTATCAGTACTTTGAAAATGATGGGCTGTGTGTGTGGTGGAGTCAGAAAGGATCAAGGCAGGCCTTGGATCCAAACAAAGGGCCTTTGCAGACTGCCAGATATAGTGCAAATTGAGTCCATTTTAACTGCCCTGACTCAGTGCTAGGGAATCATGGGAACTGTAGTTTATTGTGGTACCAGAGCTCTCTGACAGAGAAGGCTCAATGTCTCAGAAGAAAAATACAATTCCCATGATTCCCTAGCACTGAGCCAGGGCAGTTAAAGTGGACTCAATTTGCACTATTTCTAGCAGTCTGCAAAGGCCCAAAATCCCCAGGATTTAAACTGTACCAGCTGTGCAACTGGCAGTCCTTATTCCTCCTCATTGAATTGTTTTTGGAGGGGGTGTTAAAATAATTTAAACATTACCTTGACAATGGGTAAAAATTGTGTCCTTACTTCCTGTTCTAGCCTCTCTTCTCTAGCCTTTCTGAATGGGCAGGACCTTGGAAGCAGTGTGTATTCCTTCCTCTCTATGACCCTACCAGTAGATAGGATCGCTCTGCCTACCTTTTAAGCAGCAACCTTGGGTCATCCACATGATGTCCACATGATGAAGCACAAGTGAGCCACACTTCTTGTATTGTCCTATCATTAATGTTTGTAGCTCTTTGCTAATTTCTACAGTACCAAATACATCAGGTCCACATCAGTATTATAGCAAGCCACGAGAAAATTCCTCTCCACTGCCTACTGTAAATCATAATAAGACCTTATTCACTTTGTAAACAGTTAAAAGAAAGTGTTCATACTGAGTTCATTACCAGATTCCTAAGAACCAGAAACTTGTCTATCTTTAGATGAAAATTCAGGAATATGTAAAACTAACAAGACACAGAAAATATTGGAGCTGAGCTACATAAGCATTTGCACATTGTGCTCATGCTTATGTATGAATGAAGACATCCTTTGTTTCTGAAAGCAAAAGAGAAAAGTGGTATACTGGGTGGGTGGGAGAGATCCAGAGAATTCAGTCTGGGTTAGAAGAGGTTAACAGCTACACTTCAGTGCCTTCTCCACTTTCCCTCACAATCCTTGTGGGCTCAGGACATCTGGAGTTCAGGAAAAGAGGGAAGAACTGGGAAGATGAATAAAGGCTCATCATAGTACACAAAAGAACACAAGGACAAGAAGCCTGGGTTTGGGCATTCTTGTCTGGCAAAGCAAGCAGGCAGTAAGGCTAATGAAGCATTTGCAATATGGGACTTATGCCAGCGTAACAAAGAAGATGTGCATCAACTCTGCAGATGTGCCAAAGCCCCAAGAGCAAAATAATGACATAATCACCATCAGTGTCACAGGCCAGACTATACACAAGGTGACATGGGAGGGAATAAATAAGATGTCTTTAGGGGCATCTGGTACACACATGGGAAGAAATACCCAGTCCTTCCCATCTATACTGCCACTGTAAGATAGTTTTGAGAGGGTTGGAAGCATAATGCAAAAGGTTAGCAAAAGAAATCTTCCAGCAGGCAAACCCAATACAGTGTCAAGTGTCATCTTCCTTTCTGAATTTCTCTTACCCCATATTGCATGCAAAGTCTCAAGTTCTTCTTTCTAAGAGGTGGGGAATACTGTGTGGCTGGTGTAGCTTTTTCCATTTGCTCCCACCCCTCTTTCTGTTTCACCTTCATTTATATTCCCTTCTGCAATCCTTCTGGTCTCTCTTGCCTTCATTTTAGGGCTCTTGGACTGCAAGTTGCACGTATATAGAACTTGGCATTTTATTGTAAAAGAAGTAATTTGTTACTTTGTGTTCCTTATTTGTGTTTTTAATATGATTGTTTATTTAATAGTTTTTAACTTATGTATTGTCCTTTGTTTTGACTGTATCTTGTTTCAGCTTATATTGTGAGCCACCTTGGATCTCATATTGGGAGAAAAGTAGGATCAAAATAAAATAAAATAATAAAATAAATTTATAACATTTTAAAATACATTTTAAAACCCTACAGGAATAGTCAAAATCTCCCAAAATTCCCCTCCCAAAGGCAATGTTTTTGAAGTAACAAGTAAATATTTTAACAAGTTTGATGCTAGTAGCTGCTTATTTTTTATTTATTTTTTTATATCCCTGTTACTCTACTCTCTACTGGGTATGCTTATTCAGACATAGGTCCCTGCTGTGTCCATTGTTGCTTACTTCAGGTTAAATATCTCCACAGGAATGCAGCCTTATTATTTAACATGGAGCGAGTAACATTGTACACAATGTAATGATGCTTGTTATGTAATGGTGGCCTTAGGCAAGCTGCTATCTCAGCCCCAAGTCTCTTTAAAAGGGTAAAGGTCTCTTATCTGCTTACTATAGAGGGATATTACTGGTATTGTTGATAATAACGTAACACAGGGGTAGGCAATCTAAGGCCCGGGGGCCGGATGTGGACCCCCAAGGCCTTTGGACCAGCCCCAGGCCGGCTCTGCCGCCGCTGCCGCCCCCCGCTGCCCTCCACCGCCGCCACCGCCCACCATGATGATATTGATTCTTGTTTTTATTACTTGTTCTTGGGGTTTTCTTGGCAAAATCTCCACAGGGGGTTTGCCATGGCTTTTCTGGGGCTGAGAGAGTGTACATGCATATATTTTTTAATTTTTTAATTTTTAAAAAATATATATTTTTATTTTTATTTATTTATGTTTGGTGCTTTGGCCCCCCAATTGTCTGAGGGACAGCAACCCGGCCCCCAGCTCAAAAAAGTTGCCTACCCCTGCCGTAACATATTCGAAGCAATCATGATATATACAGGATATTTCCTAAGTATTGTTATAATATACAGTTTTTCAACAGTTTTCCCAGGAGAGGACTTTATACCAAGAAAAGAAATCTCAAAGCTTTATGAAAATGCTAATAGGTTTTTTTAGATGCTTGCTTGAGATGTATCATGCCATCCTGATTCTTTAAATAATTGACATTATATTTCTATACAACTGTAAATCCAAACAATCTGTTTATATACGTAAGTGTTGTGAGACATCATCTTCTAAAAGAGAAACATCCCGTAGAAAGCATGATGTTTCAGCAGTGGCCTTTTTCAACTGTGTCTAATGAAAAAAATAATCAAAAGAACTTTACATTTTTATGATCCTTTTTGCATCACTCTGTTAGTTGTGCCTACTTCACCTGCACGTTTTTTTAAAAAAACCCACATTAAATGTGTTGCAAAATATACTGTATATTAAGTTAATCATAATGGCAGTGATCTGAGAAGTTCTGTTTGTTTACTGACAGTACAATCCTACACACATATACTTTAGAGGTAAGCCTCACTGACTTTTCACAGGTACGTTTAGTGATTGTAGCTTTAATATATAGGAACTGTGCAACTTTTCAGAGCTATTTCCACAAAATGTATGATTATCTGTTCTTTAACAAAATAGTTAAAACACCACATACAAAAAACAATTAAATGAATAGTTTGTCAATTTACACATTTAATGATGTATTTCTCATCTCACCCTTATTTTTTTGTATTAATCAACCTTCTAATTCCTATTTTTATAAAATAGGTTTTACTCAGTTTAGAGTACTTTCCTCACATCTTCTGATTGAATCTTTGCTTACTTTGTCATTGGGGAAAACAACAAAATATGTATATCATTTCGTTATGTTGTTCTACACTCTAATAATTATGCCACAGAGGATTCTAAATTAATCACAGAACGTAAAACAATATTAATAATCTGCTCAGCAAACTCTAGCTTCTTTGCTCTTTGATAGATATTATTAGGCTATTACAATTTTAATTAGGCACACATTTCTCATGGAGACTCAAATGATAAAGCATTTACCATAAATGGTTTTTATCCATGAACAATCATGAAAGGAAACTGTGTCCTTTCATTTTAAGTACCTCCTATTTTTTTAAAAAAACACACACTTAATTCATTCAATTGTCTTGTATTTACATTGCTGTAGTTCTTTAATCAGATGTCAGTGGCACTTCTGCCATATTTATCTCCCCATTCATGGTGTGTAAATGGTTCTGTGCTTTAACTCCCAACTTGATCATGTTTCTACAAATCCCTGGAGGACCAAAGGAACATTTGAAATGAACACTGAACTGCTCTTTGAGGGACCTAAACAATTATAGCACTAAGGTTGCATTAACTGCCATGACAACAACTTATGTCTGGGATTTGCAGTTCAGGGAGGGATATTCAGAATTCTCAGCCAGGGAGCTCTAGTGCCTTAGCAAACTAAAATTTCCTAGAATGCAGTCATGGTAGTTAAAGTGAAATCATAGCACTATAAACATGTAATGTTAAAATGCCCTGGCTGAAATAAATGGAGAATTTTGAAGGTAAAGATAAAGTTTGGAGCAAAGTTTTGGAAGGCTATACTCTCCCCCCCCCCCAAACACACAGAGAGACATTTTAAGATGTTTAGAATATACCTCAAGTAGAAACAAATGTCCATCTTTAACCACAACAACTAATTTTATATAACTGAAGATTCTAAGGCTCAGTTTACTATAATCTTATTTATATCTTTGGACTAAAAACCATCATTATCAAATGCTGAATATTTTCAGTAATATTCCATTTGTGATTTTCATAAATATATTTCCTTTCATGCACTGCTAACAGTTTAAAATGAAAAAAAGAATTCAAAAGCTGGAAAACAAAGGTAGTTTTTATCAGTGCAGTGTCTTCAAATATTTATCCCCCCCCCCAAATTTTGTTGTCGTTGTTATTGCTACGTGCTTTTGAGTCATTTCTGAAATCGTTATCTTGAGTTAATTAATTATTATTCTCTTTCCTCGAATATTGTGCCATACTTGTCTGCTTTTTCCAATCTGCTAAGGAGCAGTGGGAAAAATAAGAGACCAACAATGAAACCTTCCATAGGGTTACTAAAAATTAAGTGAGCTTTACTCACAGGTAAGTAGGTACAGGATTGCAATCCAAGTGTTTTACATAGTTTGAACTTTTTCTTGTGTTTCCATAACCACAGGGCAAAAAAGAGAGAGAAGCTATTAAAGCTTCTGAAGAATTAGTAGAATGGCTCTGTGAGAGTGTGTGGAATTAATAGAGAGAGTTCTGAAAAGGTTTGTCAGAACTTTCGGAGTCCATTTAATTTACAGATCGCTGAAATACAATGGTAGGCTTCCAAGAGAATACAACCACCACCACCTGCAGTTGTTAGAAGGAGCACTTTTGCTCCACTCCTATTGATAACTCTTTGTGGTATGAAGAAAAAGAGCTGAAGGAAGGAGAACTGAAGGTCAGACAATAGACATTGCTACACACACTGTCTCTGAACTTTCCTCATCTCTGAAGGACAATTAATTATCAAAGCCTTTGGGGTAGGTCGAAGCAAGGGAGAGCCTACTGCTGGCCCAGCGCTCAGCCGTTTGCTCTCTGTGTTTGTTAAATGGCTGTGCCTGTTGGGGAGCCAGAGCTGTGGCCACCAAAATAGCCAATAGAGGGATGAGGTTGTGGTCCTGATGGGGTGGGAAACAAAAATTGTGTTTTAATGTGTGCCTGTTCTTGTATAACTTCTATTATCATTGTGAAACTATCCATACACAAAATGTACAGGCAATTTCTCCCACCCCCCAGAGGAGCTACAGGGTAGGTTACAGTCGGCCTCACAGTGGTGTGTTAAAAAGGATGGCCCTTTCTCCACCACCCCCCTTCTTCACCAAATCACTTCACAGAGGCAAAAAAACAGACAAACACAAAAGAGTTTGAGACTTTTTCTCCTACATTAAATAGAGTAACTGATAAGGTCAGACATATGATACCTAAAGACATGAATCTGTGAACTCTTGAAGTCAAAGGACCTCTCTGTGCAAAGGAACAATCTTTCAAAGGAAACAGATCACAGAACTCCACTGAATCCCCTTTAAACTTTATGAAGCAGGAGGAGAAAAAGCTCTAAGTAGGGAAGCTTGACAGAAGAGCCTTGAACTATTTTCTGAAGGAAAGATGAGACCCTCACTAGGCTGCCACAAAACATCTTTTTTTTTCCCTAAAGGCTCTTCTGAACTTTGATATGTGCCAAGACACCACTATTGAAAGCTGTATAATTATGTGCTATAACCACTGTAGAAAATGCTTTGTTCACCTCAACAAAGAACAATAAGCAAAGTAAAGTGACATTACACTGTATCTTTTTCTTTAAGAATGTTGAGAGAGGTCATGGTGCATTATAACTAATAGAGCTGTTGAGTAAGGAGGTTTAAAACTTGATCTTGCTGTGCTTAAATGTAACCCAATGACAAAAAGGAAGAAGAGGGAGCTATAAAATGTAATGACATTAAATCAAATAGACTATACATCATATTGGGCCTATCTCATTGTACTGATGAACACCTTGAATCCAAGGGAGATAAAAATATCAGAGTAAGATAGTTTTCCAATCCAAAACTTCTTAATGCCTTCAATTGCTCTGTCTGGATCAGCTGAGGGAGATCTTGATTAAAAATAATCATTTAAAGTGGTATGTGCGATGTGTTTTATAGTACCACTTTTTACTTACACAACTTTCACAGATGAATTTATAAAATGAATGGCAAAGGGAAGATAATTATTTTAGTGAAATGACTTTTCATCTCTTACAAAATTCTTAAAATGCCATGAGACAACTGACATCTCACAACATGCATGTAGTTTAATGAAAATGATGAAGAAAAGAAAGCCACAGATCACCATTCTCCATTTTTTCCATACACTTAGGTTGTCAAATATTAATCTATCCATCAAGAATACTTTCCTATTCTTAGGCTTCAGTATGTAGGTTTCATATTACCTTGTTACAAATCACAGAAATTAAACCTTATGAATAATAATGGCATTAAGGTTGCACAGGGGAAAAAAAAGGATTATCAGATATCTTCAAAGCACGTGTGGCCTTTAAAAAAATCATTTTAGCATATATGACACAAATAAGGATTCATGATTACAAAGTGCAAATTAAAGGACTATTATTATCCTAATGTCCCTGCATCAAACTCAGTTAAATTAATGGATATGCAAAAGATGGGAAAGAAATAGCTGAATAAACAATTATGCCTCTCAGTTTTTGACCTGCCAAGTCTTTTAACCTCGGTGGCAGTTATGGAGACCTGTATTAGACATTCTCACCTAAAATATTCAGCTGAATACTAGGACATCCTGTGCACAAATATGTAGGACAGGTTGCACCAACAGCTAAACACATAACAGTATGAAGATTTTGTGGCACTGTCTGAACAGTTTTACTGACAGACATGCTGTGGATATTAGAACCAAGAGCCACAACCAATTAAGCTAACTGCAGCTAATTTTGTTCCATTGATTTCATTAGGATAAAAGTTGCTTTCATGCTTTGTAGGGTTGTGTTTCAGACATGAGATCGTAAAATGTTCCTGCCTATGACAACCAAGCAAAAAACAACTCTTTAATGCTTTCTTTCTTCTAAGTGAAACATTGTATCATGGACTCTCAAATAAAAATTGTTTGTAAAATAAAGGGGGAAAGGAGTAGCAGTTGGTATTTCATTATTAGTTAAAACTAAATAATATATTTTGCATGTATTTAAAAAGATAATTCAGATTTCAAAATAAGATCAGAAGATTTACATGAATTACAAGCTAATGCATGCAGCCTACTCACTTCTGATTAGTTCTTCCCACTTGCGCAAGTAGTTAAGCAAAACAGACACGGATAGCATGGCACTAAGTTTGAACCTGGGATTATGGGTTATTGTGCTCATACAAGACAGGATCAAAAGTCAGCTTTAAACCATTATTTGTTGTTCACTCACAATCCTGGCTTGTTTAGAAACCATGTTTGTCTTTGGGTTTCTCTGATATCCATGATCCCAGTCCATGTCTCTCCAGTTTTATAGACCTATTTTTACCGCCCTTCATCACCCATCCCCATTTTTTACAGAAATCTAAAACTTTATTTTCCTGTCTTTCATTATAAAAACTGAACATAAGTTTTCAAATTATGAAAACAATACAGTACAACCCTCTATATCCATAGGACAGGTATCCATGGTTTCACTTAACTGCATCCAAAATGAATGGTCTCCCTAAGCATCTGGATGCCCTTCAGCATGACTTTATGGTCAATTTCAAGCAAAAATATAGGGGTCACTATTATCTACAATTTTTACTGTCTGGGATAATTCTGGGAACTTATCCCCCATGGATATGGGAACCGTAATGTACTGTCCCCTCTAAAAAAATCTGCACAACTGTAATAATACTTATTTTCTTGATTTTTACAAAGCATCAGAAAAGATTCTTTTAAATACAGTGGCCTAAATCCAATTTTTAGTCCCATTAAATCAGGGATAGGCAACCTTTCCCCTTTAAGTGCTGATGGACTTCAGCTCCCAGAAGCCTCAGCCATGTTGGCCAATAGTCCCATGTTGGCCAATAGCTCCTGGGAGCTGAAGTCCATCAGCACTTAAAGGGGAAAGGTTGCCTACCCCTGCATTAAATCAATACATAGTTGATAAGTCAACACTTATGTAGGTTCCACTGAATCTGGAACAACTGGATTTGGACCGTTGTATACGTAAGGTGTCGTGTTTCATCCCTAGTATTTCCATTTAAGAGAATCACAGGATAAAGGGATGAGAAACACCTTGGCCTTAAGTCTGCCAGAGTCACTGCCAGTCACTGGATGGACCACTGATTTGATTTACAGTAGTAAAATAGTAACATATTTTCATAGAACTGAAATGTTATATTTTTTCTGTGTTCATGTCTAACTTTTTGTTTAGCAGAGAAGAAGATAAAAAAGAGTTTATTTACTAATCAGATGACAAAAACCTATTTATGGCTTTCACATTATTTTATTTCAGATCTCTAAATAGCATTCATACTAAGACAGTTATCTTAAGACAGGTCCAGACAGAGCTAGTTATACTGTGAACTTTTTAAGCCTATGTATTCTTATTCTATATAGTCAATCCTAATCAGTGGCAGCTGGTAGCTCCCATGTCAGTGGGTGATGAATCTGCTCATTTTGGAAATAACTTTAAAAACCCCCAGCTAACTGTGGAAGTAAACCTGTTGGGAAATAGAGTCCACCCCTTTGGACAGCTCCTATTAAGTTCAGGGTAAAACGTGGACCACATTCATTGCCCCGTTGAGATGGAGATCACTAATTACCACTCAACCTAGGTTCTGAGCACATGGTAGCACACACAGACTAGAGCACTGTATGGTTATTATGTGCTCAGGAGACTTTTCAAATGGAAGCAGTAATTTCTTTGGGCACATGAAGCTGACACATCTACTGACCTGAATGGGGAGGAATCCCTTGCAGTTAGGGAAGTTCCATATGCCCTTTACAGCAATTGCATATGTTGATGTGTGTTGGGATAAGTTGATTTAGTTCATAACAAAAAGGATAGCACAACCAGCAACTTCTATTCTCTAACATCAGCAAACTAAGAACTGTTTATTTATGTCCTTCCTTTTGGGTACATCATGTCTCACAAGATCTAAAGAAAACTGCAGAAAGTTCACACAAACACAAACACACTTAACAATTTAAAATCTAAACCCATTAAATAGCATCTTCACTGCCGAACAACATACAGCCTAGATTTGAGGTTCTTATGTGGCATTCAAACCATCGTGATGTGAACTCTGATTAATTAGAAACTAGAGATAAATGCATAAATGCCTAGGTAAGGAGGCTCTGCTGATGTGATCTATACTATGAAAAGGGATGGGTATATCTCATGTATAAATCTTGTTTGTACACGAACATGCACAGAGAGACAAACACATGAGCCTGAACTTCATCTTGTGCCTGTGTAAGTCATGCATGTGTAACTCATCCTCAAGGGATAATGATGGACAACACTGTCTTTCAGAAATAACTGACTCTAGCTAAGTGAACACATGATACAGCATGTGTTGATTGCTATATCATACACAGCAAGTTCACAGCCTGATAAATTTATCTCTCAATAGTCTATTGTTGAAAATGTCTATTGTTGAAAACGTTTACAGTCAGACATGAGAGAAATACTAGCAACCAAGTGTGCAGAATGAATTCTGTAACAGAATTTGATGAAACAGAGAGCCAATTATGGCAGAATATGTCTGTCTGTGACTGATTTCCAGGTATTATCCCAATCCACTTCATCCTAAAAGTCACTACAAGGGTCCCACTTAGTGATGCCAAGGCAGGAGGGCAGAGAAGCATTAACCTTTTCCACACCTGTTTCCCACAGTTCAAAATATCCCCCCTCCAAAAAAAGCTTCTTTCTATATGCAGAGTGGAAAACATATAGATATGAGTATTATTCAAAGACATAGCTGTATCAGTCTGTGTCACTATACCAAAGGCTCGTGTGCCACCTTTGACACCACCCGATAAAGCAGACTCAGGCCTAAAACAGACAGGCCAAATAGAGTGGTTTTCGGACACTTTGGGGGCATGGTATTTAGATGACACATGACCCTGACATGGCCAGAAACCACTCCGAGGCCCCCTAAGGTGTCCCAAAACCACTAGCAAAAGGAGCAGATTTAATCCTCTTCTGCCAGCAGCCCATTTGAGACCATGGTGGTGGCCCACTTCGGGAGGGAGCCATAGTCTCTGCACAGTCCTGGAGCAATCGCAGCTGGAGCGGCCTCTAGCCGCTCCTTTTGGCGCATCTGCTTCGCCCCAGAGTTTATGAAAGCTTATGCTACAAACTTCTTCTCAGTCTCAAAGGTGCTGCAAGATCCCTGGAAATGAGTATGTATACCAGAATAAAGTCAGCCTTCCATATCCACAGATTTTTTTTTATCCACAGATTGAAGAATCCATGGTTTGGAAATATTTTAAATATATATAAAGCAAACCTTGATTTTGTGGCATCATCTTACTGTGCTATTGTATTTAATGGGACTTGAGCATCCACAGATTTTGGAATCCACTGCAGGTTCTGGAACTGAACCCTAGCGGACAAGGGTCCACTGTATCTAATTAATAGGGAGTTCACTCTGATCCACATTATGTGGACTTCTGACCAACAGTGTATATGATGCTACTTTGTTTCTGAGGTACTAATTCTATGTTGCTGTTGTTTTTGGAAGGCCCAGCAATATTTTACCCAAGTCTACTCTTTCCATAATTCTTCTGTTTTATCCTCTGATATTTATACTCAAGTGTGAAAAAAGTGACTAACTACAATTAAAGTGTAATCTGCTATCATTTCTGCTACCATTTTTATCCATGATGAGGCAGTTCTCTTGCCTAACCCTCATGCAACTTTTTTATTGAAAAGTCCAATGTGCAAAACTTTCCTAGATGTTGGCAAACCTGATTTGTAAGGCATGCTAAACCCTATATGAGAAACAAAGTTACAAGCACACTAGATTTTGTTCCATTTCAGTAATATTATTGAATAATAGTGTGAGAAAAAAAGAAGCTGGATGTATCCAGTCTGGTAATTAAATTATAACACCAGATAAAGTGAATAAAAATGGAAAAATACAAAATGTAGAATACTCACAAAAAGCAGAACCTATTATTTCTTTATGGACTTTGTTTTTTTAAAGAAAGTTTCCTTTAAAATATATTAACCTAAATCTAATGCTAGCCCCATCTAGAGTACACCCACTGAACAAAATGCAGAATGAGAAATCAGCACTTCCATAAGTTGTACGGATTGTGTGGGTCTATTCTATGACTAGCAAATGGATTTAGGTCATTGATTTTGATTCACAGAGAATAATTGTATGTTTCTACCTCCCCTCTGCCATGCAACCCTATCCACATCTACTCACAACTAAATCTTGCTGAGTACAAGGAGGATAACTAAAAAGTAAGTCTGCACAGAATTGCAGCATTAGGACCTCATTTTTATTTCATTTTATTTTTATCCCACTTTTTCCTCTCAAATGGGTCTCAAACCTTAAAAATGTAGATTTAAGATATATGGCAGATTACACAGAGAGTGCCTTTCTTCCTTTTCCTCTCCCTCTCCCTCCCTTCCTCTCTCTTTTTCATTTGTGCCACACTTTGTATAAATGGGTAGAGGATGCTACACTTTGCCACCAAGAAGAAGCAATAGTGACCAAGAATGAATAAGTGTAATTTCCTCTCACTAGCACATATGTACCTTTCCTAAACCAGAAAGGAGAGAATAACTCTTGCTTGCATTTGAGGGTTTCTTTAATTCTGTTGCACCACTACCTAAATATCTATATATCTATTTACCATTCCAATTGACCTTAAAAGGAGAGATCAGGGGTAGGCAACCTTTTTGAGCCAGGGGCCGGGTTGCTGTCCCTCAGACAATGGGGGGGGGGCAAAGCACAATAAACAAACAAACAAATAAATAAATAAATATTTTTTTAAAAAAATTAACAAATTAAATTTTTTTTAAAAATATGCATGCACACTCTCTCAGCCCCAGAAACGCCATGGCAAAACCCCTGTGGAGATTTTGCCAAGAAAACCCCAAGAACAAGTAATAGCAACAATAATCAATATCATCATGGCGGGGGGTGGCGGTGGCGGCAGGACCGGCCTGGGGCTGGTCCAAAGGCCTCAGGGGGCCGCATCTGGCCCCCCGGGCCTTAGATTGCCTACCCCTGGGAGAGATGAATAACAGTATGGAAACTCACTGGAACACACTTTACACAGAGAGAGCATCCATTAAGCCATAGTATCCTTCTCTGAAGTGTTTTATCAACCTCTGGCTATGAGCCTGAGGCTATAGTGGTAAAGCTAAAGTGAGAAAGTAAGAAGGTTTTAAGTATTTGTGTGTGTTAACAGCAAAGCCAGTTTCATAAGCTATAGCCAAGACCTTCATGTGCCTTAAACAAAGGCATAGCACCTAAGGACTCCTGTTGCACTTTAATGTTAGATGAGGCTCACTGGCAGGTGCACATAGTAGACCTTAGTAAAACAGTTTTCAGAAATCATAGGAAACACATATTCTTGAGAGTCCCCCTATACTGACTGCTGCTTTCTCAATATTTTATTTTGAATATATATTGTGAATGTTATTTCTGTCAAAGGAAGCAGAAATGGTATAGGAAAATCCATTTCAATTATTTATGATGAGGAGTATATCAGACTTCAAGTATATTAAAAGATCAGCAATAAAAGGGTGAAGAGGAGGAACTTTGATGATGCTAAATATGGAAAATGCTCCATTTGCTCAAGAAGTTCAGATCCAATTTCAACACCACAGTATATGTCATCTTCCCTTCTGCACTAGTCACCTGTGCTGGATGCTGATCGGGCAAGAATGCATATCTACAGATTAAATGATAAGCCTTAATGGCAAGGGCAGGACCCAGTTTTTAGCCTGGATTTTAGCTCAAGTGAGTCTTCTGTGTCGGTCCAGAAAAATCATGCTACCTAAATAATTTTATGCTAGTCCAGAGAAAGATGTCTGAACTAAATAATACAGTAAGTAAGGTGTTACATTCTTGGGGCTGCTCCACTTAAGAATGAAGAAAATATCTCCCATGTCTAACATTGTAACATGGAAAAAATGAAAACTTTCCAATATTGAAGTTATATTACTCTTATTGCATTTTCAAATATATAAGTGATTTGTGTGACTATGTTCATATAATCAACTTATATATACCACCTTCCACTAAATCATGCAACACTCAGTACTCTGATATCTTCCTTCTACAATTGATCAACATTTGACCAGCATTGACCTGATCAGATGAAGGGTTCCCCCTTTTAACTCAGGCCCTGCCTGCTGATTCCCCAGATATACACTAAAGGATAAGACTAGATTCCCAAGTTCTGTAGAAAATTGTTATTAGGAAGTTGACATATGTCTTTTCTGGGAGTGTAAATGCTCACTTATCTTGTTCTCATGTGCATGAATGTGAAAATACAAGCATTTCCATCTTGTGTGTGAAACATGAGATTTAATCTGTTGGTTTTGAGAGTTTTTATATTTTCGAGAACTATTTTTGTGCACACTGCATGAATTAGGCATACTGATATGATAGTTGGTTTGTAACATGGATATTTAAAAATTGAACTCATTGGAAAAGTTATGTCTTTTGATCAATTGAACAGTCATTTCTTTCCATCCCATGTACACATGTTTTGCTCCACAAAGGGGGGGGGGAACAATTATGCACAAAGACATTTTTGTGTGAATTACAAAAAAAATGGATGAAATCAGAAGTAGCCCTTTGCCTTGCGATGGAAGGAAGAACTCTCACAGACATGATAATTTCTTAGCAGACTGTTTCAGTGTGACAAGACAGACTCTCTCTCTTTGAGGGTGAGAAGGTTAGTGACTATTATTTATACCTCTACTCTCCCACCACTTTTAAAAATTAAATCACACTTTCTCTTTTTGAATAAGAACCTTTGCCTGAGAACACAAAGCAAGAGTAGTATAAGATTAGCTCTAAGATCTGACTGTGGAGCCCCTTCTCCCTCTCTCAGCTGTGGTGGAGGACAGTTTAGGACAAGAGAAAAATGAAAAATATGGAGCTCTTTGCCCCAATAGGCCAACTTGGCACTTTCATTGCATTACAATGGCACTCATTTGTTCTATTGGGTTAGCAGGTTTTGTCCAGTGTCTTTGCTTCATGTCTCTCTCATATATATAGTATCTTACTCTCTCTGAATTTTATTGCATTTTAGTATTGGTTTTAACTGTTGTCAGTTACTCTGCAAGATATGACAACAATACTTTTTAAAAAAATTTGATGAGTGGATCCCATTAAAGAGAGGATGCTCAGGATATACATTTTATTAAAAAAAAAACACCCACCAAATTTATTAAAAACAAACAGGCCCAATGGTCCATGGCTGGTTAAAATTAATGTGAATGAGAAATGAAATCTGTATCACCACATTCAGCATCCCTTTTTGTATGAACCATTGAGATGTGAAAGTGTGGCAATCACTCCGGAACGTTTTCATATCTCATCAGAATTTGGAAAGTTACTTTTAAAAGTACTTAGTTACAGTCCCCCAGTTGTTAGTTACTCTTATAGCTGCAGTTTTTTAAATGCTTTTTTTTTACCCTCCTATTTCTCAAAAGTAACTAGAATAGTTACATTGAGGGCCTTTGCAGACTGCCAGAAATAGTGCACATTAAATTGAGGCACTGCCCTGGCTCAGTGCTAGGGAATCATGGGAATTGTATTTTTTTCTGGGACATTGAGCCTTCTCTGTCAGAGAGCTCTGGTGCCAAAATAAATTACAGTTCCCATGATTCCCTAGCACTGAGCCAGGGCAGTGCCTCAATTTAATGTGCACTGTTTCTGGCAGTCTTCAAAGGCCCTTAGTCACTTAAAATACAGTATCTGATATTGCAAGCCACTGGCATACAGAAGAAAATCACTTTCCCATCATCTCCTCAGTATCCAAATAGGTCATGAAGTAGCAGCCCAAGGTACTACACACGCCAGCACCTGAACTGTGTGATATTCCTCCTCTACCATTTAGTAAGGCCTATAAACATAGCTAAAAGTTACTGTTATATAGCAAATGAATTAAAGCACTTCCTTATTAAATAACAATTGCATTATAACCCATCTGTTGGGGAAAGGAACAGATGAAAGGTAACTAGCTATTACAAATAATTCTGTAACTAACACATAAGAAAACAGATAGACA